>CM037855.1:37204446-37753467 GCA_021234595.1 Delia radicum | reverse complement strand
TTGTCGTAATTTAACTTCGAAAAGTGGAAGATTATGGTTGATCGTCCTACAGAATTCCTAGCATGGGCAGTCAAAAAGGGTTACATCTATATGAGCTGCTGAAATCGAGCCACACGATCACAGCGACCTGAAACCGTACACAATTGATTCAAAAAACGACCGGAATATGTGAGCAGTTCAACAAATTTTCCAAAAATCCCGCATTTTTAAGTTATAGGATAGAAAGGGGAGCTATCGGAAGTGGGGCCCAACACCACCCCCCAATTATCTCCTAATTTAATAGAGATAATAAAAAAGCTTAAAAAAAAACTTGTTCAGTTTTTGATAATGTTTTATACCTCTAAGTTTTAAGGGTTTACTATTCAAGTAGTACCGGACAGGCAAATTTTCGTGTTTCTAAAGGGGAAGCTTTCGGCAGTGTGGCACAATTATCTTCTTTTTTTAGGCAAAGCAAAGCATCACATCAATATTTCTATTTAAATATCTTTACCAATTTCATACACAAAACCTACCAATCAGAAAAAGACAAGGCAATTTAATAGATGGTACTAGTGCTGGCAACAAATGCTTTCCCCAATCCCAAAGTGATAACAAACATCATCAGGCAAAAGGTCCATCTATTCTAAAAGTATCAGAAAATCACTTGATAAACAAAGATTTCAAAGTTGGCATAATGTTGTTAAACCATAAAATAAGTGGTCTAAACATCCAAATCCGGCTGCCGAAAACTGCAGCCGGATTAGGAGCCGAAAGCTCTACCCACTGAGCTAATATAATAATTATTAGCTTAAGGTTGCTGGAAACAACTTACTAACGTTGGGAAAAACAAATTGGTCTGTAAAGAGCTGTTCCAGAAACAAAGAAATAAATTTTATTTAAAAAAAAAATTATTAAAAAGAATAAAAAAAAATCACAAAAATAATTATATCTAAAACCGGAATCGAACACGGAACCTTCTGACCACGAACTTTATTACAACAAATCATCATCACTTTTATAAAATAATGCTCTACGAGTGAATTGACTTTTGAACCGTTAGCAATTTCTGACTGATAGCACTGAAAAAACATACTTTGCCAACGTTGGCATAGTGGTCTCAGCAAATTCTTTGCCAATGTTTATTTTTTTTTGGCAGACCCACTGATATCACTGGCAAAAGATTTTTGGAAACGCAGGTAAAGCGTGTTAAAAAAGTGGTTTGACAGTAATTTATTTAGAATTCCTCGGTTAACCAATGGTATTTCTGACTGGATAGCACTGGGAACAGTTTTTTCCAACGTGGCATAGTCTCAGCCATTCTTTCCCAATGTTTTTTTTTTTTTTGTTTTCAGACCACTGAAATTATTGTAAAACAAATACTAGCAAACCGATTTTTGGAAACGCTGGTAAAATGTGTTAAAGAAGTGTTTTGCCAGTAATTTATTTACAATTCCTCGGTTAATTTTTGTACCATTTGCAGTTTCTAACTGGGCCCTTTATCATAACTAGTATCATAATTAACATTGACTATAACTTTTAGCCTTGATAACATTTGTTGCTACCATAATTAAATCTTTTCAATGTATTTATCAAATTAAATCTCTCTATAACGCTTGTGCGGTCTATTGTTGAGACAATAACTTCATTTACAAGAGATTTGCAAAATATGTGTGTGCTTTGTTATACAAGATAATAAAATACTACACTCGAAAAAAAAGTCTGTAAAAGTTACAGAAAAATCTGTAATTGTTACAGATTTTTGTTACTATTATTAGGACATCAGATCGTTGGGCTAATTTTAGCAAAACGTTATTGTAATATTTTAGTAAAATTAGTAAAAAATTAGTAAAATATTCCAAAATCTAGTAAAACTTTAGTAAATTAAAGTAAGCAATTTTGTACTAAATATTAGTGATATATGAAAATTAAAATTATTCAAGTTCGAGGCCATACCACTTTCAGGAAAATGTCGATAGATCTATTTCGGGAATTTTCTAGGTTCCCAGCATCAGAAACGTTTTAAAAGAAATGACAATATTAGTGATATATTTAATAAAAAATAATTAATAAAATTAATTTACATTGATTAAAATTATTTTAAAAAAGTTTATGAAACTTTTTCATGAAATGATAAAGATCTATGATACATTTGACTACAATTTTATAACTCTTTGTCCTATTTATGAAAAACTTTGTAAATACAATGAAAACTGATTACAAAAGATTTATGAAACATTTTCATCATTATGATGAATCTTTTTCTCTGAGTGTAGTTAGTATTTAAGTGCATAAATAAAGTTCAAGATTTTTCCCTCCACCCAGAGAAAAACAGAAATAAGTTTCATCTAATTTCGTCCAATTCAACAATTTCATCAATATTTATGAAACATTTCATAAACAACATTAACTATATTGATCATATCATGGTCTATAAGAAATACTCTTCTACACAAAAATAATGAAATCTTCACTAATACGAAATATCCTTCATATAAATATATACTGAAACATTTCATAAATATGATGAAATAGATTTGGCTCTTTATGAAATGTTTCATAAATACTATGAAACGTCACATTGGACGAAAATTGATGAAACCTTTTTTCGTTTAAGTGTATCTTGTGTCTAGATCAAATAATTTTTAGTTTTTAAAAAAATATATAATTAGTATTTTTTTTATTTTGCTAATTTTAGCAATCAGGTTTGAAAAGTTAGTAAAATTAAATTAGCAACCAAAATTAGTTAAACATTTTTGTAATTTGTAAAAAAATAATAGCAAATAATTATTACAAAAAAAATAACTTTTTACTAAAATTAGTATAATAATAGTAAAGTGAGATTGAAAATTGTATTACTAATTTGTATACTAACTTTTTTTTTGAGTATACTAAATTTACACATACAGACACACATAGTTATAAACTATTAGCAATCCAAACACCACAAACCTATTGGTTACTGGTTGAGACAATTTATTATAAGTCCTTTCTGTACTATAATGTGGATTAAAGGTTGTAAGTTGGCGAGAACTTTATTAATTAAAATACTTGGTAAGAAGTTTGTTTAGGCGATTTTGCGGACCCGTACAAATGGTGAATTTGAGACATTTAACGACCCCTGGGGTTTGGTCTTTTTTTAGTGTATTTTGTTTCTATTATTTTACAAATATTGAAGTCGCTATGTAGTCAGATGCCATTTCTAATGTTGAGAGTAATATACCTATAGAGTTTCAGTCTTTGAACTACCCTGTACATAAAGAGATATCGATGGAATTCTGTTTTTGGGTCAAGATACCACCAATTTGTATAAAACATAATTTTGTAAAAAATTTCAGTCAAATTGAAAATCATTCTGCTAGCTGTAAACTAGTTAAATCATTAGGGGAGTTTGGAGGCAGTGTGGTAATAGGGGTGAAGTAGTAAATTCTATTTTTTTCTTTAAAAGAAATTACTATTTTTAACTATTTAAGACTTACGAGGAAACTACACAGTGCACGATGGTACAACGTGGCCAAAACTAAAAAAAAATAAAAGATTTTAAAATTTTAAGATTTCGGTGTAGAAGAAAATCATGAGAATGTAAGAGTTTATATAAGATTTTTGAGATTTGTAGTTTGATAACAAAAATCTAGAATTGGGTAATAAATGCTTTTTATTATATGTTTCAGAAGTACTTGGAATAACTTCATATATAAAAAAGTTTTCGCTTTTTCTATTAAAAATGCCGAATAAAATTAAATATTCTTTGCAAACTTTTTTTTTGTATTTAACGAGAATAACCAAATTTTGACAATTTAGTTTTTTTACACTTTTTAAATAAAATTTTTTGGCTTTCCATAATTTTTAATAACACCAGAGCAGATAAATTAAAATTTATCTGTCGGCATTTTTTTTTTTCTTTTTTGAATACACAAAGAGAAAAATTTAGCTATTTGCCAACTGAAATTCGTTTACTACGGTTAAAATTCGGTTACTCTACGTATTTCTGACGCTTGGCACAACTTAACATTAGTTTTCATAACAAAGTTCGGTTAATTCAACTTAATTTTTGTTGCAACACCCAAATTCTTCAGATATCTAATATAAATATCGTTGTACTAAATGAATTTATAAGTTGTAACCATTGATATACAGTTTTCAATTCGGTTGGCACTTTATTTCTCTGTGTGTATTTATCCATATTTAATTATTTTGCTATTTTTCATTTTTCATCTTTGGGCTTAATAACAGCTGTTTCTTAAAATTTTTGAGCTTTAAAAATTGACTTTTTCATATTTTCTATGCTTTAATTGCTTTTTGCTCATATTTTTTTTCCCTTTTTTCTCTTTTTGCAGTTTTGCTATTTGTTGAATTTTTTCTAATATTTTTTTTTTTTTTTGCCATAAACGCAATGGATGTTGGTTTTTTTATATTCTCTGGTCATCAGAAATCCCACAAATTTAAAATGATTTATTGCTAAAACCGAAATATATAGTTCGCCCCAGTAGGCTAGTTGGTAGCGTGCTAGCTTATCAGTGCGGGGGTCGTGGGTTCGATTCCCACCAGAGGCACTGGTCTGTTTTCGCTACAACGCGCCGAAAGCCATAGTAGCTAGTGCTCAGTTAGGTTAATAGTATATAATTTGTAATTATATGATTATTAATTAATTCCACTACACTCAAAAAAAAAGTTAGTAGAAAAGTTAGTAAAACGTCTTGTAAATCAGGTATACTATTGTTTAAACAAATTTTTTTGCTAAAATCGTGTTTTCAGCTAAAATTTTTGTTATACTTATTCAGCACTTAACTGTTTTATACTAATGCTTTACTAATATACTAATGTTTTACTAATTAATTTTGCTAAAAAAAATTGTGCTGATAAGCAGATGTCGCGGCATGTCAAGATGAAGTAGAGAAGAGGAAAATGATACTAAAAGTACAACTCTAATAAGACATATAAAAAAATCAACCATGGAAGACTTTTGTATCTGTTTTTCATACACAAAACAAAATTGAGGATTAAAACAACTTAAATTTTGCGTTGTCACAGGCTTGTGAAAATAATTGTCAATTAATTAAATAAAAGACAAAATAAAACATTTAAATTTAATATGTATTTCTAAACTAAATGTTAATAGATTAATAATCTAGTGTGGTCAAATTGCAAACAAACATATACAGACATGTAGACAGAGTAAAGCGAAAGACAAAGACACACATCTTAGGTAGATTTTTATGGTTCCTTTTTCTTATTGCAAAAAAAAGGGTTGTTTTTTCGTTTCGTTTGTTTTTGTTTATTTTTTCGTTTCTATAATTATCTTTGGCAGTTGCGTCCTTAAAAGATAGCATCATTCAGACAACCATTGACGTAAGTAGTTGAAAGAAAATTTTTGTTATGTTATATATATTTATTTCTATATATTTTCAGATATTAAATTACTTCATTACATCAATTTGGGAAAATGAAATTTTTTATATTTCGTAATTATTGTAAATTAATTTTAAAAGAATCACAAAAATATGTTTTATGATTTTCAGCAAATATATTAACTAAATTACAATTTTTTACAATTTTTTTGCGTTTTTTTTCAGTCTACTAAAATTCAGCAAAAAATTTATTAATTTTTACCAACGCTTTTTTATTTCTAATCTACTAAGTGTTAGCAAAACTTTTGCTGAATCTACTAATTTTGTTGCTAAAAATCAGCTCGCTGATTTTCAGCAAAAGATTTTGCTGACATTAGCAATTTTTTTGCTAGCATCCTCCTGACTTAAATTTTGCTGACTTTACAAACTTTTTTTTTTGAGTGTATTAATTATTTTGCAAAACTTAAAGCCGAGCAAAAATAATTAAAACTTTTTAATCAAAAAAATCTGTGAACAATTTCCTAATTTTATTAAAAAAAAAATATAACAACCTTCTTATAAAAATTAGTTTTTTTTAACATTTCTAAAAATTGGGAATTCACCCCCTGTCTAGGGCCCTGCCTCGAACTATATAAAATTACACCATTTTTCAAATACTGTTTTCAAAATTCAATTCCATTAAACGGCACGAAAACCATTTTAGAAAAAAACTGCGAAAGTTTAAAAATCGGAAAATTTTGGTTTCTCTTGTAAACCACCATACAAGTTTTCACCAAGCAGCGATATTGAAATTACATTTTCAGTGACTGTATCGACCATGTCTAGTGAGCACATTTATATACAATGAGCAAAAAAATAAAATGACACACTCACTCTGGCACACTCATAGATTAAAATCTGTAAATATAGCAGAAAAACCTACTAAAAATTAGTTAAAAATTAACTTGCTGAAAAAAACTGCAAAATTTAGCAATTTTTTTTTTTGGCTAAATATTAATAAAATAAGAACATCAAAAATAAATCTATTTACTTCACACAATTTAAGTTATATTCGATGTGAATTTTAGTTAATTGAAAATAGCATTTTACTCTGTAAAATTAGCAAAAACTTTTACTAAATATTTGTAGACTCGAAATAGCAAACAAAAAGTGTAATATTAATAAAATGTTTGCTATATTTATTGTAGAATGAAAATAACAGTTTATTTTGTTAAAATCAGCAGAACTTTTTGCTAAAAAATTGTAGATTGCAGACGTTTATTCGCATTAAAAACAAAAAACTCAAAATAGCAAACAAAAACTGTAATATTAACAACATGTTTGCTATATTTTAGTATAATGCAAATAACAGTTTATTTTGCTAAAATCAACGGAATTTTTTGCTAAAAAAATTGAAGACTGCTGATTTCATAAGGGCAGGGCAGACTTTTATTCGCATTAAAAAAAAAAAACTAAAAAAAAACTTTAAAAATTTTACATTTTTTATGATTTGTTTTGTTTACTAATATTTAGTAAATGTTTTTGCTGATTTTAGCATATTATTAACTAAAATTTAGCTCAAATATAACTAAGTATTTGTAAATTCAACAGAATAATTTTTGCTATTCTTATGTTATTATTATTTAGTAAAAAAAAAAATCTGCTAATTTTAGCAGTTTTTGCTACAAGGTCATTTTTACTAATTTTTAGTAGCTTTTTTTTCTGCTAATTTTACAGTTTTATTTCTATAAGTGTAATTAAGTTTGAAGTAAGTTTTTAATTGTCCTTTTTTTCAGACATTTCAATCTGAAACTTTTGTACGTCATAACTTTTAAGTATAGTTAACCGAACATTGTCCATCGTTCCTCTCAATTCATAACACCTTGAGAGGCATCTAAGGGTAATTTTAACGGGTGTTGCAAATTTTTGAAATTGTTCATATAAACATAATTTGTGATAAAATTTATTATTATTTTTCAGTCTGTTATTTTTCTTTTATATAACCACTTCTCCCCCAATTTTCTCACTTCCCCCCAAAATGGCATTTTTTTTTCAGGGACCGTAACCATTATGAGTTTTATAATAAAAATTACACAATAATGATTATATTATGAGTTTTAAGGATTTTCTTTAATGGTAATGATTATTTTTGAGTAATATTAATAAAAATCAAGAATTAATATTTTGAGCAAAAAAAAAAAAAAAAAATACACCTCAAAAATAATCATTATTTATGATTTTTATTATTTTCGCTCAAAATAAAACTCACTATCACTTTTTTGTGAGGATATGCAACTATGTTGGTAAAAAACCTCACAAAAAAGTCATAAATTGAAAGTGAGTTTTATTTTGAGCGAAAAAAATAAAAATCATACATAATGATTATTTTGAGTTTTATTTTTTTTTTTTTGCTCAAAAATAATGATTCTGGCTGATTTTTTTTATTATTACCCAAAAATATTCATTACCATTGAAGAAAACTTTAAAAATCAAAAATTTAAAATCATGACGGATATGCAAAGATTGTCAAAAAATAATAATAATGGTGCAATAAATTTGTTTTGTGTCTGTTGTAAGTGATTGATTTTTTGATTTAAAAAAATGAACAATAATCATTATTATTAATAAGTTATTAAATTAGTTGACAAATAAGTTGGTTTATTAATCACTCTATTAGATGTGTCTATTGAACGACTTAAAAATCCGTTAAAAAGAGCTGTAAAAAGTGTGTTACCATATCACCCCGAACTACCATAACATGTTTCATGACTGTCAGGAACCGTTTCTTAACATTCATAATACTCGTATACCAAGGTAATTATTTTATAAAATTCTTTACGGAATCTTTTAACTTCGAAATTTGAACACGATCCACCCTTACATATATTACACCCAACATAATAATAAAATCTACCTTGATAATGATGTTTGTAAGCTAATTAAGCTGTTGCTGAAATGTATATTTCATTTTAATTATAAAATATATGTATGACAAAATTTTATGTACGGTACCATCGTTGTTACTAAAAGTGTGTTAAAAATGTGTTGAAATTTGAATCAAAGAAAAAAAAATATAGTTAAAAGCGTACTTTGAGGCTAATTAAAATAATATGCACTTTTAAAAGTGTATTTAACAATTTAATGGTTATTTAAAAGTAGGGTTGTTCTAAAAGCAAAAAGTTAAAATTCTTTAAAGAACTACAAATCTTTATTTTTAATTTCATCTGGAAACATATAAATTGTCCATAGTATGTTTTAAGTCTAAACGAAAATCGAAACTTTTAACTTTTAGTTTTGGAGTCACCTAATTTATATTTTATAAATTTTTATGCAAAAGCATTTTGTTAATAATAATATTATGATTTTTTTTTTTTTTAATTGTTTATTTAAATTTATTAAATGACTTACCTTATACAAGCATTGCACCGTGGGTAAAGTTGCATTTTTCGATTTTAAAAACTTAGCTTAGAGTATGTTAAGTTGGAGCCGTCGAACTTTAATAATTTCCTAGAAAAAAAAAAACATAAAACAAGATGGTGGGTCAATATTTCCGTTTTATATATTGAATTTTGTTAAAAAAAAAATTGAAGGGCTTATTGTAAAAACTTGATAAGCCACATTCATAGTTTTATGGATTTTTGCTGTTTTCTAGACTTCTATAAAAAAATATTTGATAGAAGTCTTGCTTAAACAAATATTACAAATACGTAGAGTATAAACGTCCAGTAAAAGTCATAATTTAGCATTTTATCAACCTTTAAAAGACGAAAACAAACTAAAACTAAAATGTGGCTTATCATGTTTTTACATTAAGCCCATCAATTAAGAAAATGTTAAAATGAAAAATTTCTGTCAAATCATTTAAATTAAGAGTCATTCCATAAATTTTCGATACGGTGTTTGGATATGTGACTACGAATATCGTTGAAAATAAACACATCAATACGAAGGCTGTCCCAAAATTAGTCGACCTGACAAAGAAAACATAACAAATTTGGGAAAAATTTATATTTATTTCTCAACATAATCCCCTTTTAGCTCGATAAACTTTTCCCAGCAATATTCAATAGGTTTGATAACCGGTTTATAGTAAGAATTGTCTAGCACCTTAAAATATAAATCAACAGCACAACAGAAAGTACAACAAATTTGGGAAAGATTTTTTTTATATCTCAAGATAATCTATTTTTGGGTCAATATACTTTTCCCTTATGATGAAAATGTTTTTAGTTGTTTCAGTAGTAATATACAGTCACCCCTATCGTGAATATTTTTCCCCTCGAATTGTTTTCCCCTGCACTCAGTTCCAATCGTGAATAAAAGTTCCTTCGAAATTTGTTTCCTTTGTCTAATCATTCACTCGTGAATAGCATAATAAAATTTCATGAGAAATTCACGATACCGATTTTCACTTAAGGGTAAATGAAAATTACATGGGAACAAGCATTTCCCTTTTTGTTCACGATAGGGGATGAGTATCTTCATTTTTAAGTGAAAACACAGTAATTTGTAGAAGAAATTTCAGTTTTGACTACAATTGTAGTTAATTAAAAAAAAAAAAAAACAAACCACATCAATTACTGTATTATGATTTTACATTAATTTCATATAGTAGTTTTTTTTTATTTAAAATATAAAACAAATAAATGTTTGTTCAATTTTTACTGCGTATGTGGTTAATTTTTTGAACAGTAAAAGACAAATGACAATGTTAATTAAATTTTACTGAAATATAAGTAGTTCTTTCTTTAAGTGAGATTTCATTTGTTTTTATCTACATATGCCGTGGAGTTTACCTACATGCCATTCTAAGTGCAGCTATTTTCAATAGCTTCGATACCCTGTTTATAGTAAGAACTGTCTAGCTCCCTAAAATATCTATTAACTCCACCTCTTCATTGTTGGCAAATCTTTTACCAACAAGCAATAAACAAAAAAAAAGCCGAGGGAGCAAAATCTGGCGAATAAGGTTCGTGATGAAGCAAGTCGAAATTTAATTCATTTATTTTGGCCATCGCAATAGCGGATATTTGAACTGGTTCATTGTTTTGCTAAACAACACTTTAATTTTCGCCAAATGAGGCCTTTTTTCCTTAATTTCATCACTTAAGCGCTGCAATCAGTTAACATAAGGGACAATTCTCACGCAATCCATCCATATGTACTATTTCCTATTATTGGTGATACGAAGTGTCAAATTATTGTAAATTCACTTTGGAAAATAACAAAATACTCGGAAATAGTACACTCATGGAAATAAACCTTTAAAAATAGCAAAAAAAAAAAAATGTTACTGAAAATTAGTAAAAAATTACTTTGCAGAAAAAACTGCTAAAATTCGCAGAGTTTTTTACTAAATATTAGTAAAATAAGAATAGCAAAATAAAACTGTTGAATTTACAAATATTAATTTATATTTAAGCTAAATTTTAGTTAATTGAAAGTAACAAAATAATCTGCTAAAATCGGCAATAACATTTACTAAATATTAGTAAACAAAAAATCTTTAAAATATGTGAAATTTTTAACGTTTTCTTTTAGTTTTTTTTTAATACGACTAAATGTCTGCCTTTATCAAAACAGCAATCAACAATTTTTTAGCAAACATTTCTGTTGATTTTAGCAAAATAAACTGTTATTTGCATTCTACTAAATTTAAAGTAAATATAACAAAAATTCTTATTACAGCTTTTGTTTGCTATTTTTAATATACAAATGTTTAGTAAAAGTTTTTGCTAATTTTACAGAATAAAATGCTATTTTCTATTAACTAAAATTCATATCGAATATAATTAAAACTTTAGTCAAGTTAACAGATATATTTTTGCTGTTCTTATTTTATCAGTATTTAGCAAAAACAAAAGATTGATAAATTTTGCAGTTTTTTCGGCAAGATCGATTTTAACTAATTTTAAGTAGCATTATCTGTGTGTACAAAATGTAAATTTAATCACGTGAGCGTGAGTGAGTCGATAAAAGATTATCGTGAGTGATTGTGCGTGTGTGGAATATTTCGCTCTTGAGCATGACGTGCTCACTCACGTGCCTTTCTCTTTACTCTAATTTACTGGTTTTGAGTTTTGCGAAAATGAAAATTCGTGTGTATTGAAGAAAATTAAAAATTTAATTTATTTGTAGAAAATAATATGAGAATTTTTTACTCAAATCTAAATATCTTTTGACACCATGAAGAACCCACTCTGAGTCGATCTTTTAAGAATAATAAGATCTATCACCCACAACTATTTAAGAAAACTCGAAGATGTGGTTATTAAAATATTCGCGAAAAAACTGCGCTTTTGTACATTTGTAAACTTTCTGGAAAGAGACTGTATAATTTTCCAACAAGTATTTAAAATTAGAAGATCCAATCTTTTATATGAGATACAATTTTTAAAAATCGAATAAACACTTAAAAAGTTGGGATAATTTAAACATTAGATATTTTTCTTAGTTTTACTTAACATGTCGAACTTTGAGATGCGTTAGAAGGCGAACAACACAGAATTTCGAAATACTTAATACAGCACCAACATATTGAATACCAATTTGCTTACTTTCAATGAAATCGAAATACATTGATTCCAAAAACTACTAAAATTTAATTAAAAATTTGTTGTACTTTTCCTATTAGCGCCACTGTGTTTATATATGTCCATTAAAGTTGACATTATTTATTCAAAGTTTCTGTTTGCCAACACTTATTTATTGATGAAAATATACATATTAATTAATAATGGTTATTCACTTTAATATATATATGGCCATATATCAAAAATTTTAAAATACTTTGAAACTGATATTATTTTTCAACTACTTGCGCAATTTTTATATATCATAAAATCGGGTTTTATGTTTGAATTAACTTTTGTTTTTAATTCTTATCGTTACGCAAAGTTGAAACATTTTAAAAAATTGTGTGAAACAACTTTTTTTGTTCTTTTTATTTTATTTTTTTGGGGGCTTTCAAATTTTGGTTTAATTTTGGTATTACACAATCTCCCATTACTTCATCCAGAAAACAATCTCAGTTGTGGCCAACGAATTTGTTGCCAATTGAATTTTGGCAGTTACGACAACTATTGTAATGTTAAATTATATTTTTAGTCGTGAAAACTAATATTCAGTTTCCTAACCCACTATTACATTCTAAATAAATATTATTACGTTCCACAAAATTTTAATTAGTACGTTCCACAAAATTTTAAAATTTTGTGTTGAACCGTGGCCTTCCGACTAATAGTCCTTTGTCCCACTGATTGCACCATAACCGCTTTTAATTTTCATTGCCTTATTTGCTATTTAAACTTTTGAATATTTCATTTTAATTAAAAAAAAACCCCTTTCTTTGTGTTTGTCTTTTCCGAGATTTAACTCGGAAGTTCGGATTACAAGACAAACTCTCTATCCACTACACCATAAACACTTATAAATGTTAAACGCTAAATTTAAACATTGTCTCAAATTCTTTTACCAATAACAATTATTAGTTGATTCTACACTCATAATAATCCATGCTTAAAATACGAAAATAATGTCAAAACAACAAAAACTTTCGTAAAATGAACAAATATTGGTTTAGTTTACGAAAATATTTGTTATTTTGACATTTATTGGTATTTTTATGCATGGATTATTATCAGTGTATAAACAATGCAATTCACAATTCGGTTGGTACTACTGAACCTATAATTTAGTGGCATATTTGATTGCGAATACCGTATTTGCAGTAAACACTTTTGATTTTCGACAAATTTAAATTTATTTGATATTTAAATAAATTTGATAGATTGTATTATCACAAAAGCTAAATTTTTTTTTTAGTTTTCAAATTTTTGTACCGGGCACTAATACCCCTCATGTAATGGAAAATTTAAAACACTGGTTTGTAAATGTTGTAATTATGCACAGTTGGAGGTATAATTCGTTGATGTGCCCTTAACAGATAAAAAAGTATGACCGTCACAAAAGTTGAAAAACCATAGGGTGAATTTTGTTCAAAAAGCAGTTTTTCACATGGCACATTCGCTGTTTAGTTTTAAATAGGCCAGTTTGTTGAGTTTTTGCAATTTTACTACATAAAATCAGAGGATCATATGGAAAAAAAAAACATTTAAATGCAAAAATGATATGGACTTTTTTGAAAATTGTTAAAAATGGCATAATTTGTTCTTGTTTTTTATGTAGCAAACCATGATATTGACAAATTTTAAAAACCTAGAAATAATAATTTTTCTATATTTTGGAGAAAAAATCGCAGAAATAAAAAGTTACAAATTGTTAAACAAACTCCTTGCTCTATATTTTACATGAGCAATATTTACTTTAAATGCTTTTTACTCAAAAAACATAGTGCCACTGTGCAGAATTAACGTGTAGACCGATTACACTGTGTGTAATTTTTTAAGTCATGGCAAAATAACCATATACGGACACTACTACGTGATAAAAGACTAAAAAAAAAAGACCCGTGTCTCCCAATTTTTCCCAAAGTCATCTCCTTTTTTGTTTATGGGCCGCCAAAGATTTGGGGCCTCGGTATCATTTTCGCAAAAAAGTGATAATTTTCTCAGGCTCATATCTTGCAAACCGTTCAGAATTTCGATTTACTCTCTATGGCAAAGTTGTAGCTCTTGTCATAAAGAACAAAATTGCGAACATATAAAATCAAAAAAACTTCACCTTCCAGATCAAAATCGCAAAAAAACTTAAAAAAATTCGATTTTTTTTTACCTTTTTTCCCGTGTTCAGGTCCATAGGTAGCAAACCGTTCAAAATTCAAATAACCAATCAACTACAAAAATTTACCTAAGATCTCAATAAACAAATTTCTAGAACATATAAACTTCCTAGAGATGATTCTTAACACTGTTTAGGTAGCGCGCAAAAGTGAAAAAATTTTTTAATTTCATTTTTTTTTCCTTTTTTCTCCTGTTCAGGTGCATAGGTAGCAAACCCAATTCCCAGGAAGTTTATATGTTCTAGAAATTTGTTTATTGAGATCTTAGGTAAATTTTTGTAGTTGATTGTTTCCTTGAATTTTGAACGGTTTGCTACCTATGGACCTGAACACGGGGAAAAAGGTAAAAAAAATCTAATTTTTTTAAGTTTTTTGCGATTTTGATCTGGAAGGTGAAGTTTTTTGATTTATATGTTCGCAATTTTTGTTCTTTATGACAAGAGCTACAACTTTGCCATAGAGAGTAAATCGAAATTCTGAACGGTTTGCAAGATATGAGCCTGAGAAAATGATCACTTTTTTGCGAAAATGATACCGATGCCCCAAATCTTGGGCGGCTCATAAACAAAAAAGGAGATGACTTTGGGAAAAATTGGGAGACACGGGTCTTTTTTTTTAGTCTTTTATCACGTAGTGGTGTCCGTATATGGTTATTTTTTTTCGTGTTGCACTGTGTTATCAATCGGTTTTTTTTTTTTTGTTTTGTAGAGGACTAAAAAATTAAGAACCTAACGTAGAGATATTATTAAATTTTTGCCTAGACTTTTTTGAAAAATAAAAAACAACGTTTGTTTTGGGGGGTTTTTAAAAGTTTTAAGTCGACCCTCGTACCATTTTAATGCAAATAAAAAATTTACAAATGCGGCTACGTTAGGGACTACAGAATTAATTCGTGTGTGAAACAAAATATTTATTTTTAAAGGCAAACTCGGGTGCCTTTTAAAAAGAGGGTCTATAATGAAATGGTTACTAGGGTGGTCCGAATTCTAAATTACAATTTTTAGAATAATATCTAATATTGAGTTAATTTTTTAAATAAACCTTTTATTTATTTTTTATAATTGCTTCAAATATTATCGGTTTTATTGATTTATAAATTTAGGAAACAACCCCTTAAGGAATAAATATTTTATGGACCAAATGAAATTTAGTATTAACTTGCAGAAAATACATTTTCTCATCAACTTATTACACTAAATTCCAATATAATCTTCAAAACATATGATCATTTTAAAATATCGCGTAAACCGCAATTTTATGTCAAAAATAAAATTTTTTAAACACCACAGAATTTGTAAAAATTTTTGGAAAGCACAAAATAAGGGGGTAATTTTTCATTAATATGCAAAAAAAAAAATTATTACCCACAACGAACAATGTGCGATTTTATTTTAAATTCAATCAAAAAATGTTATGTTGAAATTTTTTGTAAATTTTAAACTTTAAACCGCCATAACTTTTGCGCCCCTTGCATGAATGTGATTCACGCAAACGGATTTAAAGTTCATATATAGTAGTTTATTATCGTGTAAAAAAAAGCATTTTAACCCCAATTTTAAATATTTTTGACAATAGCCCATATAAGTATTTAAAAATATACGCGCTATTATTTGTTTATTATATAAATAGTACGTGATAAAATATTTTTCAACAACATTTAATTCAATTAGTTTTAAAAATACCCCCAATGGAAAGTTGAAAATAAAATCCAATTTATTAAATTCTTTAAAAAAAAATGTTTAAAAAAAATTAAACAAATGAATGTTTATGATAATTAATGGCCTTTTGTGAAAGGCTCTAGCCTTTTCTAAGATTTTTAGCCAGATCGCAATACAAGTATCAACCTAGCTAATATGTTTGATTTGTTTTATTTTTGTAAATATATGAAGGTTGAAAGCTCGTTATAAAATAAAAACAACTAAAAATAATCTCGATTTATATAAAAACAAAAAAATAATGAAACTCTAAAAAATATTACTTCAGCCAGAGTAAAAACTAAATTTTTTTTTTATGTTTAGTAACATTATGATGCTTGTTAGCAAAAGACCGTAGCCACGTGTTTGATTACTGAGAAGACAAAAATGGAGCAAAATTTACGATTAATAGGTTTTCTGTTAAAGCTCCGCCTATTCTGGAGGCTCTAGTTTTTCTGAAAACTTTGGGTTCTGATGAGATATTTAGCCAGATTGAAATACTAGTATCAACCTAGCTAATATATTTGAATGGCTTTATTTTTGTAAATATACGGAGGTTGAAAAAATCTCGATGTATATAAAAACAAAAAACTAATAAAAATCTAAAAAACTTTTTGTATAAAATATTAAAATTGAAAAGAAAAATGATTATGGGAATGTTCGCTATTGTGGCCTATTCTATTTATTTTTTACGTGTTGTTGCATGATAACGTCAACACTGTTAACTGTCATCGAGTTTAATTTTCGCCATCACTATTTTAAAAAAGTTTCTACGTGACTTTCGTCATATCAAAAAACGGAATATAAAGTATAATTTTTCGTAAACATAAAAGTGAATAACAAACAAGTTAGAAAGAGTTTCCAAAGCCGGATTTTTGCAAACGGTATAAACTTAAATTTTTAGAATAAACATTTCCGGCATGAAGGATTCGAAAATAAAACCTTATGTTGCTTTAAGAAGTAAATTGTAGCATATAAAGTATTTTCATTTAAAATTTTGCTTTTTACAAAAATTTTTTTTTTAATTGAACCAAAAATTTAATAAAAAATTCAATAACTTGGGAGTTCATTTTTGATAGTTAAAATAAAATCATTTATTTTACGGATTTGAGAGTTTAAAAAAATTGTTTATGTTATTTTTGATCGTAAAAATGAAAGAAAATCCTTTACTTTTACATAGTTCGAAGTATTTTTTTAAAGTTAAAAATAATGAAAAACCAATTGAAAAAAGTGAGTAGATCGATTTTTAACTATATGTTTAATAGGTTTAAAGTTTAAGTCTTTTGATTTTACTTACAAAAGTATACCATCCAGGAGTTAAAATATATTTAAAAACATTTTGTATGTTATAATTTTTTCGTGTAGTGTAGTTAAATACAATTTCATATTTAAATTAATATCTCATTTGTATACGATCACTGTTAAAATAAGTATAAATGTTACGTTTTCTTTGATCTTATATTAATTAACTCATCTTATTTTAAACAAGCTTAAGATCCTTTATTTAAAAATTATAATTATTTATTTCCAATATTTCGTCTCCCCATAGGGTGACTTCATCAGGGAATAATTGCTATAATTTGGATGATAAAATTTTTGTTTTAATAATTAAGAACGTATATAAATATAACTTATATACTTATAAGATATAAAAGTTTTTAATTATTTAAACAAAAACTTTTTCAATCAAATTATAATAATTCTTCCCTGAAAAAGTCACCCAATGTGGAGACGAAATATTGGAAATAAGTAGTTATAATTTATAAATAAAGGATCTTCAGCTTGTTTAAAATAAGAATAATTAAGTATAAATCTTATAAAAGTGAATACGATTCTAGTTAAAATAAACATTTTTGTATTAAAATTAGCAGTTTAATGTTATAGATGTGATGTCCGCATTTTAAAAATAAATATAAACATATTTAAACTAAATAGAATACATAATTGGCTTGATTTCAAAATAGTTTCTGTTTAATTTAATGTTGTTTCTGCTTGATTTTCCAATTTTCTGCTTGATTTTCTAATGCAGTTGGCTTGGAAAGCGCCTTGTAAAAGTATAATTTTTTTTACGGAAATACTACACTCAAAAAAGTCAGTAAAGTTGCAGACTTCACTGAAAGAATTATCCTTCATGATATTAATAAAACAATTTCATAGAATTTTTTTCAAATGAGTATTTCATTATATCCAAGAAATTTTATTAATATTAAGAAATTTTGCAGACTTTTTTTCATAAAATTTCATAGTTTCATAAAAAAAATTCATTTGATTTCATAAATAATATCTTCATAAATATAATGGCAAATTTTCTTTAGAGCTATGAAATTATTTCAAGGACCTATTTTTTTATTATTTCATAAAATTGCATAATTTCATTAATTTTCGTAAATTACAAACTTTATTTTTATTTTATAACGAGCTTCCAACCTCCGTATATTTACAAAAATAAAGCAAATCAAACATATTAGCTAGGTTGATACTAGTATTTCGATCTGGCAAAAGATCTCATCAGAAGTTTTAGAAAAGTCAAAGCCTTCATAATAGTTTTAAAGTTGAATTCTCAAGTTTTAAACATATTTTATAAAGTACCTTATTAATTTAATGTAGCCTCGTATTAATTTTGGACTTCAATGAAATTGTTGGAAAATCATTTGAAATCCCAGCAAAACTTTGGTAATGGGTAGGACTTATTTCAGACCTTCCAAAGTAATGACTATCCATTCCAGTTTTTGTTATTTTGAAGGTCCGAAATAATACCTTACTAATATGAATATATGTAACTGCTTATTTGTAAGATAAAAAACAACGCCTTACTAATATTGTGTTAAATATCTGCTTATTTGGAATAGCAAAAATAATAAGTTACTTATTATCACTTATTTCAGACCTTTCGTAGTAATGACTATCCATTACATTTGTTGTTATTTTGAAGGTCTGAAATAATACCTTACTGATATGAACATACATCACTACTTATTTTGGAAGCTAAACAATTATGTCTTACTAATATTGTGTTATATACCTGCTTATTAGGAAGGGCTAAAGATAACTGATGAAAGGGTAATTGGAAAATCCCCGGAAACGCGTCTTATCATTCCTGAAGGTATAGAACATTTTGAAAAACAAAAATTCTATTGAGTATGTTAGTTCATATATAATTCATATAAGTACAAAATGTTGTCCTCGACAAGAATAATTCTTTTTTAATTGCAATTATTTTTTGTCAAATTCAGTTTTGTTAATCCTTTTTTTTTGTAGTTTATTAATTAATAAACATTTTTAAAGTACTTTTTTTTTAAAACCAGCCAAATTTTAAATGTGTATAAGGCATTTAAGTTGCTACACCCAAAAAAAAGTTTGTAATGTTAGCAACTCGTACTCGCAAGTTTTTTTGCTGAGTTTAGCAACTTTTTTGCTGATGTTAGCAACTTTGTCTGCTAGGATCCTCCCAGCAAACGAGTTGCTAATATTACAAACTTTTTTTTGGGTGTACTAGTATATAAGATTTTTAGTTTTTTATAGTGAATTTTTTTTGTTCTTTTTATGTTTAATAAATGTTATTAGAAAATAATAAACAAACATTTTTTTCTTGAAAAAATATTAATCGCTGTTCACCACTTATTACACTTCTTCCTGGTAAGCAGTTATTATAGTCCTTCCTTGTAATGACTAAAATCAGTATTTATTTTAGGACCTATTAATAACTAGTTATAATTGTCCTTATTAATAACTAGTTATTTTATTGCCTATTAATACGTTCTTATTTAGGTACATGTTAATACGTACTTATTTTTGCACCTATAAATAACTACTTATTAACATCCTTACAAGTAATACGTCATATAATGGCTTTAAGCATTACTTTTGATGCTACAAATAAGAAATGAAATAAGTACTTATGTGTAACTGGTGATTTCACTACATATTTTGTAACGTCTTATTTTTGTCCCTATATGTAAGCACAAGGCAAGGCCTTGCCTCCTATGACAACCCCATGTTAAAATCAGGTGTTCTTGGCCTCAACTATAAGTACTTCTGATTCTTGTTTTCTTCTTCCATTTCCCATTCTATGGTAATAGCAAGTTTTCCTGGGATGGTTCATATGATTTTTCATTGGCTTAGTTCCAACACATTTTTCATGCATGAAGAGTTTTATTAATTCAAGAAAACTTCTTAATATTAAACAATTTCATGAAACTGTTTCATAAATTCTAAAAATGCTTCATTGTCGGAATGATTCATTAGTTTTATGAAGAGTTTCATTAATTCTACAAACATTTCATAAACATTGACTTTAATGAAACCTGTTTCATAGATTCTATGAAATATTTCAATGGACGAGTTCCAGTGACAATTTTCATTAAAGCTATGAAGACATTCATTAGTGAAGTGAAGATAAGTCTCTCAGTGTTTACGGACTTTTTTTTTTTTTTTTTGAGTGTAGATAGCGGTTTTTTAACAAAACTCGAAGAAATTTGATATATTCATTACAAAAAATTCAAAATTGTATATGATATTAGTTTGCAAACTGCATCTAAAAACTGTATTTACATCAACAATTTTAAGTGCAAAGAGGACGATCGTATAAATCGTACGCTTTTTGAATCAGAGAAACCTGTTAGCAACTTTCGAATATACAACTCCTTAAAATTTATATCAATTTTTTTTTTTTTTTAAACAAACTGAAATCTCTTTTGTTAAAATTTTGGGCAAGTAACAAAATTAAATTATTCATATTTATGAATGATGTACTGTTTCATTGCAAATTCTGTTTAAACAATTTCATTATCACACAAAATATATATTATTCGTTTTAGAAACTGTGCAATGTTTCCTTTTCGTACACATAAACTAATTTCACACTTCTCTAATTTAGTTGCTATAGTTATATTGTTTTAGCCTTAAATATATGTTAGGAAATTTGACCAAAATTTATAGTCATTTGTATGAAAATTATTAAAGTACACATAAATTTAAACTATAAATAAAACTCTTATACTAGTGATATTCTAATAACTAGGGCAACATAAAATCAGCAAATATAAAATGTTTGTTTAGTAAATGCTAGACATTTGAAGATGCAATATAAATTCGATTTATGAGAAATCAATTATTAGTTGTTTTTTCTGGTTAGAGCTACTTCATGCTTTTTTAATGTAAAACAGCAATTTTAGTTAATATTTGCTTTTAAGAAATGCTAATTTTCTTCAAATTTATCTTGAGAAATAATTATGCATATTTTTGACGTTAAAAATTTTTTTTTATAAATTTTTTAATTTTATTTATTTGTTTAAATTTCAATTTAAACAAATTTAAATCTTTCATAAGACTTCCAACATAAAAAAAATTTTAAAAAAATTAACCCAAAGTTTACATCGTTATGTTATTTTTTCCTACACTCCATCCCACTGTGCAGGAGGATATATGATTCTTTACTAGCCAACTGCCCCGCTACAGGACAAAGTAAAGGGTCCTCCATCTAGTTTTTTTCAACTAGTGCTTATTTCGTGAATGGTAACACTTAGCTTATGTCTGATTTGACAGATAATTAGTTTTATCCTTCCGCTGAACGAATATGGTCCGTATGTTCGTTATCTTGTGAAAAAATTGAAAGAAACTGGCATCCTCATCGATAAACCAAAGCGTGAAAAGCCAACAACAGTGCGTACACCCGAGAATATTGCTGCTGTGGCAGAAAGTGTGCGTGAAGCGCCATCAACATCAATTCACCGTCGTTCTCAACAATTGAACATTTCGGAGACATCATTGGGACGAATTTTCCATAAAGACCTTGGTATGACGCCATACAAAGTCCAATTAGTTTAGGAGTTCAAAAAAAAAAGTTATTTGGCGGACCCTTTATATCATAGTAACAGCGGGTATCCGTTTCGCTCTTTCGAGAACTGAAAACTTGTATCGAAAAATGTTAAGTGAATTCGAAATTTGAAAGCTCTCTTATAATCAGTGTTGCCTACTTTTTGAGAGCAAAAAGCTCAACAAAAATTGTAAAAAGCGTAAAAAAAGCCGCAAATTTCAATTTATTTTGTTTAATTTTTCAGATTTTCGCAGATTTTTCAAGTCAGCAATTTTTACAAAAAATTTCCTTAAGAAAATTAGATAATCTGCCATAATTCAACAATAAATGAGAGTCGATAAAGGAAGTTTTAACTTTGGTTGCTAATATCATCACTAGAGGACGTTTAAGGCATCGAAAAAAAAATTTTAAAAATTTTCTATCTGCAAAGTTTGGTTAATAAATGGTCAGCGGATCTATGACGTGCCATTAATGAGTTCATAGCTAGAAAGTTTTTTGCATTTTGATAGTAATTTTCAGTAGATTTAATAGTAATTTTCAGTAGAAAAATTATTATCGAATTGGTATTTGCTATAATATATGAAAAATGATTCATTGTGACTACCGAATTTTTCGCCAACCGTAAGGTTCGGTTGTAGGCATCGATAATCGACCTTTAATTGTGCAATGCAAAAAAAATATAAATTTTTATTATGTTTTACTTTTAAATTTTAAAAAATTAAAACCAAAAGTTTATTTTCGATCTTTTATCACACACACAGAGAAAAATGTAGCTATTTGCCAACTGAAATTCGGTTACTACGACTCAAATTCGGTTATTTCGAATTTCAGTCCGTACGTACAACTGAACATTAGGTTTCACAACAAAGTTCGGTTAATCCAACTGAAGTTTTGTTGCGACACCCAAAATATTCAGAAATCTAATGTAAATATCTTTGTACTAACTGAATTTATAAGTTGTTACCAATAAAATACACTTTTCAATTCGGTTGGCACACTATTTCTCGGTGTGCACATTATGATGTGAGCAAGATTATAGTTAAAAATGTTTTATTTTTGATTTGAAGTAGTTCAATTCTTCCAATTTTGTTTTTACTTCTCATCGAGTAAATATAACAATACAGGTAAAGCGTTGATCTATTTCCTACAAAATTTGGGTAGAATATTGTAGCCCTTCTTTCTACATTGGTTCTCTGATGATTTTCGATAACGCGAAATGAAACATGTAAGGACCTGTCAGTAGATAAAGTCCGCTATAAGTTAGCGGGCAAAAACTTTTTTGAGTAATAAATAAATATTACACGCTTTTTTGTTTAACAAAAAACAAATGATCTTGAACTCGAATAATCTTGCTCACATCAAAATTTTTTATTTTTAATAAAAATTATATCAAACTTGTAAAAAAGACAAAGTACGGTCTTAGTTTACTTTCCCTTTACATCTTGTTTTTAAATAAATCAAAACCAGTGTAAACAAAAAAAGAAGAATAAAAACAAAAAAGAGTGTATTGTATATCTACCAAAAGTAGAGCTTGTACATAACGAACAAGCTTTCAATTTATTTTTGATCACAGGTGATATTCTTTTACTTCGAGCTCATATATTATTAGTTCTCATTTAGTGGGAAAACTAATTTATATGAATGTTTAATTTTTTGCATGGGTTTGCTACTCCTTTCAAAACGTGTTCTGATGATGGGAAACTAGAAAATTCCAGAATTAGATCTATCAACACATTCCTGAAAGTGGTCAATTAATAAAAATTTGAAAACAAGAACTCTGTAGATTATTTGTTAGGACAATATCCTAATAAAGAAATATAGAGTATGGCCTCGAACTTGAATAATTTTCAATTTCATTGCACAATTAAAGGTCGAAAAAACATAATTTTTATTTCTAATAAAAATTATATCAAAATTTAAATTGTGTTAAGGGCTGTGTGTTCAGAGTTAAAAAAAACAATTTTTATTGTTATTTTTAAGTTGCCCTATTACCAACATAATGAATTCTTAAAAAAACTCCCACAAGTAACAATAATGTTTTGAGAACAAGAACATACATAATAAATTATAATAAATACATATATCTGAACATAATTGTGTAAAATTTCTTTGGTTGAAAGTGGTAAAAATTTTTCAAATTTTAAAGTAATCACAAGAAATTTCTTGCTTAAAAGAGCCTTGAGAGGTACAATGATAGTTTTGAAATAGAACAGGTTATAGGACTTGTTCTATTTCGAATCTACCATTAATCGGTTTTGATTAGAGACTGTCAAAAACTAATTTTGACTTTTTATTTAGAGTAACTACCCGATTAAAAACAAATTATACGATGCAACAAATAAATGTATAAAATTTGGCTATATCAAATTATATCTAATTGAAATACAATTTAATCCGAATAATGGTGGATGGTATTGTAAATAAATGGATTATATTACATTGAATTTGATAAACTAATTAAATTTTTAAAAATAAATAATAAATATTATGGTCTTATTACACTATGAAACAAAATGAGGGTCATGGCCTAGGGGTTAGATGATTCGTCTAACGAGTTTTTAATTAAACTTGCCAATTTAAAATTTTTCGACTTTCACAAATAACCCTTAAATTCGTGATCTTTTCTTTTCAAACCATTTTTTTTAATTGTGATTACTAAAGACGTACATATTTGGAGAAAAGTACAAAACAATTTTTTTATTAACAAAAAAAAAGTGATTTTTTATTGAAAAATAGAGATTGTTGCCAAATGGCTACACTATGCATTTAAGGGTTAAATAAATTTTGTATGTATTTACTATGAGGAAAATAAAAGAAAATTCATTTTGGCACATGTATCGTTTAAAATATTAACTTTTTAAGAAAACGCACTTCAATTAACTGGAACTTGGCTGATATTGATTAGAAAACATGCATTAAACATATTTAAATGTGTTTATCTGAACTCTATTAACTAGGATTTGTCACAGACTAAATATTTTTAAGGCATACAAATAAATCAAATTTTTATAGTTTAAGCAATTTTTTTCTTAAACTAAAAGAGAAAGTACGCAATTTTTTTTCATAATTTTTTTTTTCCATGTTTTTAAAAGGTATACACTAGGGCGGATCGATTTGTAGGGAGGCAAAAAATCGCGCAACCTACAAGGAAAATCGTATTCTAAGGATCAAAATAAGAAACTTTGCCGAAGGAACCATACCTCTAAAACGAATTCTGATGTGCCGACTTTTGACCCGTATTGTCAAATTTTGAAAAATCTCACTTTGATATTTCAGATTGTAGGAGGAATCTCTCCTAGATTATGGGAGCTACTTCTTATCCGGGAGACGCGCTAGCAGATTAATGCATAAATCATCATTCTAGGTGACCGTTAAGGTGTTAAAATTTAAGTTGAAAAAGGTCCTTTTTAGCCGTGTTTTTATAGCAAAATGTACAAATCTCGGGATAGAGATATTTTTTTAGAAAGTAGGAGGAGTCTTTCCAAGATTAGGGTCTCTATTTCTTCTCCGGAACACACTCTAGCAAATGAATGTATAAATTATATTCGATTGCGTTGGATTCGATTGGGGCACTCTAAATGGGTCAAAGTGGGATTTTTCAAAATTTGACTTACGGGTCAAAAGTCGGGACATCAGAATTCGTTTTAGAGGTATGGTTCCTTCGTCAAAGTTTCTTATTTTGATCCCTAGAAAACGATGTTGCTTGTACGTTGAGGGATTTTTAAATCGACCCGCCCTAGCATACACTGAAGTCCCGATTTAAATCGATCCTATTGGTGTAGCTTTTTAAAATTTGGTTCATTCCGATTTGCGTAGTTTTGATTCCGATTTGCGTCGCTACATACGATTGTATTTTTTCACTGAAGTCTTAATTACATATGTACATATGAGGAATTTTTCAATTTGCGTGTAAAAAGGGGACTTCCCATTTTATTCTGTTAGGTAAGTTATTCTAAGCATATACAGAAAAGTGATTCGATTTGAGTCGTTTCGGTTTGCGTCGCATTTCCCTGGTCCCTATTAACGACGCAAATCGGGGCTTCAGTGTATATAAAAGTTTTGGTTCTTCTTTTCGTTGTAGATTTTTTATTAAATCGTGAATTATGAGAAATCGTGAAATATCAGAAATTTTACCCAGAAATAGAGAAATTTATAGCACCTTTCTAATCGTGTAATTTACTTAATTAAAAAGAGTAGTTTGTACTATTGGAATGTAGTAAAAAAGTACGATTTTTGTTATAAATTTTGTACATTTTTGCAAAAAGTTTATAAAAAAATATTAAATTTTCCATCAAGAAGTTTTTTTGCAAATATTTCGTTAACTATAGCTAACTTTAAAATTCTAATGCATTTTCGTGATCTGCGTCTCAGAATCTATTAAAAATTATAGGTCGTGTCCCCAATGCATCAACTTTTTCTGATTTTGTTGAACTGTGTAATTTGTAAAGAAAAAACTAATACAAAATTTTATTTTATTTTGTACTTCTTCTTCTAAGACCACTATACGTATGAGTGTTATTTTCTACAATGTTTCAAAAAATATTACTCATACGCTTCATAATTCCTTCCATTTACCTATAAAGCACTAAACTTTAAAAGTTGTCATTAAAGAAGATTCATTTTTTTGTCAAAAAAAAAAAATATATCAAAAAATAAGCAAAATTTTTAAAAATGTTTATTAAATTGGATTTTCACTCTTGATATAACATTTCTAATTCAGCTGGGTACTCTAAACATTAATTTAGTCTAAACTATTTGAACAAATATCACACTCACATAAATAAAACAGTAAAAATAGCAGAAAAAGCTACTAAAAATTAGTTAAAAATGACCTTGCGGAAAATTAAAAACAGATTATTTAGTAGGACAATCTCCTAATAAAGAAATATAGAGTATGGCCTCGAACTTGAATAATTTTCATTTTCATTGCACAATTAAAGGTCGAAAAAATATAATTTTTATTTTTAATAAAAATTATATCAAACTTGTATAAAAGACAAAGTACAGTCTTGTTTACTACACCTATACATCTTTTTTTTTTAAACAAACCAAAACAAGTGTGAAAATAAAAAAGAAAAAAAAACACAAAAGCGAGTATTATATATCTACCAAAGGTAGAGGTTGCACATAACAAACCAGTTTTCAATTTAGTTTTGATCAATGGTGTTAATCATTAACTTCGAGCTTATATATTAGTTCTCATTTAGTGAGAAAACTAGTTTGTATGAATGTTTGATGTTTTCCATGGGATTGTCACCTCGTTCAAAACGTGCTCTGATGATGGAAACCTAGAAATTTTTCGAAATATATCTATCAATACATTCCAAAAAGTGGTCAATTATAAATTTGAAAACAAAAACTCTATAGATTATTTATTAGGATAATATCCTAATGAAGAAATGGAGAGTATGGCCTCCAAATTAAATAATTTTTATTTTTACTGCACAATAAAAGGTAGAAAAAACATAATTTTTATTTTTAATAAAAATTATATCAAACTTTAAACTAAATATTTGTAAATTCAACAGATTTATTTTTGCGTATTTAGTAAAAAAAAAATCTGCTAATTTAAGCAATGCAAGCCTCTTTTAACTAATGTTTAGTAGTTTTTTTGTTGTAGCTTATTTCTATGAGTGTACGCATATTTAGTTGCGTATATACTCCTCTTAACAGTGTTCTACATTTATGAAACAAATTTATTATTTTCAATAACCCAGCAAACACTTAGAAGACATATAGATTAGGGAATTAAAAAAAAAAACATTTTTATATCACGATAATTAAGCCTCAAAACACTTTTGCTCTCTTAGCGTGAAACTTTCTTTAATCGTGTACGAGTTTCGAAATATTTTATCTTTAATATCAATTAATTTTCATATAAACTCCTGCAAAAAATGTTTTTTTTTTAGTTTGGCATTTTGCGAAGAAATTTTTCGTGTGCCGTCCACGGTTTGGAAGCAAGAAACCTTCAAAATCAAAATTTCGTTAAATTTAAAAAACTAATTACTTAAAAAAAAAAAATATTTTTTCAAAAATCTAAAAAACCAATTTAAGTTGACTAAAAACTCTTTATAGTAAAATATAAGTAAGATTGAAGCTTTATCTTTAATAATAAGTCCTTACTTTAGCCAAGGACCCACAGGATTTTATAAGGATTCCTCTAAACGCAATCGTCTTAACTTATGAACTAATGGACATATTTTTATGAAATTTTGTAGGAAGAGGACATTAAGTATTAATAGCAAAGCGTTGAAATTTGAGCAATATAAATTTAAGTTTAGATGCTTTTTCGCCTAATTTCGCTTTTTCCAAAAAGCGAAAATAGTGATATCTTCTTAAATAGGAGCAGAAAAAAAAATAGTTTTTCGAGCGTGGTTATATCTTGGTAAGAGAAATATTTTTTGTCCACAACCTCTCTTTTATATGCTTTAGTTTTCAAAATGCACCTTAAAATATTTTGGCTCATATCGCCTAACTTAGGCAACGATAAAAAATTTTTCTGAAGAACTTATTATTTGTTTTTCGAGTGGGGCACATTTGTTGTTTTGCAGCATTAAATGAATAATTCCTTTCTATGACAAGCAGGGCGGGGACAGGTGGCATAATTTGGATACCTGTAGGACCGCGAGACTTACGTGGCCCAACTACGACCTAGGACGTACAAACTCTCTCCTGAGCAGGAGGGATGTCTCGAGGCTGACGGCTGTCCTGCCCGGTCATTGGCTGATTGGTAGGCATGGCATTAGACTTGGGATTGTACGCGGTTCGCATTGTCGCAGCTGCGGCATTCCGGGTGAGGAGGAGACTGTGGAGCATCTTCTCTGCGATTGTCCGGCGCTGCAGAATATTCGACTCCGGATCTTGGGTGACCATATACTGGACGACCTCTCGGTAATATCACGTGTGGGATTCGGTGATCTCATACGTTATATTAACCAAACGGGGTGGGTCTAGTACTCCGGTTATTAGTTCCTTACGGGTAGTGTGGTCTCTTCAAAACGGAGTCGCTTTTTGACTCTACTTGATGCTCACGAGTAGCGTGAGCTGCCACTTAAACCCAACCAACCATAACAAGCGAATCCTCATTCAGCGATGAAAATGTTCGATTAGAATCATTTCTTGGCACAACATTTTTTGCTGGGCTTGCATATTGGGTTATATTTTATACCCCATATTTAAGCTTGTGTTTAGTTGTTGCTAAAATGTTTTTGAAATAACATTTTCAATTTCAACAACTTTGAACTCTTTGAATGTGAATTCAATTTAAATCAAATATGTATGTATTGTACACAATAATATCCTGCCCGCTTAACAATATAATCCATACAATTATTGAGTTTATAAATAAAATATTTAACAAAATTCAGATGGAAAAAACATACACACACACACACACATACATACACACACACACACACATACACATACACACCAATACATAAAATAACGGTTAGAGGTATTAAAATATACAATAAAGTTAACTCTATTGTGAATTTTGTATGGACAATGTGTGACTACATGGGACTGTGATAGGATATCCGACACACATAGTATATGACATTCGTTTATAAAAATATATATACACTCTAAAAAATGCTTGTAAATGTACTACTATAGTATATGTAAAACTTTACGTAATATTAAACAAAATGTTTAAATTTAGTCATACATTGTTTATAATTCTTGAATACGCATTTTTGTAAGCGAAAATGCACAAATACACATTTTGTGTCTAATATTAGAATAAATAAATATATTACACATAATGTGTGTAAATTTACGAACATTAATAAGCAATATTGAATATGTCAATAAAATACATTCAATAATAATAATTTGAAAAAAAAAATTTTAAATTAAAAAATATATATGAACACGACATTTCGTGAATAAAATTAGTGAGCTCCTATTTGCATTGAAAGGCGAAACGGAACATCCTTTACTTATCTGCAATAGTTGCAGAATCAATGACGGTAATTAATATTACGTTTACAACAAATATTATTATCTGGATTTGCATTTTATCAAACAATATATTCTATTATTTTGCCCTATATTCATAAGTGGCAGTTGGGATAGGGATAGCAGCAACTGAAGTGACTGTATCCGAACCAGTGAAATATATAAAATTTAAATTTCACAAATTTAAATATTTAAGCTTGTGGTCGCAAATCCTGTGTGGTGGCAGTTGCAATTGTAAGAGGTGGTAGCAGTGATACTATAAATAATATTCGCACATCTTTTGATTGAAAAATCCCCCAAAATTGAAAAAGGGTATTCTACATTTTTATTGATTTTTTCCTTTATTTTAGATTTATTTTATACTTGCAATTTTTCTATTATTTTTAAAATTTCTATTTTGTTAAGAGTTTGATTTTTTCCAATTTTATGCATTTTTTGTAATTTTGTTTTATAAAAAAAATGTACACATTTATAAATGCATTTTTAGGCACTTTATGCGTAAATTTACTTTAAAAAAAAGTTTTCTTATTCAAGAATTTAGTAAATTTACAAAAAAGTATTTAATTTTTACGCATTTTCATAGTACATTTCCACAATATATGTGTACAGGCTTACTCTTCATGTGAGTATTTTTTCGCTTACACGCATAGAGTAAATTTACCCAATTAATAGTAGCAGTGCAGTTTCCTACTATAAGTTGGGTAAGTTTCAACAGAAATTAATTCGAGTGTAGTTTATATAGTTTATATGGAATAATGAAAACAAAAAAAAAAAAAGAAGAGAGCAAAAAAAGAGACATAAATAAATCGTGGTATCACTACGCCACACATATTCCATAGTTTGATGATAAAAATGTAAAGTTGACATGCAATAATAACGACAAGAGGAAACAAATCATACAAGCGAATTTTAATAACGGTCAAGAACGAATTTGTGATACTTTAAAAAACAAATTTTTCAATATTCTGCCAATACTTTTAAATCCTCTCCGCATTCTATTGTAACATATCGAGATACTGGTTCCCCATATTGAGATCCCCACTAATTACACTTCCCAGTGTATAAACGGTAATGGCATATCATTACTTTTCCGTCTACCAGTAATGACACACTTAGAATACTATCTAGGTAAAGACCACTGCACTTAGAATACTATGTATGTAAAGACCACTGCACTTAGAATACTATGTATGTAAAGACCACTGCAAATGTAGTTAAAAACAAATGAAAGTTCACTTACAGAAAGGACGACTTGCATTTCAGTAAATTCAACTAACACTGTCATTTGTTTTTAAATGTTCAAAAAGTGACTAACAAGTGTAGTAAAAATGAACCACAAGTTAATAAGAAATAAACAAACTTTTATTTCACGTTTGATATAAATTTTATTAAAAATAAAATTTATGTTTTTTCGACCTTTAATTGTGCAATGAAAACTATTCAAGTTCGAGGCCATACTCTATATTTCTTTATTAGGATATTGTCCTAACAAATAATCTATAGAGTTTTTGTTTTCAAATTAATTAATAGAGCACTTTTGGGAATGTGTTGGTAGATCTATTTCGGAAATTTTCTAGGTTCCCTTCATCAGAAAACGTTTTGAAAGAAGTGACAATCAACATTAAACATTTATATAACCAAGTTTTCCTACTAAATGAGAACTAATATACGAGCTCGAAGTTAAAGATTATCACCATTAATAATCTACAAGTGCGACTGATAGCGGAGACACAACAAAATTATTTTTGAAAGAAAATGTGGTTCAAATTTAATAGCAAATTTGTAAATTTGAGAATCACGAATTACTAACTAAAGGGTCCGCCAAATAACTTTTTTTTTTTTTGAACTCCTGAACCAATTGGACTTTGTATGGCGTCATACCAAGGTCTTTATGCAAAATTCATCTCAATGATGTCTCCGAAATGTTCAATTGTTGAGAACGACGGTGAATTGATGTTGATGGCGCTTCACGCACACTTATCGAAATGCCTTTGGTTTATCGATGAGGATGCCAGTTTCTTTCCCTTTTTTCACAAGATAACGAACATACGGAACTTATTCGTTCAGCGGAAGGATAAAACTAATTATCCGTCAAATCAGACATGAGCTAAGTGTTTCCATTCACGAAATAAGCACTAGTTGAAAAAAAACTTTAGATGGCGGTCTCTTTATTAGATTGAAAAATTAGTTCAAATATTTTTATAGTGAAGTAACATAATTAATAATTTTAGCTAAATGCATTACTTATTTAAACGCAAGCAAAGAGACAAAATTTAGAATTAGAAATCGTTTGTACTAAAAATGGATCAGGATGGATGGAGCATCAAGTTTAAAAATCAGCAGCCAAATAGTCCAGATTTAAATGTGCTAGATCTTGAATTTTTCAATTCGATTCAGTCTCTTCAAGATCAGGCACCACCAAAAATATTTGATGATTTGATTGAATGCCTTGAAAATGCATTTAATGAATTAAGTTCTGAAAAATATTGTAATGTTTTTTTTTTTTACTTTGTAACCTTGTATGACCCGCAATTGGTGATAATAATTAAAAAATTCCTCACGTAAATAAAGGAAGTCTTCGCTGAAATGGGTTACACTAATTTCAAATTCGTATAGAGTGTTTCCCAGAAAACAATAGAAAATTTGTAGTGTTCTTCGTATTCTCTAAATAATTAACCATCTTTAAGTTACATCTTAAGTTATAAAGTCGGCTTCATATTTATAACCCATGTATGAAATTATACTTTGCAGCTCTATAAATTTTAAACTCATCAAGTTACGTTTAATTGGGTACACGCAGAGAAAAAATATGATTGAACATGATTGCGAACACGTAATTATCATATTTTGATTCTAATTATCATATATGTATACGATTCTAAATGATCATATTATGATTATTGTGTCATTTAGGATCATAATATTATTTTAGAATTTTAAAGAATGCCTATACTGCTAAATATAATCTACCTATTCACAATATGAAGAAAGTCGGATGGCATGAGGTAAAAATGCTAATTTTTCAATGTTCCCAACCAAAACTGACCCTTATGAACATTGATTTACATTTAAAAGTAATGAGGTTTTTGAGAGAAAATAAAAATATGTATTTCGTGAGAAAATTTTAAGTATATCGATAGTTTAGAATTATTTCGTTAGGGTTTTTTAAGGTTAACGGTATTTTAAGTTACAACGAAAAAACTTAAAATACTTATCGTATTTTAAGTTTATGGAGAATATTATTTCGTCATATTGTTTATTTCGTAAAGTTTACGTCAATGAGAGGCAATTTGACAATGTTAAATAGCTAAAATCCGCCATTTTAACAGAGTGGTCAGATTTGGAGTTAAACTAATTACAGAACTTTATCAGTTCTATGCGTAAAAGATTATGTGAGCTTATAAAAATGATTATTAAAAAGTTAAAAATTCGATTTTTCTTTAAGAAATTGTCATCTGGGTTATAAATATTAAACTTTGCAAATAATAGGGGTTTTGAAAAAATTCTTTTTCGCAACACAGTTCTTATAGTTTCGAGATTTTGTAAATAGAATATTTAACCAACAAAACAAACAATCATATGGAACTGCAAAGCATAACTTCATAGATGTGTTATAAATATGAAACGGACCTTATTACCCTTAACATCAAAGTAGGGTAAAATAGCAACAAAAAACGAAACAGGAATTTCAAAAAACTTTAAAAATGTCATGATATCCTTATGTTCGCAAACAATGTAGAAAATTGTGAAAACATTCAAATGAATGTCATGTAGAAGAACATGTTACTGCTATAAAGATTTTAACAAAGTTTTAAAACAAATAGACATATACCGGAAATATAAGATAATATTTAGTTATGCTTACAAACCACAACGACAACAAGAGTAGCGAAATAAAATGTCTCTCTTATCTTAATAAGCAAGAAAATAAACGACAATTATTATGTCAATAAATGTCAGTTAAAATTGTGTAAAATGCCACTAACACTGGTTTTGTCATCATTTAGTCTAGTTTCAAAGTATTTGTATATGCTATATTAATGTACACTCAAAAAAAAAGTTTGTAAAGTCAGCAAAAACTGGGTTTTAGCAACAAAATTAATATATTCAGCAAATTTTTTGCTCACACTTAGTGGATTTAAAATTAAAAACTGTTTGCTAAAAATTAATAAAATTTTTGCTGAATATTAGTAGACTTAAAATAAAAAAACTCAAAAAATTTATGGAAAAATTATACTTAAGTTAATTTATTTGCTCTTGACATGTCGCAGCATCTACTTCATTCTGGTTGTCGTTTACACTATTAATACGCTTATCAGCACAGTTTTTTAGCAAAATAAATTAGTAAAACTTTAGTAAGATATTAGTAAAACTTTAGTTCAAAACAGTTAAGTGCTGAATAAGTTTAACTAAAATTTTAGCTTAAAACATAATCTTAACAAAAAATTTGCTGAAAAATGTTATACCTGAATTACAAGACGTTTTACTAATTTTTCTACTAACTTATTTATTTTTTTTTTTAGTGCAGAGTAGGCTGCTTCCTAAAAGAAAAAACAAATTGTCGAATTTTGAAGATGACAACACTGGTTTCGATTAAGAATGATGAAAAAAAATTTCTAATTTTTTCAAAATTTTCGAATAAAAATTAGGGGTCATTACCAGACTTTAAAAATTTTCCCGATTTTCAGAAGGACATTGATTTTTTTAAAAAACATAATAAAAAATTAATACAAAATGTTTTTTTTTAAGTTTATTTAACCCCGACAACTCAGAAAAAAAAGATTGTTAACCCTTGATTACACTAGGCCCAAAAAAAAAAAAATGTCTAAAACTTTCCATTATTTTACAGCTCTAATTACTAATAAATAATTTTAAAAAATTTAAAAATTGCTAATATTAAAATAATTTTAGTCGTAGTGTAAAAAATTTTCGTGTTTTTAGAAGCAGGATAAAACAAATGCGCTGATGTAAGTGCTTACTTTTATATAATATTGAAAAGCAGCAAAAGAAACTAATAATTTTCGTATAAAAACAAACAAACAAAAATGTTGAGCTTACTGTTTTCCCTAACAAGGATTGTAAGCAGCTTACCCTAATCCCTAATAAGGATGGAGGTTGTAATGCAGAAAGTTTCATATCGTGAATTATAAACGATCTGTAAAAATTTTCCTGATTGATTTACGATTGTGTTTGGTGTTTTCGAGTATGAAATAAAAAATAACTAGTCATTTAACTGTCTCTGAAGAGCTAGCACGTGGAGCGGTAAAATAAAATAAAATAATTATATTATATGTCAAAAATTTTAACAACAACAAAAATAATATCTGCAGAGTTTTATGTAAAATACATTATGTATATTCATATTATTACTTTTAATCGTAATAATGTAGACATGAAATATGATTTTACTGAAACCCATGAAATCACTGCTTTGTATAAGCGCTGAAATCCGCGCTTATTTTGCCCAAAAGTAATGCTTCCAAGTGGGAATTCGCTATATAAAAATCATGGCATATGTAAACAGGTTTGTAAGGGATTCTTTTCGGCTTACTCATTTACAAACCTGCTTGCAGGTAAGCAGCATTTTTTACTGGGAAATAATAATACTGAAGAGATCCCTCTATCCACTTAGCGTGTGGACCGATTTAATTTTGGCGGATTTTTAGGAAAGTCAGTATTTTTGACAAAAAAAATTAAAAAAATATATTTTTGGTGAACGATACTAATGTTTCTTTGTATTATTTTTTATTAAATCCCCCATGATGTGGGTAAAGAAATGCGATCAACATTAATTTAATATTTGCAATCTTTAAATTTAGAACACTCTCTCGAAATGCAAACACCCCTATATATGCTGTTTGTTGACTATGAAAAGGCATTTGACTCAATAAATAGAGATTGTATATGGGCTGAACTGGCCAACTTCGGCGTGCCAGATAAAATAACACGCATGATAAAAAAGAGTTACGTTGTATTTGAATGCACCGTGTTACATGATGGTGAAATCTTTGTGCCATTTAAAAAAAAAAAGGCTGGCGTTAAACAAGGGTGTTTATTATCACCACTTTTGCTTCTGATTGTATTAGATGCTGTTGTTAAACGCTCAACTACAAATAAACCGAGAGGAATTGTATGGGACCCCTTAAACCCGCAGACAAGATTATAATCACTTGATTATGCCGATGACAAATGTGAGCTTTCTCACAATCGTGCTCATATACAAGCAAAAATTGATGTTCTAGCACGAGAATCAGAGAAAGTAGGTCTGAAGATTAATATTAACAAAACAAAGTAAATACGCATAAATACACAGACAACACAACCATTAACCATCGGCAATCACGTAATAGAAAATGTAAGCGAGTTCCAATATCTGGGCAGTATGATAGATACACTTGGGGGTGCCCTTCTTGATGTCACGACAAGAATACGAAAAGATAAAGGTACTTTTGAGCTATTATCGAAAACATGGAGGTCGAACGAATACAGCAAAAAGACTAAATTAAATATATTTTCAGCCTGTGAACTCTCGGTCTTATTATATGGCTGTGAAACATGGCTGGTAACAGAAGAAATTAAGCGAAAAATGCAAGTGTTTACCAACAGATACCTCCGTATAATATTCAGAATATTTTGGCCCAACACAATAAGTAATGTCCAACTACTCGCCATAGCATATATGACTGATATAAACTGCGAAATCCGAAGAAGAAAACTTGGCTGGATAGGGCACACACCTAGAAGAGAAGACGATAATATATGCCAAAGAGCCCTAACGTACAACCGCCAAGGTGCAAGAAACCGAGGAAGACCGTGCAACTCTTGGTGTCGATCAACATTGAGTGAAATTAATAACCTGCCTGATTTTAGTAATAGAAAGATAAATAGGTTATTAGAACGTAGAAAATGTAGTTAATATGATTATTTTTAGTTTGTATGTACGAATATAACATTTCAAATAATTACACTCGAAACAATTAGGCAGTAGAAATAACTTCAAATCAGAAAATCTAATCCATTTTTTTTCAGTCTAAAAAGAAAAAGATTTTAAACTAAATTGCAGTGTTGCCATGTTTGAAGTTCTTTATCGTTAACCACCTTTAATCTCTTTTTTATTGATTTCTCTTCTATCTCTTATCGTTCACCTCATTTAATCTCTCTTTTATTCCCTCTCCAAAGAAATACATTAATTAATATTAAGAATTTCCTGAGCGTGGCTTCTTAAAAAAAAAGTTCTTTAATTTATAGATTTTCACAGTTTTTGCAAAATTTTATCAGACCTATTTTCTGGAGTGTATCGGTTGCTATAGTACATGTATCATGTGCAATTTCAACATAGTTAGAATTTTGATGTTTTCCGTTTATGTTTTCGCCACAAACACATGCACATACAGCATTTATTAACAGTTTATTAGAATTTGTTGTTGCCATTTAATGTCACTTAAGAACTAAGAAGTTTTGCAAATAGACGCTCCAGATGAAGATTTCTTATTGAGAGCCTATGCCCACAATGAGGTAGCTCTAAAATATTTTAGCGCATGGCTTATTATTATTATTATTAATAATCTTTAAATTTTTAAAATTATTTATTCGTAATTGGAGCTGTGAAAATAATCCAAAATTTTAGCCATTTTTTGTCCTAGTGTAGTTGAGGGTTAACAATCTTATAATAACTAAATATTTTTCCTGAGTTGTCGGGGTTAAATATAAATATTCAAAACCCCCTTGCTAAATCCAGCAAAATTTTTGACGAATTTAAAATTTTTTTTGGGAAATTTTTTCTTGTTACACAGTGTATTTTGTAGCATCCCGATATTGACATAATTTTTATAGAATTATGCTTTTGTTTCAAACCACATACCTAGTACTTATTTACCTAAGCATACAACTTTCAATTTAGCTTTATGTTCGTTTTGATATTATTCCGACGGTAAAATAATATTGACATGCTCCTATTGTATTATTATCATTAACAATGTCAATATTCAATGGTTTTGTATGGCTGCCCATCATGGAACGAATGACTGATTTAAATCACAAAATGCGGGCGAAAATTCATAAGTAACATTAAAATATAGATTTGATGAAATAACCGTTTGACAGATTGCTGATGCTGGTAGTCACTAACAAACAAAAAAAAATTATTATCTATGATTGTGACAGCATACAGGATTTTTTAATGATGTTCTTAAATTCAAAAATGTCATATTTAGTTGTTTTATTGAAATATAATAAATAAATTTATTTATCCTTTTTAATATTTATGAGCTGACAATATAGATCAGGGGTGCCCACGGCCTATGCGCTTGGTACTCAATTGTTTTTGTAAAAACACTTAGCTATAGGCTGTGTGTTTTAATACACATATAGAGCGCTCAGCACTAGCAATACGAAATACACAAACAACTTTGTCTTATTAGTTTTTTTGTCGTTCTTCACTTTATACACGCAAGCGCAAAGCAACAACACTTTCGTATGCTTTGCTGGTAAACATTGAAATATTTTTTTCTTTTTTCTTTGTATGGATTGGTTTTTACAACAAAAAATATTGAATAAAAATTAGTTTTTCTTTAAATGTATTGGTGTTTGCTCTTCCATAAGGAACTTTTGGGCACTCCTGATATAGATGTTCTTATAATTTTGATAATTCATAAATTTTATCATAATATCCCCAGTCAGAAAGTGCCAGTGATACAAAAAATCAAGCATTGGCATAAAACTGGCTAATCGAGGAATTGTAAATACACTGACACGACACTTGTCTAAGACGCTTTACCACACACAGAGAAAAATTCAGGTATTTGACAACTGAAATTCGGTTACTACGATTCAATTCGGTTTTTACGAATTTCAGCCGATTGGTGCAACTAAACATTAGTTTTCCCAACAAAGTTCGGTTAATTCAAATCTAATGTAAATATCGTTGTACTAACTGAATTAATAAGTTGTTACCAATAAAATACACTTTTCAATTCGGTTGGCACTTTATTTCTCTGTGTGCAGTGTTACCAAAAAGTGTTTTCCCAGTATTTGTTTTAAAATAATTTCAGTGGTCAACAAAAAAAAAATCATTGGCAAAGAATTGGCCAACATTAGCAAAACATTGGCAAAAAGTCTTTTCCCAGTGCTATCCAGTCAGAAATTACCAACGGTACAAAAGTCTAACCACTGGCAGAGCACTAATTTAATAAAAATTATGATGTTTTGTTTAAAAAAGCTTGTAGTCAGAAGTTTTCGAGTTCGATCCCTGTCACAGGCATACTTTTTTTTTGTGCTTTGTTTTTTATAGTTTTTAATATTTTTTACACATAAAATAGATTTTTTTGTGTCTGGAACAGCTCTTGCAAGACAAACTTGTTGCATTTTTTCCCAACGTTGGCAAGATGTTTCCAGCCAACCTTATGCCAGTGCTAGCATATTTGTGCAAACCATCTGTTACCCCCGTAGTTATCATTTACTTACGTTTTAAGCTACCCAGTCAGAAATTGGAAGTGGCACAAGTACAAGTGACAATCCCATGCAAAACATATCACACTAAATGAGAACTAATATATGAGTTCGAAGTTAAAGATTATCACCATTGATCAAAAAATAAATTGAAAACTTGTTCGTTATGTGCAAGCTCTACCTTTGGTATATATACAATACATGCTTTCTGTTTTTATTCTCCTTTTTATTTTTACACTTGTTTTGTCTTATTTAAAAACAAGATGTAAGGGGGAAGTAAACTCAGACCATACTTTGTCTTTTTTACAAGTTTGATATAATTTGTATTAAAAATAAAAATTATGTTTGATAATCTTTAATTTCGAGTTCTTATTTAGTGGGATAACTAGGTTATATGAATGTTTGATGTTTTGCATATGATTGTCACTCCTTGAAAAACGTGTTCTGATGATGGGTAACTTGAAAATTCCCGAAATAGATCTATCAACACATTCCTGAAAGTGGTCAATTAATAAAAATTTGAAAACAAAAACTCTATAGATTATTTGTTAGGACAATATCCTTATAAAGAAATATGGATTATGGCCTACAACTTAAATAATTTTCATTTTCATTGCACAATTAAAGGCCGAACAAACAGTTTTAATTTTTAATAAAAATCATATCAAACTTATGATGCTTTGTTTAAACAAATTTGTAGTTGAAAGGTTCCGAGTGATCTGCTCAACCAGACATACAACAGCCACTGACAAGGGGAGTCTTCTGATGGGTTCTCTCGTAGAGAACCCATCGGGAGACCACACACTTCCACAACTGTGGCATTTTTTTTTTGGTCTGAGTGTACAAACGTAGAAAATGTAGTTACGTCCTTTTAACAATATTCTTATAACTCTTATAATATGATTATTGTTAGTTTATATGCATGAATATAACAGTTGAAATAACTACACTCAAAATAATAAGGTAGTAGAAACAACTTAAAATCAGAAAATCAAATCCTTTTTTTTTTTTGTTTCATGGTCAAAAGAAAAAGCTTTTAAATTAAATTAAAGTGTTGCCATGTTTGAAGCGCTTTATCCTTCACCTCTTTTAATCTCTCTTCTATTAATTTCTCTTCTATCTTTTATCGTTCAACACTTTTCATTATTTCTACCCCCTCTTCAAAGAAACATCTTCGTTAATAGGAAGAGTTTCCTGAGTGTTGCTTCTTAAAAAAAAAATCCTTTAATTTATAGATTTTTACAGTTTTTGAAAATTTTTATCAGACCTATTTTCTGGAGTGTATTGGTTGCTATAGTACATGTATCATGTGAAATTTCAACACCGTTAGCAGTTTTATGTTTTCCGTTTATGCTTTCGCCACAAACACATGCACATACAGCATTTATTAACAGTTTTATTAGAATTTGTTGTTGCCATTTAATGTCACTTAAATGCATTTGGTCAAAATTTATCATACAGCACTTATAGCATGTGAATATTGAAAATAGTGTAATCAAAAAAAAAAAACTTAAGTAGAGATTTTATAAATGTTTTTGCATAACTAAAATCCATTAAAATTACAATAATTTAACCCTCAAACCGGCTAACTGTTTAGGATTTATGTGCTGTCAAAGTTTAAATTTTGATTGTCAATATTTCCACCAGAGGGCGCTTTAAGGCAAACAAATTACAAACATTTCTTAATGAAGCATGGCTCTATATACCTTGAAAGTTTGGTTGAAAATGTCCAGCTGATCTGTGGTGTGCCATAAATGAGTTAATATAATCTTTCTGCCAAATTACATCAAAATCTGTCCAAACGTTTTCAAGTTAAGACAGGACATCGTCTTGTCCTTTACGAATACTACATGTCCTTATACCAAAATATTAGATTTTTTTAAATTTAAGTTTCAATCTTAATTTGTTTTTAGTATCAACGATTTCCCGTTAACATAAATATGTTTTGAAGATTCTTTTTAAAATTGCGTTGTTTTCATATCCAAATATTTATTTTTTGAAATTTTACAAAGTTTTAACTTTACGCTTTCTCGCTTGCAAACCGTGTCATGCACACAGAGAAATAAAGTGCCAACCGCATTGAAAAGTGTATCTTAATGGTGACAACTGATAAATTCAGTTAGTACAACGATATTAACATTAGATTTCTGAAAATGTTGGGTGTATCAACTAAAATTCAGTTGAATTAACCGAACTTTGTTGTGAAAACAAATGTTAAGTTGTACCAACCGACTGCAATTCATTATAACCGAATTTGAGTCGTAGTAACCGAGTTTTAGTTGGCAAATTGCTACATATTTTTCTGTGTGTGTACACAAAAAGTTACTTCAGAAAATATTTTTAAAATTTGGTTTTCTATCGAAATAGAATTAAATTACATTGTTATTATAAATCACTCATTTAGCGCACTTATGGCCAATTTAAAATACCCCGCCTGGAGGCGGGCTTACCGGTTAAAGACCCACCAAAAATGTTTTCTATTCTAATTTGGCATTTTCAACGATGAATTTAACATTGGCTTGTCCTAGGAGGGAATCATTCCACATATGACTCATTGGAAACTTTTCTGTCTATACAACTTCTTGGAAGTTATTTAGACATAAAATATTCCTAGGAAGTTGGTTTGCAGCATTAAATGAATGATTGCTTTCTATGGCAAGCCAATGTTTAATTCATCGATGAAAATGCCTGATCAGAATCATTCCTTGGCACAACATGATTTGCTGGGTTTAATTAACTAAATGCGAAAGTTACAGTAGTTGTACATGGTTGTGTATATGGCGTATGAGTGATATTATTTGATATGTTTGAAATAATAACACTCATACGTATGGTGAACAACAATTTCGATATTTAAGCCTGAAATCAACGAGTTTTTGTTCGCAATAATTTGAAAACTAGAAGAACTGTAATTTTGTTTAAATTTTTAACATTGTCAAGCTAAATCAATGACAATTACTTGGCTAAATTTGGTTTATATATGCAATAGATTATGTTATTAACCCGTTTTTTACCAAAGTGTCATTAAAGACGCGTTAATTTTTAAGAGCGTATACATTTTGTTACACTCAGAAAAAGAATTGGTTGGAATTCGGTTGAAACCATTAAAATTTATTTATTAGGACGTTATTTTATTTGGAACTACCACTGATCGATTAATAAAGCAAAAATGCTATACTGGAATTTATAAAGAGGGAAAAGCAACTAAAACACAATCCATTTAAATAAATTGAAAAAGTTGTTCCATGTTTTCTTAGTATCTTATAGGAGAGCAGAAACTGTTAGTTTAAACTAAATTGGCATTTGCTACGATATACTTTTTCCTGTTGCGGAGCAGTTTACTTGGAAAGCAACGTATGCCCGTACTGTGATTCCGAGGATGAATTCATACCATTTTACAAATTTGAATTGTATGCCGATTTTCTAAAATTTTGTAATGTACGCAGACACCGAACGAAAATAATATTAAAAAAAAATATTAACCCTTTAAGTGCGTCATTAGGCTATACTACATTAGGCTATACTATAGATGCATACTATAAAACCAACGTATCTTCCTACCAAGTTTTGTCAAAATATTTAAACGGTACACGGAAAAAACGGGTTTCAATTAAAAAAATTATTGCTTCAATTAATATTTCAATTGAATTTGCATCTATCACGACAATGATAATATTAATTAAAATTTTTATTGAAAATAAAAAAGAAAAAAAGCTATAAATAACAATTTGCAAAAAAAAATTATGATACTCCAAAAAAAGTGTGTGAACGACACGTTTGTGTGTGAGCTTGTTTTGTTTGTAAACTTCATATGAATTTGGTATTTTATACTGAAACTTTTCTATTTAACATACAGTATATTAAAAAAAAATTTGAGAATTATGTCTGAACTAAAATATGTATTTATATATTTAAAAGTCAATTAAATATTAATTGATTCAATTAAATATTTGTTTAGAAAAAAATTTAATTCAGATCAAATCTTTTATTAGATATTGATAGATAGATTGATAATTTTTTCTGTGTATCTAATCTTGGTAAAAAATGGGTTAAGGAGTTTTAAAGTAAAAACAAGAAAAAGTTTCATGTCGCACAGAGGAGAATTTGGCCTGAAAAGCTGGCCAAAATTATTAAACGTGTTTTTTGAATTAAAAGTTTTAGTTTTTTGATAGTTTTAGGTGTAGTATGATATAAAAAGTCTAGTGGCAGATTTTGAAAAAATTACACTGCGCAACAAAAAAATTTTTCTCTACCCTAGAAATAAAAGTATGTGGACTATATGGATTTTGATGCCCTTAATTCAAATCTGTTTTCCGTTTTTCTCTAGTACGTAAGGATTTTCTTTTTAAAGGCGTGGCATACTTCACCCCCTAAATATATATATATATTTTGTTATAACTTGAAAACGTGTTCTCCGATTTTAATAGCAGGAGGATCAGAAAATGCACCGGAAAATTCTGCTTAAACTAACCATACACATTTATTTTATATCTATTACAATTTTGGAGTTATTAAAAATTTAATGGCGTAAAAAAAAAAATTACATGCAAAATGCGTCAAATTTTTTGTTTTCAAAATGCAATAAAAAATTTAAGAACCAAAATGTTTAAATTTTTAAGATTTTTCTAAAAGCCACATTCCTAAGGAATAAAAGTTGGTATAAATCGCAAAACTCAATTAACAAATGTTGATTTTAAAGGTTTAAACTCATTCTTGACAGACTGTATGTATATACATACATATGATTTACAGTCTAATTAAAAAAAAAATTTTGAAATTTGTAAGGCTCTTATAAAACAGTATTTTTTTTATGAAAAATGGCTTTATTATATTTATTTTATATTATTTTATACTTTATAAACGGAAAAGTTAAACTAATAAAAATTCCTTACTAATTATTATTATGATATAAAGGTATAAGAAAAAGTGCCCGATGAGCAAAAATAGAAGAAATGTGAAAATTTAAAAAAATCGTCAAAAATAATGGCGCAAACTTGCGCACACTTTTTTTTTGTTTCTAAATTAGAGATTCCAAATTTTATTGTGGTATCAAACATAATTCGTAGACATGCTAACCTCACTTTTAAAAACCTCTTCTTTCCTTTTTTTGCAAAAAAAAAATGTATAATTTGTTTTTTTTAGCTTTTGAACGAGTTTTTTCAACATGAATATTCATCATATTTTAAATTTTTTTTTTCTTTTTTAAATAACTTTGATCAAACCTTTCAGCGAAAAAAATAATCTTTGTTAAACCTTTATTCGTTTAGCCGAAAAAAAATATCATATAAACATCCAGAAACCGAAAAAACATTTAAATCTCATATAATTTTCTTCACTTTCCTGACTTTAGCAGGGTCTCAGAGCTACAAATCGCAACTAAAAGTCTTCAAAATTTACAATATAATGTAAAATATTGTTGTCTGTCGAGCTGCGTACATAGTTCTTAAGATTTCTTAAAATTCAGTTTTGCCTTTTTGGCCAGCTTTTCAGGCCAAATACTCATCTGTGTGTCGGTCTATTTCGTATTTGAGGATTTCATAAATTTATTTATTTTCTGTTACTTTATAATTTTAAGCGTTATTTTTGTTCATATAATTCGTTTTTTATTTTAATTTCTTTTATATTTAAGGGGTTATTATTTCAAAGAACATCATTATGATAACAATTTAACACAAAATATTGCATTTCAAAGGTGTGAATATAAATTATGGCCTAACAAGGAAGGTATCCCGACCCGAACTCGCAGATTTTAATGAATTTTGGATGTGTTGTAAAGGAGAAAAAAATAAGGAGACACGTATTTTTTTAGCTGCCTCATCTCTTGTCTTTAATTTATGAAAATTAGGTTTATATGTACGCAGGGTTTGCCACTGTCATCACTTAATCAACACTTTTTTTCAAAAAAAATCTTTTTTTATCTAAAACTTTCCACATCTTAAATTTATTTGTATCTTTAAAACATAAATTATATATGAAGGGCTTAGTGTAAAAACTTGATAAGCCAAATTTAAGTTTTGCTTCACTTTCGACTTCTAAAGTTTGAACAGATGCAAAAAATATGACTTTTGCAGGACGTTTATACTATAGGTACTTGTAACAGATGTTTAAGCGAGACATCTATAAAATATTAATCAATGGATGGCTGAAAAACAGCAAAAATCTATAAAACAAAAATGTGGCTTATACAGTTTTTACAATAAGCCCTTCATATACATTACTTATATTATTTTTTTTAAGATTTCCAAGGAAACTCAAATCGGCTAAACTGCACCACCTATGGGGTAAATTCGCCAAGTTGATGTTGCACATTTGTCAGCTATAAATATAAGGGTTCTGGTGGAAAACTTATATTTTATATTAAATAATCATAAAAACGGATATCAATAGCTAAAATATAATATACTGACTCTATATAATTTTTTTTGTAGCCCCAAACACAGAAAAACTTGTCTTTCCTTGACCACGTATAAAGTACAAGTGTAAAATTTGGGAACATGAAAGGTGACCAATAACTGCACAAATTATGGAAAGGAACATTTTAACAACTCTTTTAAATACAGCGAAAATCGGGGGTGGCAAATGTGTCCCAGTAGCGAAACTTCGCCCTGCTACCCTACTCAAGAAAACAAAAATGTTGATACACATATTTTTTTTTTTTAAAGAGAAGCAACACTCAGGAAATTCTTCCTATTAAAAAATGTGTTGCTTTCTTTGGAAAGGGGATAGTGGAGAGATGAAAGGTGGTGAAAGATGAAGGGCTTCAAACATAGCAACACTGTAATTGCGCGAGGTGATAAATCTTAGAACAGTTGTTGCTCGCCACCTGATGTAGAGTTGGCGAATTTATTGAAGCTTTTTTTGTTTCATAGCCCTGATTCATTATTTTACTTCGGTAGGGTTAAGTGCTATGGGAACACCGAAGGTATTGTCTATATATTGGACCCAGAGTTGTCACATTTTTGAATTATTTGAATTATGGGGGAAAAAGTATCTTCGGGGAAAGTCGAATAAAAATCACACGGTTTCTAATATCGGAAAAAAACTCAGACACACCCTCGATTAAATTCAATAGGCCTTGCTATGCATTGTTTTTAGCTTAATACAACTAAAATTCCTTAATAAAACGCCAGATTTAATGTTGCTCAAAACCCATTTTTTGAATAACAAAAATATTTGAATGTCTTTGGTCATAATTTGTGCACCAGTGAATATGTCTTTAAAAAAAACCTTTCATTTGATAACAAAATTTGTCTATAGTTACTTTTAACAGAACGAAATAAAACGAAGGAATGTAAAATTTGGTCATTTGTGACCTCACTTAGTAAATCCTAAACCTGAGACTGGGCAGCTAAAAAACACGGGTCCCTTAAATGTATATTCTCTACAGCATATCTGAAGTTCATTAAGATATGCCGGTCCGGGTTAGGATACCTCCCTTGTAAGGCTGTTTTGTTGTTTAAACAACCACAAATCCTTTAACAAATACACACACAAAAAAAGGCGTTTGTGTGGTTTACACTCCTACTAATATTATATTTATTATGATAATCCTTTGCTGTTTTTAATGCTATTAACGGTGTCAAAGGAATCTTCATACTTTAATCACAAGTAAATAGTTTTTTGTTTAAATAGTAGTATGCTAAAAATAACACACATACTCGTACACAAAATACATACACACGTATCTAAACAACACACACATTAACTTTTTTTTTTTTGTTTCATGTTTTTTTGTTAAAAGCATTGATGAATGTCAATTTAGTTTACACAACGTGTATTAGAATATAGTTGAAGGCTGATGTGAACACGTTCACTGTGTCGGTATGGGGAACATGGTCATAAGTAGGGCAACCAAAATAAGCTAGAGCTTGTTTTTTAATTGAAATTATAGAATTATTTAAACTAAATAGAAGTTCTGAGCATGGAATCATGAAATTATAGAAAAATAAACAAAAATCTAAAAATAGAATATTTGTGTTTGTTAGTGTTGGTCACTTTTGAGTATAATATACAATAACAGAAAAGCTAATAAGGAAGAAAACTGCAATTTAGCTGCATTACATTCGAAGCCATACTTGGGTGTGATCGCTAAACGGTCATGACTTGGTATTGTTATGTTTGTAATGTAAGATGAGCACATGTTTGATTCTTACAGCCGCAGGTTGTTGAAAAATTCATCATATAGAGACAATCTGACAATTATTAGACACAAATCATAATACAATTTAAATGGAAAATCACTGATGACGCCTGTCCATAAAAAATCAGAAACTAGTCTGATTTAAAAATTAATAGTTTTTATAATTTTAGAGAAAAACGTTTATACTTCCTCTTAACCTCAACATTTCTAAATTAAACTATATTTGTTGGAGCTTTTTTTTTGCTTATTTTTGATATTTGCTTATTTTAGCTTTTTTCCAAATACTCGTATAAGCTACTTTTTGACTAAAATTTGTAATAAAAAGTTTTGCATTTAACGGTTTATTTTTTAAATTGAACGGCTTATTTTTCTGCTTATCGAGCCTTTCTAAGCGATTAAAACTGTGTTTTTTAGAGCTGCTTTTTGGTTGCCCTAGTCGTAAGTATGCATGTGTGTTTTAATTTTGTATATCATGCATTCTTTGACAGATAATGAAAAAAAATATATTTTTACCTTATTACTATATTACATATATTCTCTATGGAGCATATAACACATCCCCATATTTAGCATATTTTCTATTTTTAAAAAAATCGCGATTTTTTCACGGTTTCATTTAAAAAAAATTTATAAATTCCAAAAGTTTGAAACTTTGGAATTTATAGATTTTGGACTTCTCTGATTCGAAAAGCTTTCGATTTTTTCGATTGTCCTCTTTCAGCACTATTGCAACAAACCAAATAAGTTTACAAAAAAAAATAATTTTTTATGCAAATGTAATTTTAATTACAAAATATGACATATACAACCCTTTTGTTGCAATAAGAAAAATTAAACATAAAAATTACTTAAGATGTGTGTCCTTGCCTTTCGCTATAATCTGTCTACCAGAACGTATATTTGTTTGCAATTTCAAATTGCCAATTAGACCACACTGCACTAATAATCATTATAAACATTTAGTTTACAAATACACATTTAATCTTTATTAAATTTAAATACTTTATTTTGTCTTTAATTTAATTAATAGGCAATTACTTTCATAAGCCGGTGAAAACACAAAATTTAAGTTGTTTTTATTCGATAAAAACCGCTTTTTATATGTCTTTCCTCTTCTCTACTACATCTTTACATTCGCGACATCTACTTCATTCTGCGAATATTTTTCAATCTGGTTGTCGTCCACACTATTAATGTGCTTATCAGCACAATTTTTTTTAGAAAAATAAATTAGTAGAACATTAGTAAGGTTCAAAACAGTTAAGTGCTAAAAAAGTATAATTAAAATTTTAGCTGAAAACAAATTTTCAACAAAAATTTTGCCGAAAATAGTATTCTTGATTTACAAGTCGTTTAACTAACTTATTTTTTGAGTTTAGGTAACAAATTATTTATCAAATAAAACAAATTATGTGTTGAAAATGCACTTTTGTGGTGAAAAAACAATTCATGTGGTGAAAACAAACGTATGTGTTAAAAAAAATTTACGTGGAAATAAAATATTTTCACTTCAAGCGTTTGCTAAAAAAAAAATTTTATTCACTAAACGACTAAATGTGAATTTGTTCCGAAATACACCAATTTCCATGCAACATTTAGAGATAACTTTACTGTTTTACTCATAACTTTTTAGCCGCTAGGCCGATTTTGCTCATTTTTTTCTACGAAAATGCTCGGAAAGATGTTCATCAATCTAGGTAAATCTGAGCAAAGCTGCTTGCGTGCTCATTCCGAGTTTATAATAATCATCTTCGATATTGAAGTATTAAATTTTAAGAAGTCGATTTGTAAAATTTTATTTCGGAAAACTTACAACCAGGGACATAAAAACAACTGTGTTTTAGACGCCTATAGTATGCATTAAAAACCTTAAAATATGCACTAAAATTTAAACATATGCAAGTTTTAATTCTGGCTGGGTTGACTAAAGAGGATCGGCTTGATATAGAAAAAGCCAAATTTTATTTTATATAAAAAAAATATAAAATTTTTTATTTATCCATGTTTAAAAAATGTTGACGAGGGAGAACAATTTCGAAAATGCATCTTAAAATAGCATTTTCCAAAAAATGATTTTTTTTATTTGAAATTTGTAAAATTATAACGATATAAATCGAATACTTTTCTAATCAGAAAAATTCGATAACAAGTACCGAATATAATGCTACACTGAAAGAAGTATATTTCATATTAATAAAACAATTTCATAGAATTATTTTCGTAGGTTTAATGAAGAATTTCATTATACCCCAGAAATGTTATTAATATTAAAAAATGTTACATAAACTTTTTTTTTTCAAAAAATTTCAAAGTTTCACAAAAAAATTCATTCGATTTCATAAATTATCTAATCAGAAATTTAATGAAATTTTTCTTTAGAGCTATGAAATTATTTTAAAGACTTAATTTTTTATTTTATCATAAAATTTCATAATTTCATTAATTTTCCTACATTTAAAACTTTAGTTTCAAGACTTATTTCTCAAGTGTTCAACATATTTTATTAAGTGCTTTATTATTTCAATAATGTACGCTTTTATTAATTGTGGACTTCAATAAAATTGTTTAAAAAATCCTGTGAAGCGGTACATTGTATCAATTCCAATGCATTTTTCAGCACGTCCATGAAGAGTTTTATTAATTTTAGGAACAATTTTATGAAAATTTTTCATAAATTCTATAATCGCTTCATTTTCGGAATTATTTAATAGTTTTATGAAGATTTTCATTAATTCTACAAACATTTCATAAACATTGACTATAATGAAACATGTTTCATAGATTCTATGAAACATTTCAATGGACGTGTTGCAGTGTTAATTTTCATTATATCTATGAAGAAATTCATTACTGAAGTGAAGATATTTCTCTCAGTGTACGTTTCCAGTGAACGTGTTTTGAAACAAAACATGTTTTGTGCATGTTTTCCCATACATATTTTTTTTCAACAAAACACATATTTTGCTCAAAACAGGTAAGCGGAAACGCAGTATTAAGCTCTTCAAAATTACATACATCCAAAAAAAATAAAACAAAGTCTGTAAAGTCAGCAACATTTTGTTGGGATGATTTTTGCAGAAAAATTGCTAATATCAGCAAAACAATTAGTAAATTTAGCAAAAAAATGTTGCTGAGTTTAGCAAATTTTTTGAGTGTACTTTTGTGATTTTTTTTTTGTTTTTTTTGAAAACTAAAACAGTGAAAAAATCTTATGTTTTTAAAAAATTTAAAAACTGAATATTGGGATGTTTTAAGTGATCCATGGAGTATATGTGTACAAAAAATTAATCAAATTTGAAGACCTTCGGTCAATTTCATTTGTGATTTATGATGGAACTCATTATATGTAGTATATATATAAATGGTATTAGGTGTCATATAACTCCTCCATAACTGTTATTGTATTGTATTGTGTATTTTATTTTCTATTGATTAGGTATTGGTTTAAAAGGTTGTTTTATACATAGTATAGGTATATTTTGTAATGGTTCCATGCGATAGTGTGTGTGTGTTTTTGAAATTTGATTAATATATGTTAAGGCTAAATGAATACTATGTAGAAGAATATAAAATAACAATAGTATAACTTAATATTATACATATATAAATATTTGACTTGACGTATTTATAAAAAAAAAAAAAACGAAATAAATAAAATATTTCTAATTGCATTTATTGATTATTTAATTTGAATAGTGGAAAATATAAAACAAAAAAAAATATATTTAAATTAGGGATTTTGGAGTACATAAAATTTTAATTTTCCATCAAATCCAAATTGTTATAAAAAACTTTTAAATAATTTTCGAATGCAGTATAAAAAGAAATTGATTTTTATTTTTTTTTTTTTTGTTTTATCGAAACAATTTTCTAGTATAAAAATCTTAATATGTTTTAAACTTCGTTCTGCGATTTTGATTAATTTCGATATGTTACACAGAAAATAAATCATAGATCGAGCTGTCTAGATTTTTGGGACATTCAAAAAATTCAAACTTTTGGAAAAAAAAAAAAAAATAACAATTTTTTGTATAATTAAGACGACAATGGACGATAAAGTTAAAAATTAATATGGAAAACAAATGATCAAAGAAAATCGTAATTCTTATTCTTTTACAAGTTTACACGATTTCCTTAGAAAGTATCCTGACGTAATTCTGTGAGACTTTTTACCAAAATTATAATTTTTTTTTCAAAACAGGAACTTCTAATTTATATCGGCTTTATTAGTAACTTCCAGCAAAAAAAAAAATTTTTTAATTAATAAATAAACATTGTACGGTTTTTTGTTTAACAAAAAACAAATTATCTTGCCCACATCATAATTTATGATAAAAGATCGAAAAACAAAATTGTTGGTATTAATTTTTTAAATTTAAAAGTAAAACATTTTTTAATAATTATAATGCATTTATGATGCATTGTAATCAGTGGCGTACCCAGGGGGTCCCTGGGGCCAAAGCCCCCCCCCAAATATTTTCGATTTTTTATTTTAGGATGGATTACTATAGAGCAGTGTTGTTTATTCCCTATTTAGAAGAAGTTATAGCAAGTATGAAAGATAGATTTACTGGGCATGAAAGTGTTGTTAAAAATTTATATAACATTGTACCTAGTCTAGTCGTTAATGCTATGACATTATAGAATTTTATAAAATTGATTTAAAAGATAAAACTAATGTTATATAACTAAAATTGATCTATGGAAACACTACTTTTTTTTTTTTTTTTTTTTTCGTTAGACCAACACTCAGGGGATGCCCCTATAATGCAATACATTGTGTTGATATCAGGAAATTAGGTTATGGGGAGGAGGAAAGAGGGAGTAGTGTTTGTGAATATTTGATTTGAATTTCGCTACATTGTAAGTGAGAGGGAAGACCTCCGCGGGGAGTTTATTCCACATACGGCTAGTACGGCTGATGAACGAATTTTCCCTGTAATGCGTTGATGCGGTTCACTGGACAATCGACTACAAACGGATGAGCTCTGCTAGATAAGCGAGTGTTTCGAATGGAAATACGGGCCCTGGGGATAAGTTCACTTATCTCAGCATAACAATTTCCATGGTAATATCGATAGAACAATGTTACACAACCCACATTCCGACGATGCTCCAATGAGTCAATAGAGCTTGATACCCTCTCGTCATTGATGAGCGCCGACGCCCTCCTTTGCACACGGTCCAGAAGCTCCAAAATAGACTTTGAAGCCCCTGCCCATATATGGGAGTTGTATTCCATTTTCGGTCGGATATAGGTGGTATAAAAATTAAGTAAATCGGAAGGAATGAAGTACTTCTTACACCGTCTCAGGAAACCGAGACACTTGAATGCTTCTTTCGACACCTAGAAAACGTGCTTATTCCAACGGACATCAGACTGAATCCTCATGCCCAGAACATCAAGAGTATCCGATTCTTCAATATTAATACCACGCAATTGAACAGGTGACAGCGTTAAATCCACGGACCTATGGGTTAACATACAACATTGGGTCTTGTGCGCATTAAATTCTACCAAATTCGCACGACCCCACTCAGAGATTGTAGAAAGATCATAATTGAGTGTATCATTCATATTCTACTGGAAAAATAAAACAGAAAGACCAACCATCAAATCCGCTAAATGCTATTCAAGATGGCAACAAGGAGCTTTTTCCAAACGTTTACATGTTTTTACATTTACTGATAGTAATTCCTGTTACAACTGCATCTGCGGAGAGAAGTTTTTCCACCCTAAAAACAGTGAAAACATATTTAAGGAATTCTATGGGTGAAGCTAGACTTGGTGCTCTAGCTCTTGCATCAGTGTATCGAGAAAAGGTAGAACCTGACAAAATCATTGACACTTTTATGAAAAAAAAAATCGTCGAATTAACTTTTAAGAGTTTTGTCAATAGTATATAAGGATCTCAATTAATATGATAGCTCACTTTAAAAATCAAAATAAAATTATTTAATTGATACATAAATTTGTTTAATATTTCAAAAAAAAAAACTAGTTTGTAGATATAAAAAAACTAAAATAACAAAGACATGTCAAAACATAAATTGCTTCAAAATTGCTATCATAACTAACGTATAACGTCAATGGTAACTTTCCCATCCAAAACTTCCCAGGTAGAAATTTGGGATGGTACAAAAAACGTAGAGTTTTCAAAACGTTTGTTTTTGATGGTACTAAAATAAAAGCGTTTCCAAAGCGATAATTGCAAATAATACGAAAAAAAGCATTTAAAAAACATTATTTTGGATTGCTATTCGAACGTTCGGACAAAGTATTTTAGGAATACTTTTTATACAAAACTTACAAATATTTGTGAAATAAAAACACTGTAAAAACATTGGTTCAAAGCGTTTTTCCAACGTTTGTAAAAAGTACTTAAGAAGTTCTTATCGTACAAAATTTACAACGGTTTATAAAATAAAACCAATGTAAAACCATTGCGTTAAAGCGTTTTTCTAACATTTGCCAATAGTACTTTAGAAATACTTTTTTTTTGCGATTGCAGCTGTTCTCTCTGTTATAATGTCAAACGAGTTGCAACAACAGTTTAGTGGATGCGGAAAGCCAAATAAGGGTGTAGGCAAAGAAAATTTCAGTTCAACCCAAGTATATGAAGAAATTAAAGGGTAATAAGTACATAACTTGTGAAAAAAGTATTTTTTTACAACATTTATTTTCTACAGATTTTTTATTACATCAGTTTGAAACTGAAACACCATCCAAAATTTTGACACAGACAAGCCGCTGGTTGGCGACTGCTAAGTACAGAAACTGCTCAAAACAATCTATTTTCAATCAAATTTTTCTTTCGAGCGTTTTGACAATGTTCAAAATTACAACCCTCAAAGCGGTTATCATTTGGGTCGTTTTCATAACGCTTATAACTGTAAGCCAAAATGTTCTGCAAATACTTATTTAACGATTGAAAAAGCATTTCAAAAATTTTGTTTTGCAATGCTTTGAGAACGTTATAAAAATACCATCCTCAGACCGTAAATTTGGGTTATCATTTTGCACATTCTCAAAACGCTTTAAATTTGTAATTTGGTATGTACTGAAAACGCTTGTACCATCATGAAAAATGCTTCTAAAACGTTTTAAAGATTGTATTTTTCTACCTGGGTTATTTAACAGATACAAAATATTAAATATAGGCTCTCGTATGTAAAAAATTATATGCTTTTCAAACAAAAAAAAAAATTAATAAAAAACAAAAATTTTTTTATTAAAAATTAGCGTTTCTATTAGATATGGTGGTGTTATGTATTTTAAGTGTATAGTTAGAAAAAAAAATCATAAATTTTCGTCCAATAAAGCATTTCATTAAATATATGAAATGTTTCATCATATTTACAAAACATTAAATTAATTTGATAAAACTTTTCATAAATAAAAGCGTAGGTTACTATTAACATTAAGATATTGCTTTGTGATTTGCTTATATTATAAGAATTTTTTCACATCCTTTTACGCTAAATTTTATGAGACCGACTCATATCAATGATTTAAAAAGTTTTAGTTAATTCTGTCAAATGTTTGTCAATTGTAATAATAGGCGTTTAAATTCGGCGATTATTTTTTATAATCCAAAATGTACAATGTAGGGCGTTGGGGTGTAATGGTTAGAGCGTTGGACGGTTACACAGACGGTTCCGGATTCGATTCCCGGTGACGACAACATCAATTTAGAAAAAAAATATGTATGAGTTTTCTATCACTTATATGTATCGAAGCGCCCACCTTCGGTGTTCCCATAGCACTTAACCCCACCAAAATAAAATAATGAATCAGAGCTAAGAAACAAAAATCTTCAATAAATTCGCCTACTCTACATCAGGTGGCGAGCAACAACTGTTCTAAGACTTATCATCTAGCTCAATTACAGTGTTGCCATGTTTGAAGTCCATCATCTTTCACCACCTTTCATCTCTCCACTATCCCCTTTCCCCAGAAAGCAACACATTAATTAATAGGAAGAATTTCCAGTTTTGCTTCTCTTTAAAAAAATAAAAAAAAATTTTATGAAATTATGAAAAACTTATAAAAAAATTTATGAAAAAATTAGCAATATTAATGAATTTTCATTCAGTTAATGAAATTATTCATTTAATCAATGAATCTATTTTAATGAAATCAATTCATTAATACTATGAAGGAAAATTCTATCAGTGTAGTCACTCTGTAAGATTTTTCTATTAAAAATTCGGTGATGTGGCCTTTAAAAGAGTAAAAAAAGAGAGTTACGATTTCACCCTAAATTCCTTATTTTAAATACTTTATCACATTTTTAAAATATTTACTTAATATTATGAAATGTTTTGTTCAATTGATAAATTTGATAAAACTTTTCATAAATATGATTACATTTCTTCTTTCAGTGTAAGTGACTTATTAGTATTAAGATATTGCTTTGTGATTTGCTTCGTCCTTTTCCAATAATAGTTTTTTTTTATTCTCGTAAACTATCATAAACTTTAGTTTATGTTGTTTCTTTAGCGTTTGTGTCTTTCTTGAAAAAAAACATACTCTCAAGTCTCATAAATTTTAAATGTTTTGCTATAAATTTTCATTGCATTTTTGTTTTAAATGAATGAAACAAAAATAAGCTACCAGAACTGCATATTAGGGGCGTCCTATAAAACCGAAAAGCGATTTTTGGGGAATAATGGGTCGGGTTTTTTTTTCATTTGTATATACAAATGATATATATGAAATTTGATGAGAATCGATTAAAGAAAAATCGTGCCGGAAATCGATTGAAAATTAAAACAGTTTTTATAAGGAGAAAAAATTACTTATTTCAGATTTTGCCAAATTTTTTACATGTAGTAATAGTTTTCATTACAGGTGACAAATTAATCGATATGAAGATAAAATTATGTTTTCAAAAAGGTATAAAAATCCAAAATAGGTTAATAACTAGCCCAGTAATAAATAATTCCCCAGACCACTAACGTGACAATTATTCCTCGACCACAAAGTTCGAGCACACATCTAAAACATTTTTTAAATTTACTACTGCAATATATTTTGTATATTGGATAGACTGATAAATTGTGAGATATGGGATATATTTTATTTTGGATGTCGTTAACTCGTAATAAGGTTATTTCAAAAACGGATGAAATTTTTGTGATATTTTTCGAATATACAATTTAAAATTCTAAAATATTTTCTTCAACAAAATCGAAAATATGAGATTTGTACTTCATGGAATTGATAAATATATCTTAGAGAATGAAAATTAAACATTTTTAAAATATCCCTCCGTACACTTGGGTACGGCGACGATTTTATTTTTGCGGATTTCGAGGAAATTCTGTTTTTTGGTAATAACAAGGCTTATTTGTAGTCATAAATTATTTATTATTATTTATTTAAATATATATAACATATCAAAAATTTTCTTTCAACTACATACATCAATGGTTGTCTAAATGATGCTATCTTTTAAAGGACGCAACTGCCGAAGATAATTATAGAAACGAAACGAAAAAATAAACAAAAACAAACGAAATGAAAAAAACAACCCTTTTTTTGCAATAAGAAAAAGGAACCATATAAATCTACCTAAGATGTGTGTCTTGTCTTTCGCTTTACTCTGCCTACATGTCTGTATATGTTTGTTTGCTTGCAATTTGACCTATATTATTATTCTATAAACATTAGTTTAGAAATACATATTTAATTTTTATTAAATTTAAATATTTTATTTTGTCTTTTATTTAATTAAAAGACAATTATTTTCACAAGGCGGTGACAACGCAAAATTTAAGTTGTTTTAATCCTCAATTTTGTTTTATGTATGAAAAACAGATACAAAAATCTTCCATGGCTGATTTTTTTATATGTCTTATTAGAGTTGTACTTTTTAGTATCATTTCCCTCTTCTCTACTACATCTTGACATGCCGCTACATCTGCTTCATTCTACGTATATCTTTCAATCTGGTTGCCGTCCACACTATTAATGTGCTTATCAGCACAATTTTTTTTTTAGCAAAATTAAATAGTAAAACATTAGTATAATATTAGTAAAGCATTAGTATAAACAGTTAAGTGCTGAATAAGTATAACAAAAATTTTAGCTGAAAACACGATTTTAGCAAAAAATTTGCTAAAAAATAGTATACCTAATTTACAAGACGTTTTACTAACTTTTCTACTAACTTATTTTTTTGAGTGTAGATTGCATTTTGAAAAATTTCCATACAACGAATAACTCCTCTACTGCTTATTTTTCTTATGCATCTACACTCTGAAAAAAAAGTTAGAAGAAACGTTAGTAAAACGTCTTGTAAATCAAGTATACTATTTCTCAGCAAATTATTGATTATGATTTCAACTAATGTGTTACTAATATTTTACTAATGTTTTACTAATTTATTTTGCTAAAAAAAGAATTAAGCTGATAAGCACATTAATACGACAACCAGATTGCAATATATTCACAGAATCCAGTAAATGTCGCGGCATATCAAGATGTAGCAGAGACGAGGATAATTATATCAAAAAATTACAAATCTTGTGAGACATATACAAAAAATCAACCATGGAAGTTTTTTGTGTCTGTGTTTCATACAAAAGGACGCTAACAATGTGAATACATATGCGAATTAAAAAACTTCAAATTTTGTGTTGTCACCGGCTTGTCAAAGTAATAGTATATTTAAATTAAAGACAAAATTAAACATTTAAATTTAATAAACATTAACCCCCGTATTTATAAAACTATTAAACAGCATTTCAAATACAAACAGAAATTTAAGCCTTAATACTATACTCATAATCGAATATTAGCAGAAGGTTTAAAATAGGAATTTTATGCTAATATTCGTTTATGAATACAGTTTTAAGGCTTAAAATGTGTTTTAACAAAAATGTATTTGAAATCTGAATCAAGATTTTTTATGAATATGAGCGTAAATGTGTATTTGTAAACTAAATCTTTAAAGTAACTAATAATGTAGTGTGGTCAAACTGCAAACAAATATGCGTTCAGGTAGACAGACTATAGCGAAAGACAAGGACACACATCTTAAGTAATTTTTATGTTTCCTTTTTCTTATTGCAAAAAAGGGGGTTGTATATTTAGACACCCACTGATGTAAGTAGTTAAAATGTAATTTTGTTTATGTTATATATAATTATTTCTATATACTTTCAGATATTAAATTAATTCATGTCGTCAATGTAGGAGTATGAACATTTTAATATTTTGTAACGTAGTGTAAATTATTTTCAAAAGAATCACAAACAATTTTTTTCACATTTTCAGCACAAAATTAACTAAAATATAATTTTTTTCAGTCTACTAATATTCAGCGAAAATTTTATTAACGTTAAGCAAGGATTGTTTAATTTTAAATCAACTAAGTGTTTAGCAAAACATTTGCTGTATCTACTAATTTTGTTTCTAAAAATCAGCTCGCTGATTTTCAGCATAAGATTTTGCTGAAATTAGCAATTTTTTGCAAGCACCCTCCTGACTAAAAATTAGCTCACTGTACTAACTTTTTTTTTAGAGTGTTCCTAACAATAAATTTCGCTCGTAAAATACTTACTATCAACATCATAAAGGAAAAGTTATTTACATACAAATTATTTGTCATATTTTAACCATAAATTTTATAAAAGGCAGTGAATCTTAAGGAAGCGCTAAAAAAACAAGTGCTAAAAAAAACAAGTGAAAATGTTTAAATTAAAATTCTCAATTACGTCCATAAAGCGTAATAGTTTTTTCAGCAATTTTTAATAACAGATTTGTTTAAAACAAAAGTTGATTTTAATTAAAAGTTTAATTAATTCATTTAAGAAAGTAGAATTCAATAAGATTCTTGTAAGGTACGAGTATTAAAAAACTATATATTAAAATGTTTGCCATTTTTTTTGTTTACCGAAACTTCTTAATTTCTTTTCGGGAATTTTCTTTTCAAACAAGTTTTCAATTTATTTTTGATCAATGGTGATAATCTTTAACTTCGAGCTCATATATTAGTTATCATTTAGTGGGATAACTAAGTTATATGAATGTTTGATGTTTGCATGGGATTGTCACTTCTTTCAAAACGTGTTATGATGATGGGAACCTAGAAAATTCCCGAAATAGATCTATCAACATATCTGAAAACATAAACTCTATAAATTATTTGTTAGGACAATATCCTAGTAAAGAAATAAAGAGTATGGCCTCGGAGTGACTAATTTTCATTTTCACTATAAATAATTTTCATTGCACAATTAAAGGTCGAAAAAACATGAATTTTATTTTTAATAAAAAAAATATATATATCAAACTTGAAAGTATAAATATTTAGAAAGACCAGTTAATTTTCTTTTAAATGCCGTTTAAAAATTAAAAATCGGTTTAAAAATGACTGACAAGGAAACTACACAGTGCTGAATATGCATATTTGATTGAAACTTGTGTATATGTAGAAAAGGACAAACAAATATTTGACACGTATTTTTTTTAGGCGCGCAATCTTTAGTTTAAGGTTTAAAAAGTGGCGTGCAAAATTATCTAATTTAATGTTTTATATATTTTTCGTATATAAGTTATTAAATTTTAGGCAAATTGGGTATCAAATGTAACGTATTTTATAGACGCATCCACCGGTATATAAAACATGTCCGTGTAAGTGCAAACATTTTTGTTATTAAACAAAGTTGTTGGGAAAGTTGTTGTTGAATTGAGTCCAAACTTACATATAATAATAACTATTTAATTTCATCGAGGCGGTGTCTGGGTTTTTGCAGTTTTCGTAATCGTTCGTCTTTATAAAGACTTTTCCCGAAGAGCTTTGATGACCCATATATTCAATATTTCAAATAAGTGACAACAGTGGGCTACAACATAGACAATATGGGTATACAAAATTTGGCTTTCTCGAGTACTTTACACGCATAGAAATAAACCTGTAAAAATAGCAGATAATGTTACTAAAAATTAGTTAAAAATACTCAAAAAAAATTTAGCAGACTTTTTTTTGCTAAATATTAATAAAATAAGAACAGCAAATACAAATCTGTTAACTTTATAAAATTTTAGTAATATTCGATGTGAATTTTAGTTAATTGAAAATAGAATTTTACTCTGTAAAATTAGCAAAAAGCGTTTAATAAATATTTGTAGACTCCAAAACAAAAACTGTAATAATATCACAATTTTAGCTATATTTACTTCAAATTTAGTAGAATGCTGTAACTGTTTATTTTTCTAAAATCAACTGAAAGTTTTGCTAAAAAAATTGTATACTGATGATTTCATAAGGGCAGACTTTTATTCGCATTAAAAAAAAAAAGCTAAATAAAAAACTTTAAAAATTTCACATTTTTTAATGATTTTTTTGTTTACTAATATTTAGTAAATGCTTTAGCTGATTTTAGCAGGTTATTTTGTTACTTTCAATTAACTAAAATTTAGCCCAAATCTAACTAAATATTTTGTAAGTTCAACAGATTTATTTTTGTTATTCTTATATTACTAATATTTAGTAAAAAAAATCTGCTAATCTTAGCCGTTTTTTCAGCAAGCACATTTTTAACTAATTTTTAGTACATTTTTTGCTATTTACAGTATTATTATTTCTATGAATGTAATACTACGTACAAAAAATTCGAATTTTTAAAGATGTTTGCATACAAAAATGTTCTAATTTTTTACCCCCCCTTTTTAACCCCTAAACGTACGATTGCGCAGCTAAAAAAAGACACGTTTCTACGTTTGTCTTCGGATTCACCACTCCCAGCAAAAAATAGTGCTTACGCAGAAGCGCTTCCGGAAGGCATTATTTAAATACGATGCGCTTTCAAATCCAATCCAGAAGGCATGCTTTTTGTTCGCAATGTCATACTTGGTATGTCTCTTTTAAGCAGGTGAAAAGAGCTTCTTTCATGTACTCTTAGAAGCAATAAATGCATGCCTTCTTATTCTATATGAAGCGCTTTTTGTGTGTTGACAACATTATTGCTTCATGGTATGAATTCTTTATTGCTTCATTGCATAAGTCACTGCTTCAAATAAGACATTTTGGGAAGCTCTACAGAATGCCTTCCGTAATTGCTTTATAGTATGCAAGGCGAAGAAACGCTATTTTGGAAGCATAAAATGTAGTTACTGCTTACCAAATCTAGGCTATTTTTGCTGAGCTTTGTAATTTCTTTGTAAGTTACAATTGTTTACCCAGCAAAAAATAGTGCTTACCTAGAAGCAGTTCCGGAAGGCATTATTTAATTACAGAGCACTTCCAAAGCAAATCAAGAAGGCATGATTATTGGTCGCGATGTCCCACTTGGTATGTCTCTTTTAAGCAGGTGAAAAACTCTTCTTTCATGTGATCTAAGAAGCAATAAATTCATGCCTTCGTAGCCAATAAAAAGCTCTTTTGTTGTGAATTGACAACATTAATGCTTCATTGTATGCATTCCTTACTGCTTCATTGTATGCATTATTCACTGCTTCAAAGAAGGCTTCTAGGGAAGCACAACAAAATGCCTTCCCTAACAGCATTATTGTATGCCAGGCGATGAAGCGCTATTTTGGAAACATACTGCTTACCAAATTGAGGTTATTTTTTGCTGATATTTTTTTGCAAATATTTTGTACTAAGTCCAAATAATAAAGTTTAAGAACAACTGTTATCATGCGTTAGAGTTATATATTTTTTCTTGTGCTCAATTTTATAACATTCAAATCAATTCATCCGTAAAAAGAGTTGCTGCACTTCAGAAATTAATAAAAAAAAAAAACATAATAAAAAAATTAAGAATAGCAAAAAATAAACTCTTCTTTATAGTTTTGTGAAATTCTGTGGTGCATATGAATGATTTTAAAACCATAAATTTTTTTTAAATTGAGTAATTTTTTTTTTTTTTTTGTGCCAACTTTTGTTTTAACATTTTATTATTGGTTTATTAGCCTGAGTAGGATTTTTATACACTTTTATTTAACCCTTAAACCACTTAGACCGTCTGCAGACGGTCCCCTATGAGGAATGAGGAGTCAATTGACCTTAAAGTGACAGGTTAAAGAAGGACTTATCAAATGACTGGTATAATTAAATACTGAAGTGGGTTAAGCAGTGTCAATTGTCCTAAAATTACCAATCCTGTGACTGGTAAAGGGAGGACATACCACTTAACCAGAATGCTTATTAACAAGAAAAAGTCAGATGGCCAGAATTTTACCCATTGGAAGCTGTTTAGTTTTCGTTTATTTTATACGACATGCCCTTTTGCGATAGTCTTGTGGTATGCCCATCTTTGGTTAGTCATGTGACATGCTACTATGTGGCAGGACAAATGACCCCCTCCTATAACAAGCCAATGTTAAAGTTGTCAGTTGTTTACATAGGGTAGGGTTTAGCAGATGACCGGTCTCTGGCACGAAGGGCCGATCCTGTGGCACACGCAGGACCGGTCCCATTTCCCATAGGGTCATCACTTAAATCAAATTACAGGAAAATTTAAAATATCCCAGTGGCTTAAGGGTTAATATCTCAATAATACTACAACCACAAACTTGTAGCTTTTGAAAACTTCAACTTTTTGATTTAAAAACTGTATGAAATTTGACTAGTAAATACAAGTAGTTTTTAAAAACTACTAGTTTTTGGTTGTATTATAAATGTAATATTATACTACAACCAAAAACAAGTAATTTTTGAAAATTTCAAGTTTTTTTTATTAAAAATTTGAATGGAGTTTAACAAGCAAATCATGCAGTTTTGAAAAAATACTTGCTTTTGGTTGTAGTGTAAATGCTGTATAAGGCAAAAGCTACTATTTTGTTAATACACATTTTTTTCAGTTTGTTATTTTCCTTATTTCAATTAAATATTCATCATACGCTCTGTTGCACCTTAATAATGAACATTATTATTTGAGATGGCTATAGATGTAGTTGTTTTATAAAATGGTTTATTGTAGTTTAAGTGGGTTAATATGAAATCATAGAGTATCTACAAATAGAGAGACTACACTTCCTCTCGCCTCTCAGCGACAAAATACCGAATTTAGGCAAGCACATGAAAACATTTATTTCGCACTAAAAAATGATTGCAACATGTTGATAACAAATTGTTGCTTCATTTTGCTTATATTTTGTTATTTTCTATTAAAAATTAATATATTTTTTTAATTTTATCTTGCTGATTTTGTCATTAATATTTGAAATAATTAAGTATTTTATTAAATTATTATTTAAAAACATGATAAAACTTAATTTAAACTTTTAAATTTCTGCAATTGCTCTGTGTAAACTCCCACCGAAACTCGACCAAATAAAAAGAGAGCACATTGGGAGACACTGAGTAGTATTAAAGCCCACTGATCAAATGCAATATAATACACTAAATGTTGTTTTTTTCTTGTTCAAAGAAATAATATAAAAAAGTTTTACCCTCGCTTTAAAATTAAAAAAAAAAACCCCTAACAAGTGTTGGCTAATTACGCGGTGAATTTCCTACTAAAAAAAAAAACTAATTGAAAACTTTTATATGTAGGGGAGGTTAGGGTGATACACTTTTTCTAGTTCTTTAAAAGACCAATTTACCGACTTTTTTAAGTCGTTAGACAACAAACTTGTCTACAAACTCGTTTGTTAAATGCATTAAAAAAAAATAGAGAAGACATTTTGGGCCGAAATGAGAAATTCGGGAAAGTGGTCATAAAAAAAAAATTCAGAATAATAAATTTTACGCCAATTTGTGTTTATTCAATGATTAATAGAAAAGAAAGAGATAAGAAAAGAATATTAATATTAAGAAAATAACATAGGAAATATCAATACTACAAGTACCTAGAAATAACACTACTCTACAGCCAAAATAAAACCTGCCATTGAAACACATATTTTTCAATAGATCTAACTTTGAAAATTTTCCTGAAGTTTGGCTAAGGTCAAAAAAAAGTGAGTTTGGTCAAATACTATTTATAAATATCAGCAATAGAATATACTGTCCATTTTCTAATTTTGACATCCATTATTGCTTCTACCAAATCAATTTTGCATATGAAGGGCACTGTTATTTTTTAATTTTAATTTTATTTAATTTAATTTATTTCAAAAAACCAACCGAGCCCTTCGGGCCATATATAGTTGGTAGACCAACATTAACAATCAACTTCATTATGTCACTTAAAACTATAAAACCTTAAATATCCTATTTTCTAACAATATAAAACAGTTTGTATAAAGCAAGTTTAACTTACAAAAATTTAAGAAAAAAGTTTAAAAGAATTATTAAAGAATAAAGAAAATGGCATAAACACAAAATGGCAAAATGGCATAGACTCAATTTATTTTCCTCACATGTCTCTTAAATTAATTAAAAAATTCTCATTTACAAAATATTCTAACAACACAACACTAATACGCTCTGACATTGCTTAAATTGCTATTATTACTTCCACTCCAAATAAAGGGTCCGCCATATAACGTTTTTTTTTCCGATGCCGATTTTGCCAAAAAAAATCATTTTTTCAGATGAAGCTCAGACTGCATGGCCAGCCGAGGCGGCCATTTGAATGAAATTATTTTCCATTATTAACCGGAAGGATTGTACTTTCAAATAAAAAAGAAATTTGAGAAAATATTCAGTAGTTTTTTTTTATAGCATTTTCAAAAAAAAAAAAAGTTATTTGGTGGACCCTTTATTATTAAAACTACACCCCAAACTAAACACACTCACAAAAAATCGCATAATTTATACAATTTGCAATTTTTTGTTATATACCTATATTCTGAATGACGATCTACATTCAGAATATATGTAAATAACATGTATTTTTGTATATATACCAATTTAGAAATGTAATTTTTTATTTATTTATTTTTTTTACAAAATACAAATTATAAATATAAACATATTTTCTATGATATAGAACAAAATATACGACTTCTAAGTCTTAATAATTTAAAGAAGTAATTTATTTTTAAACAACAATACATAGTAGGGAAATGTCTTTTAATGTATTAATATTTGAAAAAAAAAAATAGAATTTTATACTTCACTCTTATTTCTACACAACCCAAACACAAATACCTATTAAATGATTAATTAAAAAATTCTAGAAAATTAACTTAACACTGCAAGGATTAAGGCTAAAGCAGAGGCCTTTTGAAAATGTAGCTTCAAAATGAAATATTCAATTTGAACAATGTAATCGTTTGAAAACGATTTTAACATCCTAGTAAAAAGGTTTAGATATGACCAGATGTCATCATATATAATTATATACAAATTTTAAGTCTATCCAATTATATCAGAATTCATATATATTTATATATATCTTCAGATATAATTATATATCATTTTAGATATATATATAAGTTTATATATAATTATGTATGGACTCAGATTTAATTGGACAGACTCCAATTTCAGATATAATTATATATGGTCATATATGATCATATATAACATTTTTTACACTGACATACATATCATTCATTCTTCGAAAAACATAAAAAAATTGGCCTTTTTCGGCCTCATGTCTTCCGATTTTCTTTATGTTGAAAACATCGCAGTCAGAAAAAGGAAAACGTGTTTTCCAATCCCAGCCTGTTCAAAAAGCGTCGGAAAAGCACTGGAAAAACGAAATATCCAACGTTGGCAAAATGTCGGTAAGCCCATAAAATATGTTTTTTTTAAAAGCGATTTTCCACAATAAAATTAAAAATAAAGTTAATTAATAATTTTGTTGTTACTGCTAGGATTCGAACCCTGGCCGTCAGATTTGCAGCCGACAGGTTACCCACAGAGCTAGCAAGACATATAATAATTGATAGTTTAACGTATGTGAACGATAACTGTTGGGTAACAGTTGATTGCTCAAATATGCTAGCACTGGCATAAGGTTTGCTTTAAAAAACTTTCTAACGTTGAGAAAACAAAAAAGTTTGTTTTTGCCAGAAACAAAAAATTAGTTTTATATTAAAAAAATATTAAAAAAGTATAAAAAAATCACACAAAAAATGTATACTTGAACCAGGATCGAACTCAGGGTGATGCTTTGCACAAAGTGTTTTAAACAAAGCATAATAATTTTATAAAGTAAATGATCTACCAGTGGTTAGACTTTCGAGCCGTTGCTAATTTTGACTGGATAGCACTGGAAAAACACTTTTTGCAAACGTTGGCATAGTGGTATCAGCCAATTCTTTACCAATTTTTTTTTTTTTTTGTTGTAGACCACAGAAATTATTGTAAAACAAATACTGGCAAAAGACTTTTGGAAACGCTGGTAAAGCGTCTTAAGGAAGTGTTCTTCTAGTAATTTATTTACAATTCCTCGGTTAGCCAGTGAAATACCAGTGCTTCATTTTTTTGCAACACTGGCAGTTTCTGACTAGGATATCTCTATGGAGCCTTTAAAACATCTCCATATTCAGTTTTTAAAATTTTTACAAAATCGCAATTTTTACGGTTTAAATTTTTAAGAAAATTCAAAAAATCATATATCCAAAAGTTGTTAACATTAGATTCCTCGAAAGAAGGCGACTTCTTTCACATTTATGCAATAAAAAAAGACTTATTTAAAATGCATTTGTAAAATGCATCCAAAAATTGCATTTGTAGTGGACGTATTGTGTATTTTAAACGGTGTTAAAACCTGTTGAAATATAAAAATTATATTTTTAATTTATAACAAGCTTTTAACCTCCGTATGTTTACAAAAAATAAAGCAATTCAAATATGTATATTAGTTAGATTGATACTTGTATTTCGATTTTGGAACCCGAAGTTTTAGAAAAGCTAGAGCTTTCAGAATAGGCAGAGCTTTAACAAAAAACCTTTTAATCATTAATTTTGTTCCATTCTTAATTTTGTTCCACTCTTGTTTTCCTAGCAATCAAACACATGGCTAGGGTTTTTTCCTAACAAGCATCATGTCGTTACCAAATATGTTCTATTTATATAAAAAAAAAATTAGTTTTTGCTCTGCCTCAAGTAATATTTTTAACAATTTTATTGTTTTTTTTTTTTGTAATGTACACAAAAAATATAATTTTTTGTGTGGAAATAGTGGATATGGACTTAAAAAAAAAAATGGAAAAAATCAGATGACAATCGCGTCACAGAAAAAGTGAAAATTAAATTATTTATAAACCTCTATAAAACTAAAAACAATATGTGGCTTTTCAAGTATTTACAAAAATTATTTTAAAATGATGAAAAATAAAAAGTTCTTATACTAAATTTAACTTTTTGAAATAAGTTTGAAATTTGACGCTTTTTCGATTGATAAATGTTTAAAATATGCATCAAAAATAATTTTTTTTTTTTAAATATGCATTTTTTATTGCCAAAGTGTAAAAGAAATTTAAATTTTAAAGAAGACAACCGCAGAAATTGCATGCTTTTTGAATAAGAGAAATCCGATAACAACTTTTGAATATATGCCTCTTCAAAGTTGCATACTTTTAAGATTTTTTATTTGTTTGAAAATTAAAACGATACAATCCTATTTGATGTACCAAAGAACTAATAAATATAAAGAATTTGCCTGTGTCCCTATTCGAATGACTCTGTAGCTAAGCTATTTACACATGAATAATTAACAAAACATCTAATTGTTTATACTAAAGTGAATAAAACGGTTTTGTAAATTATACAGTATATTAAAATAGGATACTAACAACAGTCAGCGTAAAATTTAAAACTTATTTTAAAAAGTTAAATTTAGTTTAAAAACTTTTTATTTTCAATAATTTTAAAATGCTTTAAATTCAATTAAAATGCATATGAAGAAGGGCTTATTGTAAATACTTGATAAGCCACATATTATTTTTAGTTTATTTTCGACTTTTAAATTTTGAAAAATGCTAAAAATAGGACTTTTGCTAGATGTCTATACTTTAGGTACTAGTAACAATATGTTTAAGCCAGATTTCTATATAATATTAGATCAATGGATGTCTAACATCAATTACACAATAAATGTGGCTTATCATGTTTTAACAATAATCCCTTTTATATTTATACTGTGTGTGTTTTAAAGGATTGAACACTACATGGATACACTTGTTTGTTTGGCATTAAAAACTGATTTGTTTTTGTTAAAATTTAACAAATTATTTTAAAAAATATTTCTATATTTAAAGGAAGACATTAATCGTTGTTGTTTATATATTTTTTTTACGGTCGAATATAAAGTTATGCTTGTTTTTACTATTTCTTGCATATTTTTTTTGGTTTGACAAATTTGGCAATTTATCTATATAAAATGAACATAAAACGCATAAAACAATAAAAACAAATTGCATATATGGGGCTTTACAAGTCAACTGACCCACTATAAGAAAAATTTTATCACATCAATGTCCAACTTACAGTATTTGTGATGAGAAAAAAAATGGAACAACTATTAAAATTTTTTCAAAAAGTAGGCGAAGTAGGAGTGGTTAAATATTACAAATTTTTGCGGGTGCTCCCCGCTAGGCTAGTTGGTAGCGTGCTGGCTTATCAGTGCCTGGGGTCGTGGGTTCGATTCCCACAAGATGCACTGGTCTGTTTTCCCTACAATGCGCCGAAAGCCATAGTAGCTAGGTTAGGGTTATAATATATAATTTGTAATTATATGATTATTAATTAATACTAATAAAAAAAAATGTCCCGCTCATTTTGAGTATATTATATATAATAATTGAACTGAATTTCTATACAGCTGGAAATTTGATTACAGCAAAGTATTTTTTATGGAGAATTTAAAAAAAAATATTAGAACTTATTCTGCACAGTGTAGACTCATTCCATATAAAACCATCAAAAATTTAACCAATTTTCGACCTCTACCCCCTTAAATTTTTACCCAACTCGGTATGGAATGTAAGGGGCATATAAATATGACTTGAACAAGTTTTAGGTTGTTAGCTATAACGGTTGTTTAACTATCGCGTAGTCGTATTTAATCGTCCATATCTTTTTAACGGTTATATATATTCATTCATGATTCATTTATACCACAATTTAAAGCCACTGTTGTCGTGCTTTAAATAAAATAAGCAAAAAAATAATTTTTTTAAGGTAAAATAAATCCGCGGTTCAAAACGCTGTAGTTAAAAAAACTGTTTTAAAAATTAAAAAAAAAAATATATGTTAAATATAATTTATTCCACTATGCCGTTGCCAAATTAATATGTGGAGCTCTTACGGGATACAAAGTCAGGGATATAAATCTAAAAAGATACTAAATATAAAGGGTGATTTTTTAGCAAACTTTCTTTTTGGCAACACTGTTTTTGGCAGCTCAGCTGTTTTCGTGTAACATGTTACTGTTAAACATGTTCAGTTTGGTCTATAATTAAACCATGAATCGACTTACAAACGAACAACGCTTGGAGATTATTGAATTTTATTATCAAAATTTATGCACGGTTAAGAAAGTGCATCGTCCACTTCTTCCAATTTATCGTCAGTTTGTGCAAGCGCTACCGTGCGATGATTACAATTTTTTTTTTGCCCAAACTGGAAAATCTGGATTTTGATGACATGTGGTTTCTACAAGACGGTGCCACATGTCACACATCACGCGAACAGTTTATTTCACGTTTGAGGCCATTCAATTGGCCGCCTAGATCGTGCGATTTAACGCCTTTAGACTATTTAACATAAAGCTCATGTCTATAGAGCCAATCCCGCAACGGTTGACGCACTGGAAGCCAATATTGAAGAATTTATTCGTGAGATACCAACCGATGTGTTGTAGAGAGTACACAGAAAAAATTATAGCCCAAAAATATCTAATTAATCGATTGTTTGAATATCACTGTTAGGCATGTTCAGTTTGGTCTATAATTTGAACATGAATCGATTTACAAACGAACAACGCTTGCAGATTATTGAATTTTATTATCAAAATTCATGATCGGGTAAAATTTATGGTCAGTTTGGGCGAGCACTACTGAGCAATGATTACAAATTTTGTTTCGCCCAAAATGGAAGAGCTAGACTTGGGTGACATGTGGTTTCAACAAGACGGTGCCACATGTCACACAACACGCGAAACAATGGCCCAATTGAAAGGCGAGTTCGGTGAACAATTTATTTTACGTTTGAGGCCATTCAATTGTCCGCCTGGATCGTGCTATTTAATGCCTTTAGACTACTTTTTGTGGGGCTATGTTAAAGCTCATGTCTATAGGGCCAATCCCGCAACGGTTGACGCACTGGAAGCCAATATTGAAGAATTTATTAGTGAGATACCAACCGATATGTTGTAGAGAGTATGCCAAAATTGCATATTTTTCGAAATATTATTTCAAAAAACTGGTTTTCTAAAATTTTTAAAAATATATGTGTAAATAATAAATTATTCTTCTATAACGCTGCTGATCACAGCACGTTCTGCATGCTAAGATAATGTTGGCTATATATGTTGGCTGGCTAACAGGAAACTGAAATTGTTTGCATGTGTGTTCAACGACAAAAGAATATATTAAGAGGAAAAATATTTGCAAGGAAAACCACTACCACTAAAAAAAACTAACTCGTTAAATTGTAATATGCCCTCGGTTGACCGGTTACAGGATAGGAAATTTAAGGTCAATTGAACAGCCTGTTTGATGTTTTTGCATTTTAACTTAAATAGAAAATGATTAACAAAAATTAAAGCCAAAAATACAATAGAAATTGTTTTAAAATTAAAAAAAATGCAAAAATTTAAATAAAAAAATCGCAAAAATTTAAAAAAAAAATCACAGAAACTTAAAAAAAAATTGTTCAAATTTAAAAAAAAATTTAAAAAATCACCAAAAATGTTAAAAAAATCATCAAAATTGAAAAAAAAAAATGTTGAAATTAAAAAAAAAAATGGTACAAATGCCAAATGTTTTCGACTTATGGATGTTTCAAATTTTATTTAGGTGCTATTTTAAATTATATTTTTTTCAGTTTTAGCGTTTTTATTAAATTGTGTATGATTTTTTATATTATCGTTTTTATCTTCAAACGTTTTTTAGTTAATTTTCCCATATTTTGCTCTTTACTATGCAGCGATTGAGTGGTATTACTTCAGCCAATTCGAAAAAGTGCTATATTCGGCACAATCTAAGTATAGTGGATTTAGTTTTTAAACGAGCAAGCATGCAAGCTCGAGTAATAATTAAATTTTTAAAATTCAAACAATCGTACGTGCACATTTTTTTTTGATTTTACCATATATTTTTGGATAATTAATAATTTTATTTACTTACTTATCATTAGAAATTATTCAATTTATGATGAAAGGACTAGAAACTTACCTAAAAAGAAAGAAAGGAAACAAATATTATTAAAATTATATAAAAAAAAAATGTTTATTATTAAAAATTATACAATTGCTGTGTTTTCATTAAAAGCGTATTAACATTTGCTTCAAACAAATTAACGTAGAAAAAAGTTACCAAAAACCAGCAATATAATAGAATAGTTTACAGATATAAAAAGGTTCTTTGACTGGGAGATATATTTTTCAGAACAAACTTTTGCTGTGGCGCCTGAGTAGGTACACATTTTTAAAACACAAGGAAGAATATTTAAAACCGCTACAAAAGACAACTAAACAAATTTTTGATATGGCGCCTAAGCAGGGACATATTTTTAAACAACAAGGCAGAATATTGAAAACTGTTACAAAAAAATAGCCTTAACAGAGAAAACCTCTAAATAAAGCAGAGTTGATACAGCAACGCAGCTAAATAGACAACAACAAAACTATTTCCTCATTATTTTATCTTATTTAAAAAAAACTAAGCTTTTTCCGTACTAACGAGGGCACCTAAGCCGAGATACGATTATAAATTTGAAACATAATTGGATGGAGTGACTTAAGTCAGGTGTTGGTATGACAATCTTGTTTCTGCCGTTAGAATTTAAAATATATTTATTTTAGTAAGTTCCAAGTAGAGTTGTCAATACCGGTTTCAGAATTATTTGATAAACCGGGTTTTTTTCTTTAATACACAATAAGAGATCAGGGAGCTTACCGCGTAACTCGATTCGAAAAGAAAAATGTAAGAACAAATACGAACAAATTGTACCGCGTAATACGATTTTCTTACTTTTTTCTCGAAAGTACGGACGTTTTTTTTTCCCTTTTCGAACAAAAAAATCCCTTTCGAAAATGCAACTGTTTTTGCGATAAAACGTTCGGAAATTGTTCGAAAGCTATTTTGCTAGTGACAAGTAAAATATTAAAAAACTATTTACACACTTAAAAAATAAAAAATAATTAACATATAAAGAAAACTTAATAATATTGTTTATTTATACAAAAATATTTATTAAATTACCTAATAAACATGTTATATTAAATGTAATAATATTTGTTTTTTCAATTTATAAAGGCAAGCTCTAAAAAGAAATTTATACACAAATATTACCCCCGGAATTCCACTTTTATTATAAAAGTATCTTCTGGCTTCTCTTTGCTTTTCTTCTGATGATTCCAACGCAATGTGTTTCGGACAAAGACCTTTTTTAATACCATCCAATACTTCTGAAAAACAATTGGATATTGATTGCTGAGATATTCCCAAATGTCGATCTTGTCCAATTTGATGTTGGTATCCCCTTGTGCCAGGATTTTCAATGTGGCTGCTAATTTCAATAAAGGTGCAATGGCAGTCGATCTTTGAGCAGCTCTTAACTCAGCTTCTTTGCTAGTAAAACATACATTAATGCATTCTTATTAAGCCGGAAGTTTTTAACGAAGCTAGAAGTAAAATTTTGTTTATTATAAGGGCCTTCATATTATGATTGGTTACTTACCTCTTATCATTTAGACTCATAATATCGGATTTCTCCCTTACTATTTTTCTCTGGATTCTCTCAGGAATGGCATTATCGTCATCTTCATCAAACCACAAATAAAGCAATCCATTTTTTATGTTTTAAAACGAAAAAACAATTTCTTTTTTGATTTAAAATTTTGTTTGTTTTGAGATTTTCTGTAATTTTGACATTTGATAATAGTGTTGCCACGTTTTCTTCAGTTTTTTTCACTCTTTATTATGAATAAAACTCTGTAGTCGTTCCGAGTTAATTACACAGTGCGCATTTACTTCCGATTCGGAAGTTCTTTTCGAAAAATTTTGATTTTCGATTCGAGTTACGCGGTAACCCCCCCAGTTATCCTACTCTATAAAACAGTTAAAAGTTTTAAAAAAATGTTTGTACACTCATAATAATCCATGCCTCAAAATACGAAAAAAATGTCAAAACAACAAAATCGTTTGTAAAATGAACAAATTTACAAATTTTTAAAAAAGTTTTGGTTATTTCGAAATTTTTTCGTATTTTTATGCATGGATTATTTTAAGTGTAATATTAGAAAAAAAAAAATAGCAAAAATAATTTGTAATTATAGTTATGCAACGCAGTGTACTACTTTAAATTTGTTCAAAACGAGTTTGACGAAAAGATTTAACACGATCGCTATCTGTACATTTACATAAGTTTGATTTCAAGCCCACGACAGCTCGCAGGATGTTGTATTATTCTTTGTTCAAGGTGTAATTTAATTAATTTAATTAAGGCAAGAACGGGTAAAGACTTTTTTGAAAAGAGATCTGATTAGTTTTTAAGGTCAACATTTAATTTTTAGTCATTTTTTAAAATTTAAATAGAAAACTTCAGAAATCACATATACAAAGCAATTAAAATCAGAAATGCAAAAACTAAAACTAGTTTTTAAGAAAATATTCTTTGAATATTCTCACGTTGTATGTTAAAACTACAAGGCTATGTTGAATCATATATTGCATGCAATAAAATTCAACATACTCCATGTAGTTTTAAACCCTGCGGAAAATGAATTGTCGATTAATACAAAGTGCTAATTCTGTGATATATGATTGGGGAGTACGTCACAAAACTGGTGAAACCAAAATTGTGGTACACCAAAAAGTGTTAATTTGGGTGAAATGTTCAATCAGGTGACTATAGTTATGGTAACAAATCATTCACTGGTTAGTACCAGATATATCACGTAACTGAAGAAAAAGTAACATAAAATCAAAGTGTACCGAAGCAACTAGGGTCGTTGCAGTTGAAGTTGCTACTGGCCATTGAACTGGTTGAAAACCGTTAGCAGTGGATAAAAACATGGCAATTAGTACCGAAGAATGCAGTTTCTTGACTGCTGCAAAGTGGGCACAACAGTGAAGGCATTTTTTATGTACCGACTTTGTGACAGTAGAAATGAATACGTAACACTACACTGGTTTCAAATAACTGAATACAGAACCAAGTTTGTCAGACATGGCGATTTCTCGCCAAACGTAGCGATCTTAGAACTCGTTTGGCAAGTTAATTTTCGAAATGCCGACTGGCGATTTTTCGAGTGAATGGCGATTTTACACATAAAATATCGCTACGAAAAAACTATCACCAGAATATGATTTTTTGCACAACTTATTCAAAAACTTGAAACACTTTACAAGAATATAAATTAAAATTTCAAAAATTCTGCATATTGGTTTCGAAATATCTTGTTTAGATATTTTACAAGATTTTTGGTAACGATTTTTTATGTGTAAGTAATTGTCGATTTTTAAGAATTTCTTTGGGAACAAAATTGAAACTGAGTATATATTTTGTTACTCAAATAAAGAAAAAACTTGCAAAAAAATCTATATTTTGAACATCCGGACTTCTTGACTAGTTTACGTACTTTTTCAAATTTAAGTTGTTATAACGAATTTAATGTTATAGTTTTTTGTTTGGGTATAGACAAAATAAACTAATTTTTGTTGTGCCTTTAAAAAGCTTTTTTGAACAGGTGGTATGACACGCTGTTTTGGATAAGTGCAGTTACTGGTTCCGGACGGGCTATTTATTAACCCGTACGTAATATGACACACGATGAATACAAAGTGACAGGTTACTTGCTAATTACTTTTCGCATGCCCGGCTACATGTACCCCTTAGACCTGTGTAGTGATACGTCGCAAAACTATTCCATTCAAACTACCCCTATAACAGAACAAATTGCGCTTAATATGTGACTAGTTTTCCTTCAAAAATTATTCTCCAGTTCATCGATACGTCAACCTACACCAGTCACGTGATAATTTTTTAACCACTGTTTCTGTTGCATGTCACATAAATTCTAAAATGGTCATACTTTGACACTACCCATTTCTAACTTGTCCCGTAGCATATTCATTTCAGTCAGTACGGTGATAGGTTACCTTGGTCAAGTTATTCGCCACGTCACACAGTGCTCCACAGGTAGCAATTGTCACCTCATATGACAAGCGCATGTTAAAAGTACCGGTCACTTTCATATAACAGAACTGAAACTTGGACTGGTGCATACACACAAAGTTCTAGTCACGTGACCATACCAATGATTGGTCTATTTCCTGCAGGGAATATACAAACGAGAGAATATTAGCTGCAAACCTAATCCGAGTTACAAGATAAAACATAATGGAGCGATAGAGAAATACCTGAGGTTTTTTTTTAATAAATAAAAGCAAACTGTAAAATTGGCATTGATATTTTTCCTGTAGCGGGACAGTTGGCTTGAAAAGACTCATATGTATCATATGATATAAAATATTTCAGAATTTTGGTCGTACATATATCACTTTTTAAATATACATAAATAATAAAAATATTACGTGCTTTTTGTTGTAGTTCGTTTGTCATATATATAATTGTCATAGTTGTTGTTTCAAGCAAGGTTGGCAAGAGAAAATGCTGAAATTTTAAAATACCATCAACTACCTATAGCCTGTTAGTCCTTACTAACCGCTATCAAATAATATAAATACACCCAGCCAGAAACTGCCAGTGGTACAACAAATCAAGCACAGGTAGCGAGGAATTGTAAATAAATTACTGCCAGAACACTTGTTTCAGACGCTTTACCAGCGTTTTGCCAGTATTTTTTTTTTTTTAGAATAATTTCAGTGTTTTACAGAAAAATCATTGGTAAAGAATTGGCTGAGATCACTATGCCAACGTTGGGAAATGGTGTTTTCTCAGTGCTATCCAGTCAGAAATTCAAAAACGGCCCATAAGTCTAACCACTGGTAAAGCATTTATTTTATAAAAATGATGATGCTTTGTTTGTAGTCGGAAGGTTCCAAGTTCGAGCCCCGTTTCTGGCAAACATTTTTTTTTTTTTGTTATTTTTGTTTACTTTTTAATATTTCTTTCATATAAATTTTTTTTTTTGTTTCTGTAAAAGCTCTTAAGACCAGAATTTTTTTTTGTTTTCCCCACGTTGGCAAGTTGCTTCCCCCAAACCTTATGCCAGTGCTGACATATTTGAGCAGCTAACTGATACCCAACAGTTTTCATTTACTTACGTTTTAAGCTACCAACTATTATATGTCTCGTTAGCTTAGTGGTTAGAGCTGCCAGCTGAAAATCTGGCAGCCTGGGTTCGAATCCCGGCGGACCAAAAAAATTATACATGAACTTTTTTTTAATTTATTTTTGAAAACAAATTTTTAGACCACCATTTAATGGTTTTACCAGCATTTTGCCAGCGTTGGAAGTTTTGTCTTCCCAGTGCTTGTTCGACACTTTTTGAACAGACGAACCTTTTGTCTAATGATGTTATCATTTTGGGCTTGGGAAATCACTTTTTGCCCGCACTTGTACCACTTGCTAAAGTGCCTTGCCAGCAGTGGTCCGTTTGTCTTTTTCTGATTGCGCCGCTTCACTTAAAATGTTGTTGAAATTGTCATACAAAAGTGTTACCAATAACGTTTTGCTGGCCAACCCTGTTGCAAAATTTTGTACATGAAATCATCATAAGTGGAATTCAGGATGAAGCATCGCAATGGTTAAAAATTGTTACTGAATAGCAATTATATTTATGGCTTTATGTCATATTAAATTGAAAAAAAAATGCAGAAAAAACATTAGTCAGAGTTTGAAAGCAAAAATTCAAATAAGAAATATGCAAACATTTCGCAAATTATGCACAAATTTTAAATATTGTACCTTAACGGAAAATTCTATTATTATATATTCTCAGAAAAACAGTTAAAAAATTTATTTGATTTAAAAATATTTGCATAATATGCAAACTATTTGGCAATATATACAATAGTATTGATTATATTCATGCTGAACATTTGCATTATATGACAAATATTTTTATTAAAAGCAAGATATTTAAAGCAAATATTAAGCATATTATGCAAATATATTACAAAAATATAACACACATTTTTGAAATTATGCTAATATTTTACATATTATGCAAACATTTTCGGATAATATGCAAAATATTTTCATAATATGCATAATAGTTTTTATATTAGCTAAATAATTTTTTATTATACAAAATATATTTACATCGAGGGCGGATATGGGACCGGATTTATAAGTCCGTGACTTTTTGAATGAAAAACAATCTCCTTTTAGCACAATACACTTAGTTCACCCTTTCTCCATTTTTGTATCCCTTCCAAAAAATAGGATTTTTCGAAAAAAGGCATTTCTTGGCCATATGGGTTCGTTTTTTTTTTTTAAATCCTCGTTAAATCAGTCCAATAAGTTGGCATAGTATTCGCTGTTTATTGTTTTTCCCTTTTGAATGTAATCAATGTGGATTAGCCCGCGTGCATCACAAAAAAAACTGTTGCCATCACCTTATTGGCCACGATTACGTTTATGGTCAATTGAGAGCAAACGCGGCACCCATCTTGCAGACAGCTTTCTTAAACCCAACTGATCATTTAAATCGAAACCACACTGCCATATGAAATGCCTATGGCATCAACAATCTCACGCACTTTTACTCTTCGATCGGCCAACACCATATCGTGGATTTTTTCGAGATTTTCGGGTGTATTGACCTCAATTGGCCGTCCAGAACGTTCAGCGTCATTCGTACTTGTGCGACCACAACGAAAGTCAGTAAACCACTTTTTACCATTGAAATCGATAGTGCAGAGTCCCCATAGTATTAATCAAGCTTTTCCTTGGTTTGACTGACGTTTTTTTCAATCAAAATTCACTTTTTGCCATTTTTAAAAAAATCCAGGAGGTTGTATGTTTTGAACAGCTGTTAAACGCAAAGTAAATGACGGAACTTGCTCAAAATTTGACAGAAGTCTATTAACAGGTGGTACTTGATTGGAGCATTGTCGGATTACATTTTACTACGAGGGAAGTTCGAAAAGTCATGGACTTATTGATCCGCCCTCGTACTTTAGTATAAAATATACGAATGATACTCGTATGCAAAATTTTGTCATAATATATTTTGCATATAATTTATTTGCAAATCTTTTTTTCAACTTAACAAGCTGATTAGGCAATTTTTTTAAAAATTTTGCAAATATTTTTCATATTTTGCAAATATTTGGCATATTTATCAATAATAGTAAAACTTTTTGCATAACTTGCAAATCTTTTGACGTTGAAACGAATATTTATCATATAGAAAAAAATATTGCAAAAAGTTCGCATAATATGCAAAATATTTGCAGGATATGTAAAAGAATCTAAAAAATTAGTTTGTTTTAAAAAAAGTTCGCTATAAACGACGTTCGTTATAATCGTATTATTTGCTATGAAATATTTTAGTAAATGCGATGGGACCAAAAAACCGTTCATTATAAAAAATCGTTCATTTGCAATCATGTTTTATGCACATAAAATATATTCCGAGTAAAAACGTCTACCTATAATCATGCATTATTTTATAGAAATATATATGTAATTGCATGTATGTATGTCCATATACAAAAATTTTTTCCTCTAAATTTTTTAATACGATGCCACATAAATATACATCACATTACATATCGACCAATATAGTCATATATGGCATATACAATTATATATGGTTAATCTAATTATGTACGAATGCATGTATAATTAGATACATATAACACAAATCACAATTATATATAATAATGGATAAAACGATATATATTCAGTTATATAAATATTGTTCCATATCAGAAAAATGTAGATCTTCTTTTGGATAAAACTATATATTGCCGCATTCAAAGTTGTATACAGTTCAATTATACAGTATTAGAAAATAGATTAATTTACAATTTTTGGGGAAAATTCACGCGCTGGGTCGAGGTTCTGCTTACAGTTTCAGCGAATTTTGTTGATGCATATTGGCTGTCTTACAGCAAAGTTACATTTTTTGCATGTGTTTTTACACACAAATGCAAAAAAACAAAAATAAAATACTAAAACAAACACTAAAACAAACCTAAAGATAAAAATGGATAAGAAAAAAATACTAAGGCAACAACAACAACAACAAAATACAGCTGAAGTTCTGTGATATGTCTTTCGGATAACCTGCCACTCAATACATTCTTTGAGATCAATTGACACATTTGTTTGCAGTTTTGGAATTGTATGTAAATAGCAACATTAAACAAAAAAACTAAAACAGCTCTTAAAAGTAACAGAAAGTATATTTTAATTTGAAATAGTTTTTGAATAAAGAACCTACAGTGCATAATATGCAAACATTTTGCATATCATGCAAATATTTTTATAATATGCGAAATATTTCAATAAAATGTAATATTTTTGTATAATATGCAAAATATTTGCATAATATACTACATTTTAGCATAGTATACAAATATTTTGCACATAATGCAAATCTTTTGTATTTGATGCAAATATTTAACATATTATGCAAATACTTAGCAAACATATTAGGAAAATATTTGTAAGTATGCGAAATATTTTTATGACATGCAAAAGTTTGGCATAATATGCAAAATATTTCCATGCTATCTAAAATGTTTGCAAAACTTTAAAATATTTTGCATATTATGCAAATATTTTGTATTCAGTATAAATATTAAGCATACTGTGTTAACATGTTAGGCAAATATTGTATAGTACCCAAATTTTTTGCATATTATGCAAATTTTTAGTATATTAAGCAACGATTTTAGCATATTATGCAAATATTTAGTATATTATGAAAACGTTTTGCATATAATGCTAATATTTTGATTATTAGCTAAACATTATTTTATACAATGCCAATATTTAGCGTATTATAAATACATTTTGCATTAATTTTAATTTTGCATATTGTGCATATAATTTGCACATCATCAAAGCCCTTTTTATCTTTTATTGCCAGTTAAGGTCATAAAAAAATATGTTTGCATAATAAAAGTTTGTTTTTATTGTCATAATGAAAATATTATCAGCAAATCTTCAATTATAATAATAGTAATTTTGATTTCTTTAAATTTCATTAATATACAAATTGTCATTTCTATTTAGCATAATGTTCTTTTCAACACAAGAAGAACGAATTTAATTGAAGAAGTGTTGTAAATGTAAACAACTTCAAACTTATGCTAATTTCACAAGAAAATATTGTTGGGAAAGTTTGTTAACGAAATTATTTTGTATCAACAAATTCAATGGAAATCTGCAAATTGAATTTCCAAGTTTTCAAAAAAAAAAAAAGTAGTAGTTGTACCAAATATATATATATTTTTTTTTTTGTATTATATTTTAACTCGACTGTTGCTTTTTGGAAATACAGTTTAGTTTATTATATCAGGAGTTCTTTAATGCATGACATTGAAATTAACTGAGGTCCTTTAGATTGGATTAATTTTTTGTACACACATACTCTATGGAGCCCATAACACATGTCCATATTCAGTTTTTAAAAATTTCAAAAACTCGCTATTTTCAAGATTTTAATTTCCAAAAAACAAAATTAAAAATCGCACATTTGCGTAGTTTTAATGAGCTCTTTTTTGTTGAAAGTTGTTATCGAATTTCGATTCATATGGTTGTGTTCTTTCACACTTATACAAAAAAAAATATACACATTAAACAAAATGCATTGTCAATTATCGTTTTCTATTGCGGACAACTGAAGATTTGGGTGATGCCAATGAAACAATTGTTCAAAGGCAGACAGATTCTCATAAAGTTGATTTTGTCTTTTGTATGTAATGCCAATTATTGTTTTGTCTTGCGGGCAACTGAAGATTTGGGTAATGCCAATGAAACAACTATATTGTCTATCGTGAAAATGAGGTAGAACAATATTCTAACTAAATATAAAAAGTCCGAATTATACACAAAATTTGACTTTTTGTTTGAATATAATAGATATCAGTTGCGTAACAGAGAAAAAGCGAAATTTAGTTTTATATAGAGAATGTAAAATTTTCGATTGGTGCATGTTTTAAAAATTTTAAAGGGCATTTGTTTTCAAAAAGTTTATACATTTTCACGATAGACGATATAGTTGTTTCATTGGCATTACCCAAATCTTCAGTTGCCCGCAATACAAAACGATAATTGGCATTACATACAAAAGACAAAATCAACTTTATGAGAATCTGTCTGTCTTTGAACAATTAGCGTACCACGGCTCTTCTCACACAATACAATACAACTGTTTCATTGGCACACAATTCACATTTCATTGTTTTATAGTTTTTGTGAAAATTGTAAAAATGTAAATTTCGCACAAACTTCTTTCTTTTAAATTATAAACTGTAAAAAATGATACCTAAATTCTCATAAAGTTAAATTTGCCTGTTGTATGTAATGCCTCGGTTCGTCAATTATCGTTTTCTATTGCGGACAACTGAAGATTTGGGTGATACCAATGAAACAATTGGGCAAAAACTGCACTTTATGGACGTTACTCAAAAAAGAAAAAAAAAATATAATATATCTATCTAACCGGTATCAATGGAGACATATAAACGTAGGTACTCAAATGAAAGGCAATTTCCTCAAGATTTCAAAAATGATATTATTTTTATGACCCATGATACATAGCGCCCTCTAGAGCTTTTTTAAATATATTTTAAGTGCAAAAATGGGAAGGAAGTTTTTTTATGCCATAATTGTAAAATTTACTGATCAAATAATGAACTTTTCATGAAAATTTGGGCACTGTAATGTGTGACTGGGAGCGTGAGTGGAAATTATTCAGAAAATTACCAACATGGTTCAAACAGTTCTTCCAAACCAAAATTCGGAAAAAAAAAATTTATGAAGTTAGATTTTGTTTTCAAACATTCTCGTCTGGGACGACGCAGGTCGGCGGGACCCATCTAACGGGCTAGCTTCAGTGGTGGGGTAGGTTGTTTGAGCCTTATCACACCAGACCAAATCACACGTATTTATTTCAGAGTCCCTAAAGTTGGTTAAAAAAATGAAAATGGACCAAAATTTAACTATTGATTTAAAACCCCGAGTAAAATCGAATTTTTGCTATAAATATGAGCTTTAAAGTGAAAGGCATGCTATTAGCGTTTTATTGGGGACAGATGTAATACCCCAAGCTTCAAAACCCTCCCAACCGTGTTCCTAGGAGCATCCTTGCGTAGGAGCATTCCCTGTTATCCTATCCCCAGCCTAAGGAAAAAATCTGTGTACTTTTAGCAATTCATATTAGGAAAATTTTTTTATTATAAATATTTCAAGAATTCATAATCATGATAATATCAAATATGTAAATCAATTTAAAACTAGTAATAATCCTAATTTTTAATTTTTCTATAGCGCACATTTCAGATTTAAAGCTAAAAAAATTTATCAAACAATTTCAATATACACTGATTGAAATTTGTGCGTAGTATTAATGAATTCCTTCATTAATCCAATGAATTTTTTTTATAAAAAAGTCCCCAAAGAAACGTTTCATTGAGTCAATGAAAGGTGTTTCATTAAATCAATTTTAATGAATGGTTTCATTGACCCAATGAAAATTTCATAAAGTATATGAAATTTTTATTTCGTTGATATTTAATAATTTGCACTTTTTATGATTATTTTAGCATAGCATTAATTTGGTGGTTATTGAGAAATTATCATTCGTTGATATCATTTATAAGGGCTGGTCTGGTCCAATTTTAATTTATTTCTGCTTTTATTGTTTTATTTTTACAAAATTGTTCAAATCTTTCCTTACATTTTTTATAATTTGTGTTAAAAAATTACATATTTTCTTATATGTCGGTACAAAATATGTAATTTTTTATCGATCTGGCTTGGAATGTACAACGATCGACGATTATAGTCCACATAGTTATTGAAAAAAATTTGAAAATTTTTCATTGATTTAATGAATTTTTTTTATGAAGTTATGAAAAAATCATAAAAAATGTTAATGCAAAAAATACCAATATTAATGAATTTTCATTCAGGTAATGAAATTTTTCATTAAACCAATGAATCGATTTTAATGAAATCGTTTCATTAATACTATGAAGGAAAATTCTATCAGTGTAGATAATATCTAAATTTAATTTGATTTGACTTTTGTTTTTCATACGTTGAGAATATATAAATGTGTCGAGGAATTTAGGTAAAAAATGGCATTGTACAATTATAAATTGTTTAAAACGACGAATTTGAAAAAAAAAATATTTATTTAGGGTGCACGAATGTTATGTTTTTTATAGATTTTTTTTATCAATTGAATGGTGTTTACGAAGTTTAAATAAATTTGGAACTTATACAAAGTTAAAAAAAAATACAAATTGAAATGAGCACACAAAACATTTTTGGTTAATTAGACTAATATTTAATAAATTTAAGTATTTTGTAAGATATATCTGAATTTTAATATTTGTCTAATTTCCAAAAAAAAAAAAAAATCACAATTCCGAAGCAAAGGTATATCTTATTGTTTGTATATGCACTGCTTTGGAAATTTTCGTAAAATAGGTAATTCACAAAAAAAAAAAAACACTGAACATTTTTTTGACGCAATTCCAATTTTAGTATCACCAATCTCAATAAAAAATTTAATTTTGGTTTTATTATTTTAATAAATTAATTATTTTCGTTTATTTAACCTTATTTCTTATTTTTCAATTTTCTAATTATTTGAGTTCAGGTTTGTTGTTTTTATTTTATAAAAGTTTTTTTATTTCAATATTTCGCTACTCCTTTGTGTAGCATCTTCAGGAAAATAAATAAATTAAATAAATTAATAAATCTATGAAAGTTTATTAATTTATTTATTTTCCTGAAGATGCTACACAAAGGAGTAGCGAAATATTGAAATAAAAAAACTTTTATAAAATAAAAACAACAAACCTGAACTCAAATAATTAGAAAATTTAATAAATTAACTAAAAAAAAAACCTAAATAAATTAAATTGAAAATTTCGATCCACTCTAAAGATTGTTCCACTTTTTTTTTCTTTTTTTTTTTGTCAATTTGTTTAATTCTAAAATCAGTTCACAGAAAAACAATTTAATGCGAAAATACAACAATTTGCAACATCTTTTCTGTTTTTGGTAAATGTTGCTAAACCTAACATAAGTGAATATAAACTTTACCAGAAAAAATGTTGCGAAGAAAAAGAATAAATAAATGAAACTTACTTTGGTAATCAGCTGCAGATGAAAGGCCTTTCAGCGGGGCTGGTATTACATAGGGGAGATGAAATTATTCAAATCCTCTCTTCTTCTTTTTTCTTTTTCTCACTGGTTTTTTCTTTAGCTTGTTTCTTTTTTTCAAAATCTTCGTAAAAATTTTATTTTTAATTTGTTTTTGTAACACTATTATTTTTTTTTTCAATTTGGTTGTTTTTTTTTATATTTTGTTTAGATTTAAAATTTTTTTAAATTACTCATTACTTTTCTTTGCTTTCGTTTTTTTTCATAACGATTTGTTTTCAATTTTGTGCACAGTGGCATGATGTAAATTTTTTTTTTAGTAATGACTTATTCTATTTTTCTTTCAAAAATTTCTTTTTTTATTTCATTAAAATTTTTCTGATAGGTTTAATAAAATTATTTTAAGCCAAAAGACTTAACAAATCACTTAAACCACATTTTATTTATTTATTTTTTTTTTTAGTAAACACTCACTCTTTTTCAAATTTAAGTTAGATTTAAAAAGTTTTTTTTTTTTTTCTTTAATTTGTAATTGAAATTTTATATTTAAATTATTTCCAAATTTTCTTTTAAAATTTATTTATTTTTAAAATTTTACTTTTTGTTAACCACAAATTTTTCTCCCGATTTATGTTATTCCGAGTCACTGTGCAATGCCATTTTTTAATATCTAATTTATGTAATTTTCTATTCTTTATTTTTCTATATTCTTTTTACATTTTTTTTCAAAGTTTTTTTTTCTATTCCTAAACTTTTTTTCTAATTAATAGTTAAAATATTTTGTTTTTTTTTTTAAACTTACACCATATTTTCAAAATTTACACTTTTCAATTTTTCATTTAATTAAAAAAAATTTAGTTTTCTCTATTTAAGATATTATTTTTTCCAAGCCGGTTAACTTTAAATAAAAAGTTTGGTATTATTATTATTTTAAGAGCACTTCACATTTGCCTGATCTCGTCAAGAACATAACTGTTGACAATTTACAACAGCCACTAGTTTTCTGTTGATGAATTCCTTTTTCTTTTGGGATCAAAATCGTTACTCTGAGCACCATAGGTTCTAACTGCAATTTGCCAAGGGAATTTTTCTCAGAGAAGCCAAATAAAATAAATGAACATTTTCCCTATTAACCCAAAGCAAATAAAATAACATGATTTTTTTATTCATTACCTTTTCTATGTTAACTAACATGGACAAGACGAACATGCACAGCTGTCTGCTATTGAGTCTTGGAACTCCCACAGATAATTTCGGGAATTGGTAGAAACGAAGTAGGGAAAAAAAACTATGTTTTAATAATTTTTTTGCTGTCTTCACAGTCGCAAAAAAAATCTCTTGGAAAGGTAGGTTGTTGGAAAGAAATATTTCTTTTAAACCACAAGATACTCTTGTCCAAGATCTAGGGAGGATCGAAACCATGTAATAATTTTCGAAAAATTATTTGGTTTCACTTTTTTATACGCTGATGAATTTTAATTCGAAATTTTAGTAAAGAAATTTCAGCAAAGATTGTTCTGTGAAAGAAGAAGTATTATCTGAATAACAAATATGTTAATTTATAGAAAAAAAATCTAAGAAAAATTTACCATTTATTTTCCAAATAGGCCAAGTGATCGTCTGTATTCTTTAAAGTTAAAACCAGTAATAATGAGACGTTTCCTTTTTCTTGGCAGCTAAAGTTAGTAAAAGCATGGTTTTAATTGTTCGTTAATTTTAATGTCAAAATTAACATAAACATCTGTGAGCTACAAAATCTCACCACCCCAAAAAACCCACAGGACTGTATTTAACATTTAAAAAAAACGTAATGAATATGAGGCAAATTGCCCGGTCAAAATTATTCGGCGTATCACTATAATTATAAAAATTGTTACCAAAAACATAAAAAAACAGATGCGCACCTAAAGATTTAAAAATGAATGTTATTATTAAACAATCGAGTCAACTATTACTCCAATATCTGTTCTGAGAATTTTCCTTGACGAGTTCTAATGAATTTTTTCGTTAAGCAAGTGCAATTATCTTCACAAGGTGAATAAAAAAGATTTTCTTCAAATTTCATGAAAAAGCCTAATAATGCAAATGAAACCGTTTTAATGAAATTCTTTTCATTAATAGGCCAACATTTTTATCAAATATCATGACTTTTTTTTGATTAAATTCTATGAAAAACTCCCTTAATTCAATGAAACGTTTCAATGGACGAATTCCAGTAAAATATCCTAAATCCAATGCAAAAAAAAATCAATAATAACACGCAGAGCATTTTTTTCAGTGTAGCTAAGATTAAAAAAATTTAATACAAAAAGTAGCCAACCCTGATACTAACTTTATAGATCAGGAGTGCCCAAAAGTTCATTATGGAAGAGCAAACACCAATACATTTAAAGAAAAACTAATTTTTATTCAATATTTTTTGTTGTAAAAACCAATACATACAAAGAAAAAAGAAAAAAATATTTCAATGTTTACCAGCAAAGCATACGAAAGTGTTGTTGCTTTGCGCTTGCGTGTATACAGTGAAGAACGACAAAAAAAACTAATAAGACAAAGTTGTTTGTGTATTTCGTATTGCTAGTGCTGAGCGCTCTATATGTGTATTAAAACACACAGCCTATAGCTAAGTGTTTTTACAAAAACAAATGAGCACCAAGCGCATAGGCCTTGGGCACCCCTGTTATAGATACTACGAAAAATAAGTACTGGACTAAAATGAATATTGATACACTCCAAAAAACTCTATTAGCATTTGTATCAAAATTGCAAAAAAAAATAAAATAGATTTTACACTCAGAATTCGTGCTAGTAAAATAAAAAACCAAATCTGAAAAACAAACATATTTAAGTGAAATCGTTTTTACACTCAAAAAATTTCCGTAGTAAGATATAAAAATATATATAACAAAAAAAAAATCTATGCTTACTTTCAAAGTTTCCAAATGCAAATTTAAATCAAAAAAAAAATGTGGTTAAAAAAAAAAAACAAACGGAAAAAAACAAAGGAAAAAAATTGCCACACCCAAAGAATTTTGTCGAATAGCAAAACAGTTTTCGATTAATGTGCAAATACGAGAAAATAAAAAATACTTAGATTTGTAACACCTCAAAAATCTGTGCTGTTCATTACAGCACCGTAACATTACGTTTGGTTCATCCCATGGCGCCAGTTCTGCTTAGCAAAAATGTAACACTGGGCATATTATATCACAACCACAACCGTCATACCAAGAAATGTTTAAGTTGCTATCGCTGGCATTACCCAAGGATAACAGCGTGGAGGTGATAGTATTGTCTTACGGATTTTTAACTCCAGTCCGTCCAAAGCGTGACCGGCCTTCAGGATTTTCTCCAATGTGATAGGCAGTTTAGCGGCTTCGCTGAGTAAAGTTTTTTCATTTTGCGATTTTCTCAAATTTTCTTAAAATTCAAATCGGTAAAATCATTCGCGATTTTTTTTAAATTTTGAAAAATTGAGTATGACAATGTGTTTTTGGCTCCACAAAAAATAAGTGTTTCTAATTTAAAGAAAATCGAAAGACATGATGTCAAAAAATGTAAATTTTTTCATATTCCCTCAAAGAATGAGTGATATGTACTATATAGAAATAAATAGAATTTAAATGGTAATCAAGCTTAGCTGATGTTTACTGAAAGAGTTTTTTTTCTTCTCTTATTTTACATACAACAAAATAAGTTTGTTTTGGCCTAGAAACAGCAATTTGTCAAAAATAAATAAAATATCTAAAGTTTTAAAGTTAAATTTATTCACTTGTTTTTTATTTACTCCTTTGTATAATTTGCTAAGAACAAAAACTTTTATTTGCGAAATAAATTTACCTAAAGAATTTTAAGTGAATTCCCAGTAAGCAAATATATATAAAAAAAATTATACAAAAGAAGCATTTTAGAGGCAAAAAAAAATTTGAAATGAAAACATTTTTGGATGTAAAAAAGAAATTGTGTGGTGAAAAAACATTTTTGAGGTGAAAATTTATTTTTGTGGTGAAAAAAAATTTTTAAGGTGAAAATAAAAATTGAGGTGAATTTAAAATATTAGCGTCTGGTGAAACTTCTATGAACTACACAAGTTTGTATTAAAAATTTATAGGTACATTCACATATTCACTTATAACTTTTGAACCGCTGCACAATGGTAAAATGTGACCAAAACTAGAAAAAAAATTAAATTTTTATGCCAAATAAAAAGATTAAGCAATCTTTGCTATTGTAATTAAGTGAACTATTTATTTTATGATACATCAAAGTTGCAACTTTTCTTATATCGATTTGCCAACTAAAAAATTCCATTTTAACACTATAAAAACAAAGTAGGATATGGCACTACTTTAGATTCTAGTTTTTAATAAAATTATTTCTATATCAAAATTAGATTTATTTTCAACCATTTTTGCATTGCAATTATAGGTATTTCGAGTACGTATTTCCATGATTTATTTATTCGTCGAAATTTTTTTTTTTAGAAATAAAAAAAAGTAGGACAACCAAATTTTAATAAGCTCAAGAAAATTCTTGGAACATCTTGAAGGTTGGTGATACCTCACATTATTTGAAATAATTAATGTCATTAGTGAGTACTATATATTACAGGCGCTACGAAATAACCCCCAATGAAATAACCCCCAACGGCCAAAAATGAAATAACCCCCAAAACAATTGTGTAAAATTGTTTGGGGGTTTTTTCATTTTTTTGGGGATTATTTCATCTTACGGTTTGGAGATTATTTCATTATGAAGCAACCCCCAATGAAATAAAGCCCAAAATTTAAATTCTTTTTAGATTATTTCATATGCAATTATTTTGGGGGTTATTTCATATTTTTTGGGGGATATTTCATTTTGCTAAAAGTGAAATTTTTTTAATATTTGTTAGTTTTTCTGCGTGGCGGCCTGCGGCCGCTCTTAGGGGTTTTCTCCTCCATGGGACGCGGCAGGTGGCTTCGCTGAATAAAGTTTCCCTGCGCGCGTCACACTAGGGAAGATAATGAGACGCGCGCAGGAAAACTGTATTCAGCGAAGCCACCTGCCGCGTCCTATGGAGGAGAAAAACCCCTAAGATCGGCCGCAGGCCGCCACGCAGAAAAACTGAACAGTGTAACAAAAGAATAAAAAATATGAAAACAAAAAATAAAAAAAATTTGGGACATATTTCATTTCTTTGGAGCTTATTTCATTGGCGGTTATTTCATTTCTTCCTTTGGGAGTTATTTCATTACGAAACAACCCCCAAATTTTGGGTGTTATTTCATTTTCACCTTTGGGGAATATTTCATTTCTTTGGGTATTATTTCATTTTTTTTTTTGTTGGGACTTATTTCATTTTTTTTGGGATTTTTTTCATTGGGGGTTATTTCATTTTGTCGTTTGGGTGTTATTTCATTGGGGGTTATTTCGTAGCGCCTATATTACAACTGCCTCTTTTGCCATTTATTTAACTAGAAGTATTTTTGTTCTTCATGTACTGCAAATGAATTATTGATAAAGACTTCACAATAGTATCAAAAAATACATATGGAATGCACTATATACATTTAAAATTTTGCTTAAAACATATCCTCGCATCAGTAGACATTTAAAATAAAGTATCAGCAAATCGGTACTTGTACTAATACAATATATGTGAAAATGTGAGAATGTATTTGTTTCTAATACATTTTGTGGAAATTAATTACGACGAAATTAACTAAGACTATGGTCGTACTGAAAATGGTGAAAACATGCGATTACCTCAAAAATGCAACTTATATTTGTGTAGGGTTGCCGCAAGAAAAATGTGGCATCACTATAAAAAAAAACTGGCAACCTTACAAAAGTGTTTGTTTCTTTTTCGGACTCAGTGAGCGAATTTCACCCTAAAACGAATTATTATTTTTATTACCAACAAACTATACCGAACTACGTCTAAATAATAAAAGTTTTTCGGAAAATGTATGAAAATCTAAAAAAAGTTCATACTTTACATAACTTCTGAATGCATGGACCAAACTTGATAATTTTTGACAATAGACAATATTTATACATGGTTTTCACAAATATCAGACAAATTTTAAAATATTTAAGTGCCTCTTCAATACATTTTATGTCCATACTAAATTGGCCAACTACCGTGTTTATTGCACCCAAATTTAGGCAACAGATAAGAAAGTACATCAATTATTTATGCACCAAATTTCAGTTATTTAAATTAATAAACAAAGAAGTTATGGAGTTACGACCGTATTTTATCAATGTGAGCTGATTTTCTAATTTTTAATGATTTTTCTCAATTTTCTCATTTTCAATGCCTATTTAATTTAATCGTGGTAGTGTCTGAGCTTTTTTCGATATTCGAAACCGTTCGGTTTTTATGCGACTTTTCACGAAGAACATTTCCCCTATATTTCTAATAATTTACAAATGTGGCAACTATGGGTCCACTATATAGGCAATATGCGTAACAATATGTTTGTTTTCTTGAGTACTTTAACCCTGCGTACAAATAAAACTAGTTTTCATGAACTAAAGACAAGTTTTCGTACAAAAACAAATGAATTTTTAACCCTACTTTAACCCATAAACGTGAGATTTTGCAACAAACAAATAACGTCTCTTTTTTTGCTACTTTACATGTTGTACAAAGTTCATTCAAATTTGCGAGATTTAACTTCATAAAGTAAAAAGTGCGCCCCGGTAGGCTAGTTGGTAGCGTGCTGGCTTATCAGTGCGGGGGTCGTGGGTTCGATTCCCACCAGAGGCACTGGTCTGTTTTCGCTACAACGCGCCGAAGGCCATAGTAGCTAGTGCTCGGTTAGGGTAATAGTATATAATTTGTAATTATATGATTATTAGTTAATAAAATAAAAATAAAATTTTAGATAAAAAATAATTTTTCCAAAAAAAAATGTTGATTGAGCAACGACAGCGGCAAAAAAAAAATGGCGAATGCTCCCCCTTCTACCCTACTCATAATTAAAAACACTCACTAGTAAAAGTTTATTAATGTTATTGATTTATAAAAGTTTTCTACAAATGATATGGTCAAAAGCAATTGATGTTTTTGAGATATATTCTACCGAACGGGTCGAAAGTGTTAAAATTTAAAAATGGGTCAAAAATATACACACTTAATGGGGTTTTGACAGACCGATATATACCCCTACCACAGTGTGTGGAGGATATAATTAAATAGAAATAATCATTGCGTACATTGAAAAAAAAAATATATAATTATTATAAGAAAGTGGTCATCAGAAATTTCTCTAAAGAAGAATTGTAAATAGTTTTAAATTATTTCTTTAAATAGATTTGTATTGTTTTACGAGTGTTTGGCACCATCGCTAAAAGGAAGGTTAGCTAATAAAAATTTATTTGGAAACCTAAAAAATACGATTTTATGAGTTCTTTACTTGAAAATTTTTAAGATCTACAAAATTTGTTGGCTGGGTGATATATTTGATTCATAAATAATGTATTAGACCAGGCAAATTGTAATTTAGTACATGTCATTGAAGTTAAAAACTGTGGTAGTAACCTGTGCCTTAAGAAAATTTTAATTTAAATTTAAACATAAAAAAATAACTTTAATTTACTACTACAGACTCGGTAGTAGCATTTGTTGCCCATCGTATGCTATGATAGTGTGAACTTAGTTGATTGTAAAAAAAAACATTCGATTGAAGCAACAGAAATTCTGGCACGACTATAGAATTACGATTACCTCAACAGAAATTTGGTGAAATTCGATCGATTCGATTGGCTACAAAAATACAGTTGATACTACCGAGTCTATTTTCTGGGTGTAGCAAATTAAAAATTAATTGAATCAATTAAATATTTGCTGAAATTCGGAACTTGCTTGAAACTTTTTATATTATCGCTCAAAAGCCACTCCAGCATGTAAATATTACCTCAATTTTTGTTAATGCACACACATGAACATGTATGGTTTAACATATGAACATTAGGGTGTCCCATTCAAAAAAAATTTTTGGGGATCATTCTTAATTTGAATACTCATAAGGCTAAGAGTTTTTGAGAATTTTTTCAGATTTTTCGGAGGTGGTTTAGAGGTCTCGCAAATCGATTTTTTACCAAAAAACGAGCTTTTTGGGCTTTTTTTGAATTTTGCTTGAAATTTGGTAAAAAATCGATATTTCTTCAGCTTCTGAGTCAACATTCTTAAAGAAAATTTTCCGATCTTTAATTTTATGTGCATAAATAATAAGTTTCGGCAACGATTTTGCACATTTTGACAATTTAATAACGGTTTTTCGTAAATTTTCAACAAATATGGAAAAGAATACTTTATAACTTTTAAAATTTGTATAAAGACTAAAAAAACTAATGATGCAGTTTAATAGATTGTTAAGTTTTAAATTAATTAGCAGAAACAAAAAATGAATTTTCTCTCACCGTTCTCGAGTTATACCCTTTTAAAGCTTTGTACACATTGTATGAAATGAATATTATAAGGTGTGAATTAGTTTTGCATTGGTTTAAACTTTAAATAATTGGATTTAGAAAATGTTTTTACAAATAAAATAATAGTTACTTACCACTCATACATAACAATTATATTAAAAACAAAGAAAAATAGATTTGTTATAAATCATTCATTAGAGTTCTTGCGATGCTGCTCCACCCCCTGCAGTAAACTCTGAAAGTCTGTTTCAGAAGTTGTGATATTGATATAACTATTAGCCAAGGCCACACCACGTTCTGCGACATCATTTACAACTTGCAATTGTTGAACTTTGTGTTTTGCTTCCTGAAATGATTTGTTGTTTTTCCCATTTTTCTGGATCCGTTTGTAAAAAATCAGTAGAAATGTTGCCGGCTTCAAAAAAAGTTAGGCTGGCTTTTGTAATAAAACACTGAATTTGTTTATTTTCAATCATGTCTTCTGTTAAATTTCCTTTCACTAATTCGTTGTTATTACTTGGTTCATGTAGGTTTCTAAGCATTAAACGCAAAGTTTTGGTATCTATACGTTCATCAAAAAACGATAAGGCAGCCAACTTCTCGGAAAGGTACCACTGATGACCCAGAAAGGTTTTCAGAGTCTCGCGTGCAACTTTTTCATTAAAGCGTTTGTAATCATACAATTGTTTCAAAAGTCTAAGGTCATTGAGAGGAGCGTATCGGGGACACTGGCATAGGTACCAATTTTTAATATATACTCTTAAAATAATTGAGGTAAACTCCAGCAAGGCATCAATTTTTGAATTTTGAATGAAAGGTTGTAGCTGGTTTCGAAAAATACATATTTTTAGAGAGTATATAATTTTCATCATCCAGCGAGCTCGGTTAATGGCTCCAGGAGATTTTATTGTTGGATGGGGCTCAGGTCTATCACCCCATTATCAGTCCACAACTTGACAATACTTAAAGCTTAGCTTTGACATACAATAAATAAATTTTCAAATCTCATAATCTAAAGTTTACAACAAATCGGATGCCCAAATCTTATAGTAATAAAAATTTCATACAATGGGTGCAAAGCTTTAAAAGGGTATAACTCGAGAACGGTAAGAGAAAATTATATTGTTTTTTCTGCTAATTTATTTAAAACTTCATAATCTTTTAAACTGCATCATTAGTTTTTTTAGTCTTCATACAAATTTTAAAAGTTATAAAGCATTCTTTTTCATATTTGTTGAAAATTTACAAAAACTGTTATATAATGTATCAAAATGTGCAAAATCCCTGACGAAACTTATTACTTATGCACATAAAATTAAAGATCGGAAAATTTTCTTTAAGAATATTTACTCACAAGCCGAAAAATTACCAATTTTTTAGCAATTTTCAAGAATAATTCAATAAAAGCCCAAAAAGCTCGATTTTTGGTACAAAATCGGTTTGCGCGAACTCTAAACCACTTCCGAAAAATCTGATAAAATTCTCAAAAATACTTTACCTTATGAGTATCCAAATTAGGAAATATCTTGCGAGAAAATCCAAATTTTTATTTTTTTTGGGACAACCTAATGAACATGCATGAATCGTTTATGAATATGTATGAATCATGTATGAATGCATGTGGACATGTATGAAGCTTTTTAACAGGGCATGTCGATGTATATTAGGTACAATTATATGTTCTCATTTTTCGGATCAAATTTATATATAATTTAATATAATTCAATGATGCCCTACATCAGTTTTTTTTTTACTTGGGTGGTAAGTTGATATAATACGATTTAGAATCCCAAGTTATAAGCTGCAAAAAATATGCCCTTAAGAATGAAAAATGTTGGGTCTAATTCAAATGACTGCTTGAGAATTTTTAACTTTGACCGTTAATAAGTACGAAGCAGTTAATTCAATTACACTGACATTTTCCAAAGAGATTGTGCATTTAATGTTTAAAGTAAATCTATTAGCCGATTTTTTTTACAGTTCAAAAGAAAAGAAATTAATTCAAAATTAAGTAAGTTTCGTCAATATTAAATTTGTTTTTAATAATAACCATATATTTGGTAAGCTGAAAAAGCATACGAGTATAATAAATCTATCTCTCTAGATCCATCTAAAAAATTAAAAAGCTCTTAATAATTGAGAAAAGTGTGTGAAGTCTTAAAGAATAGGGTTGTATCTAAATTATTGTTCATGATACCTAGCTCTTGATAGCTTTTTAAATGTATTTACACTGTAGCACTGTGTAATCGGTTTTTTTGTTTAAAAAAATTTTTTTTTTTTTGGTATACTAACATTTTATTATGTGTGTCGTACAGTATCCTGTCTTTAGTAAAAGTTAATATACAAATCGCTCACTGCAAGACTGACTTAACTCAAAAAACACGATTTTGCAGAAAACATCTGCTTCGCTCGACCCTTTCTCTATTTATTTGGTCACGTTTTTAATGTATTTTTCTCTTAGTGAGAGTTTTGTGCGAATTCGCTAATTATCGAGAGACCCGAGAATAGCACAGTTTCTCTATGAAGTATATACTCTTTAAAGAAAAAATAAAATGAAGAGCTTATTGTAAAAACTTGATAAGCCATATTTTATTTTAAGTTTATTTTTGTCTTTTATTATATTATATTTCAAATATATTAATATGAAATTTTTACACAATATAAAGCATGATATAACTAATAAATCTGCATCATTAACTCAATCAAATAGCATTTTTTGACTTATGACAGTCTTGAAGTAAATGAGCGATATGTTGTTAACATAAAACCTGTTTCTTATATTAAAATTCCAAATTTTTAAGACACCAAAATTTAAAAGTGTTATAAATTTTATAACATTAAAAACATGCCTTGCTAAACTTCATTAATCTTCATCAGTTTTTTGATGTTCTTCTGTTATTAAAACATTAAACAGCAATTTTTCCGCCATGTTTAACAGTGAATCTTAAATAAGGTTATAACGTTTAATAGACTAGAAGGAGGTAGTAAGCTACTACACAGAGAAAACAGTTTTGTAGTTGCAACCGAATTTTGTTGCCAACCGAATTTTTATGGTTAAACGTACTATCAATATTATTAAATTTTAATACAATTGTATGTAACAGCCGACATTTATTTACAAAATTTCGAATTTTTATTTACAAAATTTCGAATTTTTCAACAATTGAATATTTTATGTTTATGGATTATGGTAATATTCTATAAACCAGCAGTTTGTACCCGGTCTTGCCCGGAACTCAAATACTTTTAATACAATAAATATTAAAACACATTTTTGCTGCATACCTTAAGACTTATAAAGAATGCCTATTTTTCTCCGATTTCTTATTTTAATAATTACCCACGCCGCGTATCCCCCGCGACGCCTAGCTCTCGATGCTCCCGCCCCCTCTCCTGACACCCCTCTGGCGGAACCTTAATTAATAAAGGAGGCTATCTTTTGGAAGGCGATTTTTTTTTTAATTTATGCGGAATCTGGTGAAAAATAAAAATTTGTTTAGGGAAGATCCAAACTGGACTGTATAAATTTTATAAATTGCCAAATTAAAGCGACATCTGTTTAAAAGTTACAATTTATATTGCATTTATTTAAAAAAAAGTTGGACTTTAAATGGGCGAAGTCGATTATACACTCGCGGAACATCTGCTTTAAAAATATGTAGTTGTTTAGGTTGTACTTAATACAGTTTCTTTATTTTTAATGTAAATGTCAGTTATTTGCAGAAAAATTAAATATTTTACTAACCTTTAAAAAAAACAAACCACATCAAATGACTGTTTTATGATTTTACATTAATTTTTTACCGTCGATTTTTGTTATTTAAAAATATAAATGTTTGTTTATTTTTTACTACCATGTGCTTAATTTGTACTAATTGTGGTTCATTTTTACACATGTTTTGTTTATTTTTAACCACAATTGTGGTTAATTTTTTGAACAATAAAAACAAATGACAATGTTAGTTGAATTTAATGAAATGTAAGTTCTTTAAGTTCATTTGTTTTTAACTACATTTGCAGTGGTCTTTACCTTCATAGCATTCAACTTTGCCCGCGATAACCGGATCTTGTTATACAAAGTTTTAGTAAAATCCTTTGGCAAATGCAAATGTTATGTCAAATGCCTAAAAGGTATATATAAAATTTAAAAAATAGGGCGTACAAATGGGCGTGGTCTGTAGAAATATATGGTGACCTTGCCTGGGATATGGGCATCATGTAAAGTAAATTCGAGCGAATTCCGTAAGAAACCCCAAAAAAAATAAAGACCATCCCATGTAAAACATAAAATTTACAAAAAAAAAAGGGGTCGATCTTATCTGGGGTATGATGATCACTTGTTCCAGTCTTAAGCAAGTTCCAGTGAGAAAATTAGTTTCTTCTTAAGTGAAACATGGTTAAAAAAATTTTAAAAAGGGGGCGTAGAAGTAGTCGAGGTTGATGACAACTATGTAGTGATATTGCCTGGAGTTTGAGGACAACGTGTGCCAGTTTGGAGCAAGTTCCAGTGAGAACAATATGTTTTATCTAATGTATGAATAATGAAATAATGAACTCACGAATATGTATAAAAAGTGGGCGTAAAAGTAGGCGTAGCCAATAAAAAGTCTATAGTGTAGCAAGTTTTAGCAAAAGTTGTTGGGAAATAAAAATTTAATTTTTAAATAACAAATTCATATTTTTATATAAAAAGTGGGCGTGGTCGTTAAAAATGTATATGGTGATCTTCCTTGGAGTAGTAGGATTGAGTGTACCAAATGTCAGAGACATCCGTTCAAAAATGAACGCACAGTCGTTCCACAAAACTTATTTTATTAATAAAAAATTCGTATACCGCAAACTGTGCTCGAACCGACGACCTCCTGTTTGTCAAGCAATTACTTTATCTCTAGCCTAAACCCAATTTGAATTTGTTTTTAAAATTTCAACATTGAAAATTTGTTTGTTTCAAATTTAAATATGTATGTCTAAAAATAGATTTGTATAAACAACAGAAATTCGGTTGTTAATTTCAACATTTTATTAGAATTAGCAAAACTATAGAAACACTTTATATTATTTTAAAATTGATAAGGAAAACGAATGTTTTAGAAAGAGTGATTGCTCTTTGCAGCCGAAACTATTATTCAATTTTGAAATTATTGAATTTTAAAATTTTGATGGTATTAAAAGTAAAGTAGAAGATAATAGTTTTCCAATATTGGTTATAAAAGCCAATATTTTGGATGATCTCATATATTTTTATAGTTCAAAATTAAGTTTAATGTTTTAATTAAGTTGCAATGGAGTTTCAACCAATTTTTTCTTTGTGTGTAGAAATATGGAAAAGATAGAAACGAAATTTACAGAAATCATTACGGCTTAAGTATAATTTACTGACTTGTTTCTGTTTTTTTGTTTTTTTAATGTGAGTCATTCCCTGTCAAACCAAACGATTTTTGACATTACGATTTTTGTTTGCCTTAAAATTTGGCCGACTTAATATTATTTCAAAAATATCTGACCAGACAGAAACTGAAAGTGGTACATAGAATCAAGCACTGGCATACCACTGACCAAACGCGGAATTGTAAATATATTACTGGCAGAACTCTTGTTCAAAACGCTTTGCTAGCGTTTCCAAAAAGCGTTTTGAGAGTATTTGTTTTACAATAATTTCAGTGGTCCACGAAAAAAAAAACAGTGGCAATGAATTGGCTGAGACCACTGGGTCAACGATGGCAAAAAGTATTTTCCCAGTGCTATCCAATCACAAATTACAAACGGCTCAAAAGTCTAACCACAGGGAAAGCATTTATTTTATCAAAATGATGATGCTTTGTTTAAAACAATTTATAGTCGGAAGGTTCCGAGTTCAATCCCAGTTACAGGCACATATTTTTTGTAATTTTTTATACTGTTTAATATATTTTTAATATAAAATCGATTTTTTTGTATCTGGAAAAGCTCTTCTAGGACCAACTTTTTTTGTTTTCTCAACGTTAACATGTTGTTTCCAGAAAACCTTATACCAGTGGTTACATACTTGATCAGCCAACTGTTATCCAGCAGTTATCATTCACTTCCGTTTGAAACTATCAAGTATTATATGTCTTGTTAGCTCAGTGGTCGGCTGCCAATCTGGAGGTCAGGGTTCAAATCCCGACGGGACCGAAAAATCTATTAATGAATAATTTTTACAAGTTTGATATAATTTTTATTAAAAATAATAATTATGTTTCTTCGACCTTTAATTGTGCAATGAAAGTTAAAATTATTCACGTTCGAGGCCATATATTTTTAAATATTTTCAACAAGCAAAGTAAAAAATACAAATTCTTAATAGAATATATCCCACCGTCGCCCCACTCTAAAAATTTCAGGGTTTATTTAGAAACTTTGTGTTTTTGGTGGGTTTTGAACCCAAAAACACAAACAAACCAATCCAAAACACAAAACAAACTAACAAACTAAAAAAAAAAAAATATTTAAAAAGTGGCAACATACAAAATTTAAATATATTTACCAAATGGAGACTACAATTTAAATATCTATGTAATATCTATGTAATTCCTTAAAAAATTAAATATATTTTTAAAAAAAATACATGTCAAATATTTTTGAAATAACATTACGTCGGCCAAATTTCAAGGCAAACAAAAATCATGATGTAAAAAATCGTTCGGTTTGATATGGAATAACTCATGTGTGAGGAATTTCAAACCTTTTCGAAACTTTGAGGAAAAGTATTTTTAATTTGTTCTTGTAAAGGGTGACTTTTAAGAGCTTTCGGAGTCGATTAAAAAAAAAAACATAAAATTTAGAAAAATGTATGAAATCTATATTATCTTTATTCGACAGAACGATCTATATAATTTCATCTAAATGTTGACTGCGGCTACGCCTCAAATGGTACATACGCTGGGTCCAATTTTGGCATACTCTCTCCAACATATCGGCATGTATCTCATGAATAAGTTTTTTAATATTGGCTTCCAGTCCGTCAACCGTTGCGGGCTTGTCCCTATAGACATGAGCCTTAACATAGCTCCACGAAAAATAGTCTAAATACGTTAAATCGCACGATCTAGGTGGACAATTGACCGGCCCCAAACGTGAAATAAACTGTTCACCTAACTCACCTCTCAATTGGGCCATTGTTTCGCGTGCTATATGGCATGTGGCACCGTCTTGTTGAAACCACATGCCACCCAAATCCAGCTCTGGGCAAAAAAAAAATGTAATCATCGCACGGTAGCGCTCGCCCAAACTGACTATGAATTGGAAGAAGTGCACTATGTACTTTCTTAACCGAGCATGAATTTTGATAATAAAATTAAATAATCTGCAAGCGCTGTTCGTTCGTAAGTCGATTCATGGTTAAATTATAGACCAAACAGAACATGTTTAACAGTAACATGTTACACGAAAATAGCTGAGCTGCCAAAAAGAAAGTTGCTAAAAAATCACCCTTTATGACATGTATGTATAAGCTGATATTTAAGCACGCTAAATACATCAGCGTTAATCATTTATCTTTAACCCTTTCACGACCGAACTTAAGCTGCTGGAAAATTTGCAATTGTTTTGCGAATTCGGGTTTATCGACTAACATTTGTAAAGAAAAGTGTCATCAAAAATATTTTTTGCAACTCCTTCTATGTAAAATCCATGGGACATATGTATTCCATTGGTCGTGATAGGTCAAAACTAGTGAACAAATACCTCATCCAAGTAATAGTGAAAGACGTGTCGAGTTTATTTCTTTTATTTGGTTTCGGTCATAATACACATTATTTTGCTATGCTTAACTCGAATACGTGAAAATTTTTAAAATAGCTTGATTCGTAAATCTAGTTTTGTAATAGGTACTAAAATATACTTCTTATAAGATTAATCGAAATTGTGACGGTATAGAAAAATTTGGCATCAGGAGATAAAATCTAGGGGAAGGGGGCATAGTTTTGAAATAATGTTCTAGAGCACAAACGGAAAAGATACAAGGGCGGTACCAAAATTTGCCGACCTGAAAAATAGATGGCGGCAGTAGTTTTAAAAAAATGTCTTAGGGGAAAAGTGACAACGTTGTAAAACATATGTTTTAAGTTTCAAGGCGCCACGTTTTTTAGAATTTTTTTTTTTGGAGCAATCAAAAGTAAACGATTTCAGTGAATTTGTAAACATCGAAAAAATTTGTCACCGATATGTAAAAATATTTCTTTGGTGAAAAGTGACAACCTTGTAAAACATATGTTTTAAGTTTCAAGGCGCCACGTTGTTCAGTATTTTTTTGGAGCAAACAATATAAACGATTTCAGTGAATTTCTTAACATGGAAAAAATTTGCCACCATTAGGTAATTCAATAGATTCAGTTGAAAGGTCTCAGTCTCAGTGAAAAAACTCTTGTCAAATTCAAATCGCTTTTTTATAGTTTTCGACTTTTAAGTGGCCATTACTTCTTCAGATGAAGACGTGAAAATTTGCATGTCGTTGTTTTTAAGTATATTCTTCAACCTTACCCTGTTCATCATTTCTCTCAATTCATGAAAAATAAGAGCCTTCTAAATTCAGTTTCAACAGGTGTCAAAATTTTTTGAAATCACTCGTATATTTTAAAACAAATATTTAGTTTAGCTCATGTTATATCTTCTCTTAATAAACCTTATTTATTTTATTTAAAATTCTTAATATAATCTTTAAAAAACAACACACAGTGGGGGGGGGGGGGGGGGGGGGGAATAAATAAAACAACATGTCATCGTAAAAAAATAAACAAATACAAATTGTCTATAATGTCTGTTTAACCCATTTTTAGTCCTCTATAAGAATATTCTAACTTTTAACGAAGAGTAGCTTCGAAACATATAAAGCGTTAAGAAACACATGTTTTTTACCATAATACCAAAGATGAACTAGTGAAATGATAATCCTAAATGTAATTTCCTTAAACAATTTTGAAGCATATCCTTTTAATATCCTTTCATATGGATTATAAGTGTTATACCAAAAATTTGATATTGGCAATAAACGAACTACAAAAATTTAATATTTGAATGACAAATTCAAATTCGTATACATGTTTTAAAAAAACAAATTTGTATAGATTTAAATCACAAAATTTTGCATGCATCACTCGTCCATCTCTAATGGATCCTGTGAATAAAAGTTAAATGAAATTGTGACAAGATTATGTTATTTTTTTGTTTTTCTTGCTGGTTTTTTGTTGTTAAACAAAAGCAAATATAATAAAAAAACACTAAATTTTGACAAATGACTTAAATTTTCTTAAGCTGATTTTTGTGTTTTCATAATTTTATCGTAATACAAAAAAAAAAAACTACATGCACATACACCGAGAGAAAAAATCATAGTTAAATTTAGTACACGGTGGGTGCTAAAGAGTAAATATAGTTAAAAAGTAACCTGGTAAAGGGTGTACATCTGGTTAAGTAGATCCATTAACAATCTTAAGATGTTTTAATGTAACCCTAAAAAATTTAACCGGCTAAAAAATGTTAAAGTTATTAAATTTTTAAGTGGTTTTTTAAATTTTTGAACGGATTTAGAAAGAGAGATAACTAAGCTTTCGAAATATATACCCATGTTTATAAAAAAAAACTGTGTCAAGATACTAAAGGGTCCGCCATCTAACGTTTTTTTTCAACTAGTGCTTATTTCTTGAATGGTAACACTTAGCTCATGTCTGATTTGACAGATAATTAGTTTTATCTTTTCGCTGAACGAATATGGTTGTGTATACGCTTGCACAAGGCTGGGAAATATTGCGACATTACTTTGAAAATCATGGTAATGTTGCAGAATGTGTGCGAAAATTCAAATCAGCCGCAGAGCTGATGTCGTTTGGCCACCTCGGAGCTGCGATTCGACACCGTTGGACTATTATTTGTGGGGTGCCGTCAAAGATAAGTGTTACGCCAACAAGAAAGAGACAATTGACGCTTTAAAGGACAATATTCGTGAAGCCATTGGTGAAATACAGTTGCACACAATCGATAATTCGATAATGTGCTTAAAAATTGGACCGATCGTGTAGGCTACTGCATGGCCAGCCGAGGCAGCCATTTGAATGAAATCCATTATTAACCGGAAGGATTGCACTTTCAAATAAAAAAAGAAATTTGAGAAAATATTCAGTAGTTTTTTTTTATAGTATTTTCAAAAAAAAAAAGTTGTTTGGTGGACCCTTTATTTTCAATCAAATCTGAATTAAAATTTTTTTTTAATTCTTTAACCCTCTAACTGGCAAACGATGTTTTGTCGAAATTCATACCATGTGCTGCACTCGAAAAACAAATAATAAGTTCTTCAACAAAATGGTTTATCGTTGCCTAATTAAGGCGATAGAGCCAAATACTTTAGGGTGCATTTTGGCAACTAAAGCATGTAAAAAATATTTTGTCTCTGCTCCTATTTAAGAAGATATCGGGATTTTCGCTTTTTAGAAAAAGCGAAATTAGGCGAAAAAGTATCTAAACTTCAATTTATATTGTTCAAACTTCAACGCCTTGCTATTAATACTTAATGTCTTCTTTCTGCAAAATTTCATAAAATCCGTTTATTAGTTTATAAGTTAAGACGATGTCCTTTAAAGGAATCCTGATAAAATCCTGTGAGTCCTTGGACTAAAGTAAGAACTTATTATGAAAGTTAAAGCTTCAATCTAACTTATATTTTATTATAAGGAGTTTTTAGTCAACTTAAATTGGTTTTTTAGATTTTTGAAAACTATTTTTTTTTTCAAAAAATAATTAGTTTTTGAAATTTTACGAAATTTTGATTTTAAAGCTTTCTCGCTTCCAAACCGTGGACGGCACACGAAAAATTTCTTCACAAAATATTTAGCAAATTTAGTTTTCTATCGGAATATATTAATTTCTAAGTATAAAACGCTCATTTGACGCATTTGAGGTAAATTTTATGAAGACTGGCCTGAGGCAGCCTTACCCGTTAGAGGGTTAACTTTTGTTGCTTCTAATTACATTAATTTGCTTGAAACCCTATTTTTATTTCATCCATTCAGAAAGTGCGCTTAAATTAAAGTAAACTCGGATTTTGTTAAACCGCTTTAAAATTGTTAAACTTAAAGTGATAATATATTTTTTATAAACATGCAGTTTATGAAAACTGTGTTTAACCCTTTTGTGTATTCAAAAAAACAACATTGCGTTGTCTTTGAACAGACAAAATTCTTTGTACGATAACTTTATAAGTTTTTAATTCATTTAAACAACAGAAATATAAATTTACTAAGAATTAAATACATTTTGAGAACAAATTAGAAGAAACAAAATCAAAAGCACCAGACTTCAATTGAAAACTCTCAAAGTTAAAAAAAATATTTTTAGTTTGTTTTTAATTTAGATATTCTTGAACAATCTCAATATATATTTTTTACAACATATACAAAATCTTATAGATCTATTTGGAAAACTTATTTATTTATCTTTCCAAAACCGTTTCGAAATACAAAATCGGTTAAAAAACAGTTGCCTGTCAAATTGTTAAGTGAGTAAAGTCACTCAAAATCAGAGTTTTAACCCTTTTTATTATTTAAAAAAAGTGCAATAATTTTGCCAATTTTAACTTCCATTTTTATTCAAAACTGAAAGGAGGTTTAGAACAAATTAAAAGAAAAATTTAGTTTCGAAAAAAATTAAAAATGTTGATATTTAATACCTGCCTACAGTTTTCTCGAACTTATTAAAATATATAGGAAAGTTTGGGGGTAGTTTGGATATAGGGTTTAAGTTGTAAATTATATTCATTCCTAATATTAATTAATTTTTAGATTTAATTTTTGTTGTTTCAAAATTATTGACTACTTTTAATTATGTATGACTTAGAAGGCTTATGTTTTTATTGCTATCAATTGTTGGAAAAGTTCATTGAAATAAAATGTTTTTTTGTTCGTGTTTTGTTTAACAAAAAATATTCTAATTAACATTTTAAAGTTGTTAAATATACAAAAATACATTTCTTTTCATATCTTTTGAATGACAAGCTAATATCAGCGAAATGTTTAAACTATGCAAATTTGTATGTGTTCAATGTTTGTTCATGTTCACAATTGTTCATGTTCATGTTCAATTTGGGGTGAAACTTTAATAGTAGTTTTGGGGAAAGTGCATAATTTGTATAAACAAAATCCCATTAAATGGAATTCTAACAATTTCGTAAACTGTAACATATGTAAGATTGCTAGTTATTGAATTGTGCCAACAACACAGCCAGCTTTTCACCAATGTCCATTGTGACTCAGAATATTTGGACAAGCATACATTATTTTCTATGTACATGTTGTATTGATTTTTCCTTTCAAATTATCTTATTTTTATCGTTATTACTTTCTTAAGTTCCGGTTGTTTTTTTTTTACATTACCACTTCCCCACAAATTTCTCACTTAACCACAAAATGTCTTTCTAACAAATTAGTTAAATAACACTGTGCAACAAGAAAAAACATCCCATACCATTCCAACGGAAAATGAAAGTAGACCATTATTAGACTAAAACCCCAAAGGGTTTTGAAATCTTTGCTCTTGCTTTGTTTTTATAGGCTCTTGAAGTTGACTCATTTTTGGCATATTTTTGCTCTTTTTTTACTATGGATGAAAATAAAATGTTGAAATGGGTAAAAATAAAATGCAATAACGACGAAAGCGAGGATGCTCATTTTCACACAGACTGTTTGGTAGCTTCTTTAGAAGTGTGGTGTTCAAAATGAGTTAAATCGGTCTAGCGCCTCAAAAGTTATGAGTGAAAATGTAAAGCAGCCTCAAAATGTTTCATACAAATTGGCGAATTTTACTAAATTAAGTGACTTGTCCATTTTATAACCAGACATATAGAGATGAATAGTGTTGAATATTTACCTCAAGTACTTTTTTCACCAAATTTTTTTTTTTCACCCTTTGGGGGTTTTAGTCTACTAATGGTCTACTTTCATTTTCCGTTGGAATGGTCCGGGATGTCTGCCATGACCCGAAATTTGTTGCACAGTGTAATAAATAAGTTGGTCCAACAGATCGTTTGCAAACCAAACATTTTCCCTCAAAGCAATTTAGAAATTTTTAACGATTTTCGCGGTCTCTGACCTTATAACAGTTAAACAAAAGAAATGGCTAGACCTTATATCCTTACATTAATAAAAATATACCTGTAAAAAAGTTACCAAAAATTAGTTCAAAGTGAGCTTGCAGAAAAAAACTGCTAAAATTAGCAAAATATTATTCACTGAACGTTTGGGAATAATGCAGAATAAATCATCAATATATTTTGTGATTATTGTTTGAACGAAAAAGAAAGACTTGCGAGTTTTGTTCTTAATAGCTTTATTGCTAATCGAAGACTGTACAATAGTTTGTTAAAACTAAATTATTAAATAAGCAAGAGTTTACATTAATTTACCGTTAAGAATTTGACAAAGCAAGAAACAAGAATTAGTGATCTAAAATAAAAAGTAATTGAATATATACAATATAAATAGGTACTTTTATCAGATGGATAAAAGAATAAATTGACAAATATAAAACAAAACAAATTGAAATAAATTAGGTGCTATTCTGACCGAACAATTATCTTTGCTTTTACATCGAATTTCTCAATACAAGAATCTAATAATTTATCCATTACATACTGTTATCCACTAAACAGAATTTTAGAATAGGTAGGAAACGATTCTTTTCAATGTTAGTGTATTTCTTTATACTATTCCACTACATTTATACTTTTTGTCTTTTCTATGGGAAAATTGTATAATTTTTTTTTAATAATTAATAAATAATTGATAAACACCGGGACCCACAAAAACGAAATTGTTGTTTTTTAGTAAAAATCGCAAATTTTGCAAATATGCATATTTTTTTCCAATCGATAGCGGTCAAATTCGTTAAAAGTGCATTTAAAAAACAAATTGCATAAGAAATATATTTCTTTTTGATGCTAAAAAAAGGAGGGTGTAACATTTCAATGCAATTTAAATGGTGATGATCAGATGTACACGCTGAGAAAAGAGCATAATGTTATGAGAGTTGAAGAGCATTATGTTATGATTGCAATGCCTAACAACCATAATATGATAGCGGCAATTATACTATAATTCTAGATGTCGTAGATTTATAATATGGTCAGCTAGAATCATATATATGATAATTGGAATCATAGTATGATAATTTCGTGTCCGCAATCATGTTCAATCTTGTTTTTTCTCTTGGATATTAAAGAAAATACGAACATTCAAACTTACACACTTTTTGCATATTTCTCCTTTCTCAAAAACAATAATTAGCGTCTGAAAACATGGATTTTTCGAAATTTTAAAAACTAAACTATAAAAAAACCCCCAATATTTAGTTGGCTCCATAGAGTTACAGATTGTAAAATTTAATTAAAATTGAAAGTCACAAGCTCAAAAAATTTCCCTTTTTGTGCCGGTCTTCGGTGGAATGGCCGATATAAAGAATGGCCCAGTTATAATCTGGACGCATTCATAACGTTGTTACAGCGCCCCCAGTGTATGAAATTTTAAACCATTTACATATGTTGTTGACAAGACATATACCGTTATTTGACATAATTTTCAAGTCTGTCATTCGAATAGTATTTCGTACAGACGCCATGGAACAAAAAAAGACGTGAAGAAATGTTGCACACTTTCTTAGAAAATCCAACATTCAGGGGTTCGAAAATTTCTAAAATACTTAAGATTCCTAAATCTAATTTCGACCAATCGAAATATATTGGGCAAATGTAAAAAATAAATTGAAGAAGAGTAATAAAGAAGCAAAAAATGAAGTTATAATGTTACAAAAATGGAACCAGAGTGCTAAAAAGTAAAGCCGAAGGATGTGCAAAAAATGAATGGGGAGCATCAACAATTATTTTTAAATTATTTTAACAAAGGTTTCATTAAAAAAGAGGATAACTATTTTTAACTATTTATTTATAAAAAATGCCAGTCTCGACATTGAATTATTTTAGAGTTTTGTAACCATTTAATTATCTTTATCCACTAAAAAAATGTCCCTTTAAAAGTGCCGAGTTGAAGCTGGCACAGTTGGTTTATAAGGAGTTAATTTAATGTTGTTTCTGCTGACACACTAATACTCTTTCACTTGCTTCAAGTGTATTTTTTTTTTCATTCATTTTCATTCTTCGGTTTTATTTGTTGTATATATTTTTTTACCTGTATTGTTGACTGACAATCAAAATTATTATTACCCCCTTGAAGTATGCCATAGAATCTTAAACGGTCCTTTTCTTTTCTTTCTTAACTATACTTGTTTGTGTCATTTTGATATTCTTTCTTTAGAGAGTTTTCATCAGGCTCCTTACAAACATTTTTGGAATATTTGTAAGAAGACCAAAAGAAAGTTATGGATATTACTACTACCTTTGAATAAAGACTTTTGGGACCTATTGTTAACTTTATGTTTATAAGGTTTGTTAAACTGGCCACTTAAGTTATTAACTTTAATATTATTGTGGAAATTCTTTCTTTTTTATGTAGTTTTCATTCCGTTCTATTTATTCATTTACATAATAAATTGTTATTAAGGTAAGTAAAACATAAATAATGAAACATTAAATATGAATGCAATTAAATTTTACTTGATTGACATCTTAAATGGTCTTTAAATTTAAAAATTGTAGACAATTATGATATTTTAACAAAATATTAAACGTTTTAAAGATCTTATTAACCCAATAATGCCCAGAACAATTTTTTTTTTTTTTTTTTTTTTGTGAGAAAAAACTTTTATACACAGTGATTTTTAACAGTACACCCAGAAAATAGTCTCAGTTGTGGACACCGAATTTGTTGCCTATCGAATTCTGGCGGTTGCGACAACTATCATAATGTTAAATTATATTTTTAGTCATCAAAGCTTATATTCAGTTGCCTAACCCAAGATAACATTCCAAATAAATATTATTACGTTCCGCAAATTTTATTAAAATGAAAAAAAGCTTTTTTATTTTTTCTGTTATTGAACAGTGACCTAAAGATTGAAAGTCCTATGTCCTACTGATTCTACCACAATTGCATTATTTGCTATTTAAACATTTGAATATTTTATTTTAATTAAAAAAAAAACTTTTTGTGTTGTGTCTTTTCCGAGATTTGAACTCGGAATACAAGGCAAACTATAATACACTACAAATACTTATAAATGGTGAATGTTAAATTTGAATTTAAATATTTTGTTATGACAACAAACATTGTCTCAAATACGTTTACCAATGCCAATCATTAGTTGCTTCTACAGGGTGGGCCAAAACTCACGCCTGCGTGTAAAAACTTAAAAACTTTTTTGTTAATTGTTATATTTGCATGACTTAAATTTGAATTATGAAAAATAATATCAGATAGATGAATAGCAATGCACAATTGGGCGCTTAAACGATAATTTTACTCGACAGCATGCATGCAATATCAGGCTCTATTTCCCTGCTCTCAGAATTAGTGTTGTATTTTAGCTGATCTATACACTCATAATAATCCATGCTAAAAATACTAAAAAAATGTCAAAACAACGCAATCTTTTGTAAAACGAACAAATTTTCGTTTATTTTACAAAATTTTTGGTTATATTGACATTTTTTGTATTTTTACACATGGATTATTATCAGTGTAATGTAAGGATTGTTCACATATACTCGATGTTTGAGATAACCCCATAGGAAATAATTAGGTACAGCTAATTCGGGATTACTGAATTTTGCTTCAATCCTACATTTTGAGTCAGCCAAATTGAATGCCCATTGGAAAAGTAAAATTCTACCACTTTGGACCGCTGCTTGTTTGTGAAATTTGGCACGTTGGTGTAACAAGGTTCAATGAATAAAATGTGAAAAAAAAATAATAATAATAAACAAAGAAGTTATTCAATTTGTACATGCAATCGTGACTTTTGACCCACCCTGTATAAACAATGCAAAGCACAATTCGGTTGGTACTACTGAACCTCTAATTTAGTGGCATATTTGATTGCGAATACCGTATTTACAGTAACCACCTTTGATTATCAACAATTTTTTTTTTTTGGTTCATTTTTTGAACATTAAAAAACATATGACAATGTTAGTTGAATTAACTGAAATGTAAGTCGTCCTCTATTTAAGTGAAATTTAATTTCATTAACTACATTTGCAGTGCTCTTTACCTACATAGTATTCTAAGAGTATTATTTCACTCATTTAAATATGATGTATAAAACCAAGACCGAACTGTATTGCATGTGTTTTTTTTATACATATTTCACAAAATTAATTTAATTTAAGCTATTTTAAAAACACCAAATGTTTTGAATTACCAACGTTATGCCAACGGTGGCAAGTTTGCTCAATCCAACGGTTGGCCACTGTTATCAAATGGGTAACAGGACAATACTGTCAATATTGTTAATCCCAAGTTCTGCCAACTGTCAATATTGTTAATCCCAAGTTCTGCCAACGCATATCCGACTGTCGCCGACGATTTGCCAACACTGTGCCGATTGTAAAGATTAATTATGCCGAAATCGGTCTACTCCTAAAACAGGAAATTTATATATTGCAAAATTGAAGTGAATCTCCAAAAAAAATATAAAAAAGAATTTTGAAAATTTTTTTTATTCAAAAAATTTCAGTAACTAAAATGTAACTAAATTTCAGTAACTAATTTTTAAAATATGCTCAAAATTAAGATTTTTTACCAAAAACATGAAGAATACAAAAAAATGCTATTAAGAGCAAAAAATTCAAAAACATGCCCTAATGGATAAATAAATATCTATTTTTAATACGATGTACAGGAAAAACCCTGATACAGTATATTTCTGGTTGCCCTGGTTATAGTCAATAAATCGAAAACAATTATGTTCGAAAGTGACCACGGATTAAAGTTCTAAGGAAAATTTGTATGATCTTTACAAGGTCATTAAAATATCCTTTAATATTTGTACTAGATTTATATTATTTATATTATTATTTGAAAATTAAGTTTAAACTTCCTTTTGGTTCGTTAGTACATTGGAAACACACATGCTACTGACTTTCATATTCAAACTTAACAAAAGAATGAAAAAATGAAACGCAAAAGTAGGAAATTGTCAAAATATCAACATTTTGAAGTCCTCCTTTTATTTCCCTTTTAAAGCATACACTCTACTCTATGAAACAGTAAATTATGAATTTGAGAGAAGGTTTGAAAACCACTAGAAATATGTGACTCAAAGTCTTTGTTTTTCTTTTATTTTAACCGTGCAACTTTAAATTATTAACCGATAATAGTCAGACTGCAGTATTAAAGGGTGTGGCACAGACTTCTGCTAAAAGTTTTTTGAAAGTATTTTGACTGCCTCTAAAGTCGCTTTTCCGAGTATGGCTAGTGTTAGTTGAAAATTTATTTTAAATGTATTTTAAAATGCTTTACTTGGAGGATATCGATTGGCATTTTTATAATGTTGTAAATAGTTGTAATTAAGAAAAATAAAAAATAATTCATAAAAAGATAATTCGAGATAGTGTGTGGATTATTTTGAGAATTTTGCAGGTATTGTGGATCCTTTAAAATTGCATTTCATTTTGAATAGTCAGATTTGAGATCATAATTAAAATGTTACTAATACAAATAGAAAACACTAATTGTTAATAAATATAAGAGAAGACAAAAATCGTGTGTTTATCAGCGCTACACTAAGTGCTAGGCCATTGTCACCCTCATTCGAATCCACCAACCACAAAAAACTCAAGGCTTGGTCAGGTATATATATCAACTAACCGCAGAAAATCGGCGATGTTAGTTTATTACCTTGTCTTTTCTTACAAGTTAATCCAACAGCTTTTTATTTGGCGGGGTTGCCAGTCCAACTGCTAACGGGAACGAATTCGGAATTCGGCATGTATACTAATATTTAAACACAACATATTCTACAAGCAAAAAAAAACATGGTTGAGGGAACCATTTATGGATGTATGATTGCAACAACTATGTTACTATTGTTGTGACAACCATACTCTGATTTTGTATCATAATATGATAATTAGATTACCATATAATAGTTGCAAATAGATCTCAATATTATCATATTATGGTTCTGAAATTTTTTATGAATTATCATATGATGAGCCATACAGTATTCTCCCAGCATTCTGTTGAAGCTGGATTAAAAAGATAAGCATGTTTTTAATAGTATAATTATTTATTAATTTACACATTAAAATAAACTTAGGTTTACAATAATTTAAGTAATCAAATTGTCTTTGCGCTGAAGAATAAGCTTTGTGAAATATTATGTCAGCAAAATAAGCTATAAATATGATTACAGCACAAAGCGCGAATAAAAATATTGTTAAGAATACAATTGCATAATACATTTATAATGATCAAACCATGTTTGCAGCAATCATAACAATTGCGCTATCATGGACAAGAATTTCGTCATCATTTATTACCATATTATATTTTTGCAAACATATAATGATTATTTCGTACTACAGAAATTTTTTTTCATATTTTTTTTCTTTAATAATATTTTTAGCGTAATTACAAACAATTAAAAAATAAAGCACTTTTTATCACTCTATACTTAATTTGTTACACTTTTATGTCCATATAAAAAAATAACTTTATTTGCAATTAACACCACTACGTTGGTTGTCTATTTTTAATGTCTTTTTGTTTAAGGTTATTTAATTTATTGGGGCTGACTGTTTCTCACAACTTCATTTCACAAAATCTCAAACCATAATGACACTAAACGAGCGAAGACGACCATAAAAAAAATGACTGATCATCTTATAGTTGGCGCAACTATAATATGAATGTAGTTAGCTAGAGGAATATGATAATAAATGCTATATTATGATTGTAGACAATATGATAACTGAAAAAAAACGAAAAATTTTACCAGAACATGATAAAAGCAACTATACTATTAGTGGAATATGATTGATGCAGCAATAATGTAATTGAAACCACCATTTATGGCTGTAGGAAACATTGTTTTGTGGCCGTAATCATATTGCAAACCATATTTTTTCTCTGTGTGTGGCAATTCAAAATGTTTTTTTATAAAAATACTTACAAAATTCTGAACAGAAAAATACTTATCTATTATTTCCATACAAAAAAATTAATTTTTTTTTATAATTTTTAATTTTCAACAGGTTTTAAAACAGTTCAAAATTCAGAACACGCTATTAACAATACAAAAATTGATATAAGTTAAGTAAAGTTAATTTTTTTTTTTGTAACATGTTCAAAATATAAAAATTACAAATTAACTATACAAAACTATTTTTTATGAAAATAATGATTAAGTTTTTTTTCAACAAATCTAAAATATTCCTACAATATAGAAGAATATATCACAGAAAAAAACAAAAATAAATTTTTGTCTAAAAAATGTTAAATTTTCGATTTATCCCTGAAAAAGGGGCAGCAAGATTTCGAAAATACATATAAAAATTTTATTTGCATAAAAAATTAATTTTTTAATATGTATTTTTTTATTGCATAAGTTTAAAAACGACAAACATATGAACCGAATGCTTTCTGAATCAGAGAAATCTGACAACAACTTTCGAATATATGAGCTTTTCAAAATTACATACTTTTGCTATATTTTGAATTTGTTTGAAAATGAAAACCCTGAAAAAATCGTTTTTGGACATTTGAAAAACTGAATATGGGAATGTTAAATGAGATTCACGGAGTATATGTGCACAAAAAATTATTCAAATTTGAAGACCCTCGGTCAATTTAATTCGTGATGTATAATGGAAATCATGATATACAAAATTTGGTATAAAATGAAAGATACACGCAGAGAAGAAATATGTGGCAACATGATTGTGGCCACAAAACTATGTTTCCTACAGCCATAAATGGTTGTTTCAATTAAATTACTAATGTATCAATCATATTTCACAAATAATATGGTTGCTTTAATCATGTTATAGTAAAAATCTATCTTTTTTTCGGTTGTCATATTATTTTCTTGTCTACAATCATAATATAGTATTTATTATCATATTCCTCTCCTTAAGTTGTAGCATACAACTAATGACTTTGAAATGGTAGATGTTCTTTTGAGCAGACATGAAGCTTGGGCACGCTACCACACCGGCCTTATTGCTCGTCGAAATGGGGGGGTTCATTATGGCTTCTCTGCGTCAATACCACAATGCCACGTTATAAAATAATTTGATTCGCGTGCCTACTACAATTTCTACTCAAGAAATTATAGTACCAAGAAACATTAGATTAAATTGGAGAGTAAAAAGAAAAAAAAAGAACTAAAATGAACCAAAAAGGAATGACACCGGAATTTAAGAGTAGATATAAAACAAGCCTTTTGAAAACTGCATTACCGAGGTGTTAGAAGTAATGTATAAAGCCCACCCTGCCTTGATCATATTCCATTAATTCCAAATTAATACATTTTATGATCCCAAAAACAATTCTACAGCACCCCTTACCCTTGTTTAGAAATCAAACAGAAAGAATTTAGTTTAACACGAAATCATATTGATTTATTCACAAATTTAAAATTCATTTTGATTTAGATTTAAAGGTAATAAAAAGGGTAGAAATATTGAAAATATTTTGTAAATTTAGCCTAAAAATTATCATTTAAACTTAACCGAAATTAATCAAAAAGAAAATTAAATAAACCAAAAAAAAAAATATATTAAGTCTAGCTAACCAAATATTTAATTAAAATTAATTAATAATTAAAATAAAAACAAACTAGGCTTCTATTTGTGTTTCAAAGCTCGCGGGAAAAAAAATCATTAATTAAAAAAAAATATATTAAAAATTTTCTCATTCTAGGAAAAGATTTCAAATTTTGATATTTATTTAAGACTCATTACGCAATTTAATAAAACTTTGAAATTTTATTAGTATACATTTGAAATTTTGATACTGATAAAAATGTTATATTAAAATTAGTTAAAATTTAATTTGTAACATTTACGTTAAATATGGTCACCCTAATGTACCAAAAGAAAAAGTATGATCATTAAGTTTCAAAATAAATTTCAACAAAATTTCAAATGTAAACAAAAATAAGAATAAGAACAAGAATTGGAAATTAAATAAAAGAGAAATAGGAAAAAACTCAACTTACTTTAATGAGACAATCGTTGCTCCCTCGTCGAAAGCTTTCGATGCAGGTTCACGTTGTTGCTGTTGTTAGGGGACTAAGAAAATGTTATATTTCTCTTGTACACTTTCTCTTAACTTCAGAGATCATTTAATTGAGCGAATGCTAAATTTCATTTTTTAATTTAAACTTTGAAACACGAATATTCTGTTTATTATGTTAAATAATTATAAATTAATATTTTTTTTTTCTATATAAATTCATTTTTTTTTATAATTCATTTAACAATTTTTTTTTTTTTATTTGCATAATTTCTAACAAAAACCAAACTAACAATCATAGACCACGGATGTTAAAGTGGTACTACCGCGACTCATTTGGTACAATTTAAAAATTTTTAATTCTTCCCCTTTTTGAGTTTTTAGTACAGCAAACAAATTGTGAATGTCCTTTTTCATTGCATTTATTCGTTTTATGTAATGAGCGCTTAAAATATATGCGACCATAACCGCCAGTTTTGACAATTTATCATCATTTTGAGGATTTTGTAGAATAAAATTGGCAATTTTTTTTTTAATATCGGAAATTTTACGATTTTTCACAAAATTTATCTGCCAGCTCTGTATGCGACTGGTATTGTGGTGTATATAGCTCTTACATATATTGACACTTTTTGCAGCCAACTTCACTTTTATTTTGAATTTATTAAAATTCTGAAGAAGTGAAAATTAAATTATTGTTAAAGAAATGAAAGAAAATGCCAAACAATCTTATATAAAATTACACGAAGTTTTAACAACCAAAGTCAACTTTAACAATATTAATGTGGTTCCATAACTTTACTTCTGGAAATGTATTTCAGGTAAAACAAGTAAATTGAAATTGCAAATTTTGATTCAATAAATAATCAATTTAGAGCTTTAGCTGTTGTTGAGCAACTGAAGTCGTTAAAAAATTAAAACATTTGTAGTTTTTGGTCGGCAGTAGCTAATTTCAAAAATGAACTGAATGTCAATATGTTTCCAGACATTTCTAGAGTCGTTGCTGGAATTTTATTAATTCAATGTGGAAAGAGTGTTTTCTTTTTAAAATATAACAAAAACTAAGGAAAAACAGACTACATTAGCCAACATTATCAAGTCTCATACAGACAAAGGATTGGTTAAGATCGATAAATTCATGCTGCTATGATGTAGAAATTCCAAATAGTTTATTAATTAAACAAATAATTCCATGAATTTGATCTCATATATTCATAAGGCTTTTTTGTACCTTTTTTTATTCATACATATAATGTATGTTATTGAAAAGTTTTGTTTTTTTTTTTGTACAAGTGAATTTTTATGTACTTTTTTTGTTGTTTTAATAAATTTAAAAAAATGGTACCGTGAAGGTCCAAAAAAGTACAATTTTTTTTGGAAGTTGGTACAAAATTGCAGACCCCATTTAACATCCCTGTCATAGACTGTTAACAAAAAAAAATAAAATGTTAAATTTTTAACACTGTTAATTAACAGAATTCACAGTAAAAGAAAAAAAAAATCTGAGTATTTAAATGCAGGTTTACAGTAAGAAATTCTAAATGTTAAGTCGCATGCTTATTAGTTTAGCTGTTGTTAAAAAAAGAATGAAAAACCTTGAAATTTTTAGCAAAAAAAACAAAAATCAGTGTAATGGCAAATTGGAAATATTTTAATCAACTAAAAAGAATTAAACATTACACTGATCGACAAAACATTTTCAAATATTTAATAAAAAAAATGTAATTGATCACCACTAACACATTTTTAAACTATTTCTAAATGATTTTTTTTTTTTTTTATATAGAAAATTTAGATTTTAAGTAGAATAATTTTTTTTTTTTATAGGGAATTTAGATTTTTGTGTATGTTTTATAAAAAAAATTTTAGAACTTTTAGATCATATTCTTTTCACTTTGTTCATAGATTTTTCCCCTTTAATTTGTCTTTGTCACTAGTTTGCATAATTTTATTTCTATTAGTAATAATTTTATTATTAGTAATACAATTTTTTTTTAAAAAACTTTTCTTTTCTAAAATTTACGTTTTCATTTTAGTAAATTAGTCAAATTTGTCTTTTATAGTTTTTCTAGGGCTTAGCACAATTCACTTCAATTTACTGTTTCCTTTATGTTTTTCTACCTTTTTACTTTAAATTTATAGGAACTTTGTTGCTAATTTGTTTTTTTTTTTCTTTAACACATTATTTTACCTTGTTTTTTTTTCCAAACTGTTTTTGACAAATTTAAATTCGAAAAAGAAATTCACACACAATGATTTTACTAAGGTCTTCTATTACCTTAACACACTTTTAAGCCATTATTGGCATAGATTAGATTATATGGCACTATGCACCGCGACCAACTTAGGTCTTTTGTGCTGCCTAAAGTTACCCTAAAGATTCAAGCTACCTATAAAGCCAATAATCCTATTAGGCAAAATCTTCATAATGTCCGAAGGGGAGACAAAGCGATTGCCAAGAAACTTGGCACGCCTTTCACATAGCCTCGGACATTCGCAAAGAACATGCTCTGATGTCTCAGCTACCAGTTCGCAAAACCTACACTCATCCGTGTCCGAAAGACCCCTTTTGAGCAGGTGGTATCTGAGATTGCAGTGTCCAGTCAGGTAAGACACCAGGGTTCTCAAGTCACCCCTCCCGAGGGACAAGAGTCTCCTCGATCCTGCACTGGAAAAAGAAATCAATCTCTTAGCCTGTCGTTGGCCAAGAGAGTTTTCCCAATAGAGAGAGAATTCTGACTCCCTCCACGACCCGAGCTTCTCCCTAACATACCCCAAAGGTATACCACAGAATGGTTCAGGGCCAATAAAGGGCCTTCGGGCCCCGCAATTAGCAAGACAATCTGCCCTCTCGTTGCCCTCATGCCCCTCGTGACCAGGACCCCACCCTAAGGTAAGCGAGTTGCGCCTGCCAAGTCGGTTAAGAGCCAGAATGCATTCCATGACCAGACCAGATGACACCTCATAGGACATTAAAGCCCTTAATGCCGCCTGACTGTCGGAAAGAATGTAGATACGAGATCTAATAGTGCCCCTTCGTAGACACTCCTCCGCGCAGACACAGATAGCAAAAATCTCTGCCTGAAAAATGGAGGGGTATCTACCCATGGGTAAGGCCCGTTGGAAACCTGGTCCATAGACACCCGCACCAGTGTCACCATTCGCATGCTTTGAGCCATCAGTGAACCATATCTGAGAACCCCGCTCTGGCTCCCAGGATCTGTTGGTCCACATGGCCCTGTCGAACAGCATCACTTTAAAGTTCCTATCAAAGATGTACTCCGGTGACCTCCTATCCGTAACCTTTGTAATCGGGTCATCAATTAGGATTCTAGCGATCCTCATGTGACCCCTTAGATCACCTCCCCTCATGTCACCGAATTCTCTAAGTCTGGAGGATCCTATGCAGGCAGCCTCCATTACAGAAATATGCAATGGTGGTATCCCCAGCATAACCCCCATGGCATCCGTCGGGCAGGTTCCGCCTGCCCCCGTTATGCCAATACACATAAGACGGTAGATCCTCTTGAGAGCATCCCTTGCCCCTACCTGTTCAACCTTTGGCCACCATGCCAGGGCAGCATAGGTGATCATAGGTTTAACAATGGTGTTAAACGACCAGTAGACCATCTGCGGCCTTAGACCCCATGTCTTACCAAAAAGCCTTTGGCAGGCATAATATGCCCTTGTGGCCTTCTTGGAGACATAGTCAAGATGTTCATTCCAGGTAAGGGATCTGTCAAGAGTCACGCCGAGGTACTTAACACTACTGGAAAAGCCCACCGTGGCCCCATCAAGGACAGGCATTGTCAGGTTGAGTTTCCTCCTATTCGTAAATGGTACCAGGATTGTCTTCAACGGGTTGACAGACAAGCCCTTTTCCTGGCACCAAGAAAGAGTATAGTTCAGAGCCTGTTGCATACGTTCGGATATGGTCCTATCATCAAATCCCACTACAGAAATGACAAGATCATCCGCGTATCCATAAGTCCTGAAACCCAGGTCGTTCAAACCTTCGAGTAGTTCATCAATGACCAGCGTCCAGAGTAACGGCGACAAAACACCCCCCTGTGGACAGCCCCTAGTCGCATTTACGGTCCTACTAGTAGTCCCTATGCCGAACGTGATTATTCTAGAGCGTAGCATCTCCAAAGTCCAATTGATGATAATTGGAGAGATGTCCTTTCTAACCATGGACACCCTAATTGCCTCGTAGGACGTGTTGTCAAAGGCGCCCTGTATATCAATAAAGGCACAAAGGGCAATATTCTTTGCCTCTAGTGCCCGTTCTATTGTAGTGACAACATGGCATAATTTCTTATTAATTAAATGAAGTGATTTTTGTTAGCCGACGGAAATTTTTAAACACTGATTTTAGATGACGACACGAGAAGACTGAACAAATTAGAATTTAGCAATTGAAGATGATGTAAAATTGATGAGGTATTAAGTCAACGAGAGAGAATGACAATAAAAAAAAACTTCTTCTTCTTCTTCCTTGATAGGCAAGCTAGGCTTTTTGTTTGTGTAATTGGTAAATTTGCAATTTATACTGTGGATTAGGTGCCAAATCTATATAAAACGAGAGTTTTATAAGAATTTTATAATGATAATAAATAATTGATTTTTAATTTACCATTAGAGATGGCAGGTTTTTAATAATTTCGAATAGCGACACGATCTAAAAGGTGTAAAACAATATTTTATAAGCCAATCTCGCTCAAAATTATAATTTAGCAGTTAAAACATACCTTTTCATATAGGCTTCTTATATATGGCAAAAAAATAAAAAAAAAAAAAAATGGCTAAAATACACCTTAGCAAAGGGCACTTCGTTTCGGCGGGAATTGTTAGACAAATATACCAAATCTGTGTGAAATGAAGAAAAAGAACAAAAAGTTCTTTATTGAAAACAAGAATTTCAATTTATTTTACTAAACATTTGAAAGTAAAATAAAGCCAAAATTAAAAGCAAATACTCACAATTTGTCCAAGTTGAAATAATATTTTTCAAAAATAATTTGCACCAAAACTTAGAGATTTTAAAATAAGATTTTTTTTTTTTTTATAAAAATTAAAAATTTAATTAAACACTTGTTTAAATGAAAACTTTCACCAATGGCGGTCTGATGATATAATGATTCAATTTGCTCGGTTTTTCAAAATGAAAGCTCGGTTTTCTATGTATATATACACCTAACAGAACCCTTAACGTTTTTATTCCAATTTCTAGAACAATATCTATAAACAAATTTAAAGATAAACGTCAAAAGGACGATAACTATGCAACTGCTATTGGAGTACAGATGGCGTTGAAATAAACAAATAGAAATTATAACAGATTAAATTTAAATAAATCTAACGACGAAAACTTAGAGTAAAAAAAATAATTTGTAAAAGCAAGCGCCCGTACAAAGTACAGCCATATTATAGTTGCGACAACTATAAGATGATTAGTCTTCAGTTTAGTGACATTCTTGTTTAAGATTTTGTGATTTGTGTGTTGTGAGAAGCAGCCAGTCCGAACAAATTAAATAATATTAAACAAACAGACATAAAAATAGGTCGGTGACATAAAAATAGGTCGGTGATATTTTTAAAGGAAGAAAGAATAATTTGGTAGTCTCAATTCCGTTTACCATGGGAACCTAGGCAAAAAGTTAAATTGACACAGCCCTTATATAAAGTTATTGTTTATTATGCATAAAATTAACTAAAAATTTATAAAAAAAAAGTGATTTTTTTTTTTAGTTTGTTGTACTTAGGCAATATATATGGTGAACAAAATAAATATAAAGCAATATGAATGAAGAATTCAAACAAAATACACGTGCTTTTAATTATATAGTACGATATAATCATAATATTTTTGCAATAATCGTAAAATGGTATTAAATGATGACGAAATTTTTCTCCATGAACATAATATGATAACTAGGACTATAATATGATTACAGTGCAAATATTATGATTGCTACAAACATATTATAATCATTATAAATGTATTGTGAAATTGTATTCTTAACAATATTTTAATGCGTAATCACATGTTTCCTTCATTTTATTTTTTCTGAAAAAATAAGATTTGTGCTAAAAAAAGACAAAGTTTAGTCTTGCTTTTACTCCTTAATAACACAAATCTTTTTCGTCAGCGCTAAGATAATTTTATTGCTTAAATTATTTTAAAATAATTTTATTTAAATGTGTAAATTATTTAATAAATAAATATACGTTTGTACTATTCAACAGAAAGCTGGGACAATAATGTAGGAATTATGCTATGATAATTTATAAATATTTCCATAACCATAATATGATAATATTGAGATCAATTGGGAATCATAATATGGTAATCTAATTATCATGTTATGATAAGGAAAAAGACAAGAGAATGGTTGTCACAACCATAGTAACATGGTTGTCGCAATGATACGTCCAAAAATGTATGATGCTCTTCGAATATGGTTGTTCCAACCATATTTTTTATGTGCGTGTATTTAGATGACCTTTCCATTAGAATACAAAATGTAGTAACAAATTTTAAAACAAGTTTAGACCAACTGTGGAAACCATTCTTAGCCCCTACATATGCTATTGGGTAGGCATTTGTCTTGCAAATATTTGATTGCCTTTGTCTCCTCTATTTTTTATCGGTATTTAATCGAATTTAGAAACCACCCAACAGAATTCCCTTGTTAGTTTTTGATCTAAAAGCCCAATTAACTCTAAATTTGGGAGAAGGTTTAATGTCAATTGTCTACACACAGATATTAATTGTAACAACTTTCAACTGAAATTAAACTGCACCCAATTAAGTCGACATTTGGGACCAGCATCTGATGATGCAAATTTATCGAAGCTGATCCAATTTGTAATACAATTTGATTTCTTATTCTCGTTGGAAGTCATATTTGAATCTAATTCTTAGTGTGCCTCCGAAAAATTGTGTAGGCTTATCGAGAAACAATCTTGACCGACTTTAATATTTCTTTCACTTTTATTTTGTAAGATTTCCAACCATTATACATATTCAATGCACATCTGCATATATCTACAATATATCATACAAGAATTTAAATGAATCCTTGTTCTAGTGGCTGAATATATTTCATTTAATTTTGTCAATTCACATTAAACCATATCACGTTCTCATACCGATGCCGTATGAATGAAATACATACAAATGCGAAAACAAACAAAATTTTAATTCAATTCGCATATTTCATTTTTTTTTTTTTTGTTTATTCTACACCAAAATGTGGTGTATGTAGTCTTCGCTGGAACCAATCGAAAGGCTCAAAATAATCGACTAGTAGTTCTTAATGAAAAACTGTTAATCAAATTAATGGTATATCGGTATAAAGCCAAGAGTGTCCTATAATGGCCTGGTGATATCAAAAGTAATATAGGATTTAAACGCAATTATATAAACAGTTTTTTTTTATTGCTCTTAATAAAGCCATAACCATAAGCCATTTTAAGGTAACTTCATAAAAAAATATCCTTTAAGATTTTTTTTTTTAATATAAAGAATCTTATTTTTATTTAAATATATTATTACCTTTTAAGTGCAACTCTGACAGTTGTATTATTGCTTTATATTAGATTTGAGCAGAATATAAAAAAAAAAAAAAAAATCTTGTTTGAAAAAATTAAATAAAATGGAATTTTTTTGCAGTTAACATGTGCAAGCACGTGTTAACATTTTATCCAATACTCGTACACTGAGAGAATCATCTGCATGATATCAATGAATTTTTGCATTCGATCTACACAGACAAAATTATTGTCAAAAACTATTTCAATTGAGCTTTTGGTTGATTTCAAACTCACTTTCAATTAAAAGTTTAATAATGTCAATTAAATGATTAATTGAAAACGAATTCGGTGCACACAATATTTCCAGTTTTTATATCATATAACAAAAAAAAATGCCAAAATTTAAAAAAAAAATCGCCAAATTTAAAAACAAAAAAAAATTTTGCTATAGACGTTTCAAATTGTTTTTAAGTGATTTTTTATAATGTTAGCGACTTTTTTTAAATTTTAGCTATTTTCTGTAATATTAAGAGTTTTTAAATTTTGCTGAAATTTTTCAATTTGAGTTTTTTTAATTGTAGCGATTTTTTTTTTTCTTTAATTTTGATAATTGTTCTCCAATTTTTTTAAAATTTTTTTCCAATTGTAGCGTTTTTGTTTATTTTGGAAATTTTTTTTCTAGGATTTTTTTTAATTATTTTAAAATTTAAAAAAAAAAAATTTTCTATTTTTACTGCTTTTTTTTTAATATTGATGATTTTTTTCAATTTCGGCTTTTTTAAAAATTTTGGCGATTTTTTTTTACAATTTTATTGATTTTCCAGATAGAAATTGTCAACCATACAAACAAAATATTAACGAGTTATTAAATTTTTCTGATTTTTTTAATTTGAGCGTTTTTTTTTTTAATTTTGATAATTGCTTTCCAATTTTTTTTTTCCAATTGTAGCGTTTTTGTTTATTTTGGAAATTTTTTCTAGGATTTTTTCAAATTATTTTAAAATTTTGAAAAAAAACATTTTTGCCTATTTTTAGCGATTTTTATCCAACTCTGTTTTTTTTAAATATTGATGATTTTTCCAATTTCGGCGTTTTTTTAAAAATTTTTGCATTTTTTTTTTACAATTTTAGTGATTTTCCAGGTAGAAATTGTCAACTATACAAACAATATTTTTACGACTTTTTAAATTTTGCTTATTTTTTTTTTAATTTGAGCATTTTTTTTAAATTTTAGCGATATTTTTTAATTTTGATAGCTGTTTTCCAATTTTTTTTTCCAATTGTAGCGTTTTTGCTTATTTTTAATTTTTTTTTCGAGGATTTTTTTAAATTATTTTAAAATTGTGAAAAAAAAAATATTTTTTTCCTATTTTTAGCGATTTTATCGAACTCTGTTTTTTTTTTTAATATAGAAGATTTTTTCAATTTCGGATTTTCCAGGTCGAAATTGTCAACCATACAAACAAAATATTAACAAGTTTTTAAATTTTGCTAATTTTTTTTTTAATTTGAGCGTTTTTTTTTTTAATTTAGCGATTTTTTTTAATTTTGATAATTGTTTTTAAATTTTTTTAATGGTTAGCGCGTTGGACTATTACACAGATGGTCCCGGGTTCGATTCCCGGTGACGACAACATCAATTTAGAAAAATAATATGTATGAGTTTTCTATCACTTATATGTATCGCTACGCCCAACTTCGGTGTTCCCATAGCACTTAACCCCACCGAAGTAAAATAATGAATCAGGGCTATGAAACACAAAGCTTCAATAAATTCGCCAACTCTACATCAGGTGGCTAGCAACAACTGTTCTAAGACTTATCCTCTCCACTTTCCCCTTTCCAAAGAAAGCAACACATTAATTAATAGAAAGAAAAATTTTACCGTTTTTGTATATTTTGGAAATTTTTTTTCAATTTCGAGGATTTTTTTAAATTATTTTAAAGTTTTGAAAAAAATCATGTTTTCATTTTTTTTTTAGCGATTTTTATCTAACTGTTTTTTTTTTTTGCAATATTGATGATTTTTTTTTTTTCAATTCCGGCGTTTTTTAAAAATTTTGGCGATTTTTTTTACAATTTTAGTGATTTTCCTGGTAGAATTTGCCAACCGTACAAACAAAATAGTACTGGCAAACCACTGTTATTTTTGTAAAACCCACACTGTTAGAAATCATTTAAGTTACAACCAATATTGTACTACAAAAACTCATCTTTGTTTGCAAAGCAAGTGTTTTGCCAGTATCACTCTCAAAATTCGTTTTAGTACCATTATATTTTTTAGTATATTATTATATTTTACCCGATCAATAAGCAATTATTTATTTAAAACATTAAGAACGAACCGGGTTTGCTATCACAAAATTAATTTGATTTCACAAAATTAATTTGATTTCACAAAATTAATTGAATTAAAAAGGTATTTGGAAAGCAACAAGTTTTTTGACTTTCCAACGTTATGCCAACGGTTGGCCACTGTTAACAATTGGGTAATAGGACAATAATCTCAAGATTGTTAAACCCACGTTCTGACAACGCATATCCGACTCGCCGAGGCTTTGCCAGTTGTATTTTTCTGCCTGGGTTGTTTTAAATTTCGGCAATTTTTTACAATTTTAGCGTTTTCTTTTTTTAAATTTAAGCGAGTTTTTCCGACGATTTTTTTTTTGCAAATTTTAATAGTATCTACAATAATATTTTTTTCAAATTAAAAACAATATTCAATTAATTTTTGAGTAGCTATGATTAAAACCTGAAGTTAAAAAAAATCAATTAAATAGTTACAAATTATTTTAATTGACACTACAATTTCTTTAATAGGTCCGAATTCAATTAAGCTTTTAATTGAAACAACGAATATTTAAATTGAAACTCGATTTTAGTTTTTACTGTTCATGAATTGTCACCGGAATTCGACCATTAACACTTTTCTTTAAACTAATGCAGTTTTTCATAAAATGTTATGCAACATTTCAGCTTATTTATTAAAAATTGCATACGTCTAATGAATATAATGAAGATTTTTCATAAAGTTTAAGAAATTGTTCAGTTGTGGAGAAAACTTCATTAGTTTAGTGAAAAATTTCATGAAAACTCGTCCAGGAAAATTCTCTCTGTGTGTATGTCCATAAACATTACTCCATGTATGCGTGTGTGTTCGTGTATGTGAATAAATTCAAACACATTTGAGTTTATTTGTATATTAACAGTAAGCAATAATTGAATAAGGTAACAATGTTGTGCAATCCGACAATATGCATTTTATCATTCAACCCTGGGAAGCACTATAGGTCACACATTTTTAATGATCTGGACAGATTGCAAAATATATCTTGGTCCGGTCCACAGTCTTACTAAGTAGTCCGATTGCTACTTCAGCTAAATTTGGACTTCAGCTATATTTTTATTTCAGCTTTATTTTTATTTGTTGTTTTAGTGTTTTTATATAATTTTTTTTTCTGTTATTTTCTTGTAGTGGTTTTTCTTTGGATTTTAAACACACATGTAAAAAATATAACTTTGTTGTTAGGCAGCCAATATACTCAAGCAACATAAGTTTGCCTTGTAAGTAGACCGCTCTGCTTACAATGACGCCTAGTACAATTTGAATTGTGTAAAGCTGCATTTACATTTACATCCAAAATCTAGTCCAAACTATATTTCGATCATACTGTAGTGTATAAAATGATACATGAATTCGAAATCTAGTTTAAACTGGATTTCGAGGGTAATGTAAAAGCAGCTTAAGACAGAAACGTTAAGATGATTTCTTGGCTAATACAAATTAGAAAAATTTTCTGAAATGTCATCTAAGGACAAAAAATAGAATTAGAAAACGTCGCTAAAATGGAAAAAACAAAAAACAATCAATTTATAAAAAAAAATCCAAAACATTTAAGAATTCCCTAAAATTAAAAAAATCGCTAAAAACTATTGAAATTACCATCATATAAAAAATAACTAAAAAAAAATAAATAATAACGTTAGGATGTTTAACAAATCGACAAAATTTAAAAAATCGGCACAATTTAAAAAATCGGCAAAATAGCAAAATTGAAAATAACGCTGCTGTTTGAAAAAAAAATTTCCAATTATATATTTTGAGAAGCCCGAACTAATATTACAATACCAAAACACATATATTAATACGAATTCGCCTAAGACGAACTGTATTTGATAGCCCCACAAACAAAACATGCTATAATTTTCCATTCTTAAAACGAACTTCCCAAAAAAAAAACAAAACCTTAAATTTTTTAGAATTTCGAAAAATTGTTGTTCGCAAAAAAGTCTTCTAAGAAATTATTTCAAAACAAATTCTCAGTTTTTAAAACAGTCTTTAAAGTGTTCAGTATTTTGAGGTCATTTAAAAAATTATAAAAAAAATTAACCCGATTAATATGAAACTCGCTTAAAACGAACTTATTTTGGTGGTCTACTGTAAATATATTCTGAAATTCTTAGCTTTTTTCCATTAATTTTAAAATCTATTTTTAGATTTACCACCTAACACATCATCAGATGTCTAAAATGTGTCTATTGAGCACTTCATATGACAATTCCATGGTAAAGTGAACGGTCCATTTTATATAAAGATCCTACAGAGGAACGGTTACTGCCACTTTGATACCTACCCAGCGTGTCAACTGAGGCCGGTCGCTTTACCCGCAGTGATTAATTAGAAGCATTAAGAGTTGCTTTAAAACTTATGTAAAGTGGAAAGAGTGTAAAGTGGGGAATTTTTTTCTAAGTTAGCGGTTTTTTTCAAATTTTACTAAAATTTTCTTATATAAGGGATTTTTTAGTTTTGGCGATTTTTTTTAATGTTACCAATTTTTTATAATTTTTAAATTTTGGAAAAAAATCTTATTTTTAACGACTTTTTTCCAACTTTTTTTTTTAATTTTGATGATTTTTTATAATTTTGGTGACATTTTCCAAGTTTAGTGATTGTTTTGCATTATAGCGATGTATTCCCCAATTTTTGGCGATTCTCTTTTGCAAATTTTAATTAAATGTTTAATACGAGTAGTATCTTCAAAAAAATTAGTTTGAAATTAAAAACAATATTCAATTAAATTTTTAATAGATATAATTAAAACTTTAGTTGTAAATAAAATCAATTAAATAAAGGGTCCGCCATCTAACGTTTTTTTTCAACTAGTGCTTATTTCGTGAATGGTAACAATTAGCTCATGTCTGATTTGACAGATAAATAGTTTTATCCTTCCGCTGAACGAATATGGAGGATATTGGCAACATTTGGTTTCAACAGGACGGCGCTACGTGCCACACTGCCGAAGCTACACTCGATGTTTTGCGCCCTGTGAAGATCGCATTATCAGCCGCAGAGCTGATGTCGTTTGGCCACCTCGGAGCTGCGATTTGACACCGTTGGACTATTATTTGTGGGGGTGCCGTCAAAGATAAGTGTTACGCCAACAAGCCAGAGACAATTGACGCTTTAAAGGACAATATTCGTGAAGCCATTGGTGAAATACAGCTGCACACAATAGATAATGTGCTTAAAAATTGGACCGATCGTGTAGGCTACTGCATGGCCAGCCGAATGAATGAAATTATTTTCTATTATTAACCGGAAGGATTGTACTTTCAAATAAAAAAAGAAATTTGAGAAAATATTCAGTAGTTTTTTTTATAGCATTTTCAAAAAAGAAGTTATTTGGCGGACCCTTTAGTTACAAATTACTTTAATTCATACTACAATTACTTTAATAGGACCGAATTCAATTAAACTTTTAATTGAATCAACAAATATTTTAATTAAAATCGATTTTTTTACTTTTTTCTGTGTACGACATTTTCCAATATTTTTGCCACGCATGACAAAATCGACATGCACATTTAACAGGAGACCACGTATTGGGTAAATTGCGTACTCAGATTTTCGTTATGACATCCTATGTCCTTTTAAAATGTCATTTAAAATTAAATGTTAAAACTAAATATTTAAATATGTGTACTCATTAACAGATGCCAGTATATGGATATCAGATGAAAGATAATAATCTCTGCTATTTCACAAAATTATTATAATTATTGCTTCAGGACCAAACATTTTAAAAATGTACGTTTAAAAATTTGATCCTTCAATATCCTAGACTGTTTTAAATAGGTTTGCAACAGAAAAAAATGCATGTTAAAGGTTTGACTACACTGTAATACAGGGTGGGACAAGTTCGACATACTGTTTCAAAACATGCATAACTTTTAAGTTTTGAGCTTTTTTTTAATAGTTTGTTTTTTGTTTTTAAAGAATTTATTAAAATTTTGTAATAAATGATTTGTAATTATTGCAATTAATCAACACAAATAACTTTTTGAAAACATAAAAAAAGCCAAACAATTTTCAGCTTTTTTTTAATTTTTATTTTTGCAGACTTTAAAGAATTTTTAACTCGATAGTTACTTAGTGCAAGAATGAGTCAAAATATTGAATTTAATTGTATTTTTTGACAAGCAATTGCAACAAACAAGGAAAATCCATGTAAAAGTGACATTATGTGTCAACAAAAAATGGAGGTCATTGAAATTAAAGAAAAAACAAATTTCAAAAGTTAATAATGTGTTAAAACAGACTGTCGAGCATGGCCCACCGTGTACCTAAGGGTGGGTTCGATTTAGCAATCGATATTGTGCCATCAATTTTTCGATAGCTTTTGGCATGAGGAAAAAAACATTCTACTACGACATATCAAAAAAATCATTTTCGAGGCGCCTAAATATAAATTTTTCGACTTTTTCTCAACTTATATTTGTAAGATTTTTTTTAGTAGGTAATAAAAAAAAAATCATCTGATTTTTTTTTTTTTTTTTAATATAACCTTTCCAAGGTGAAATTGTACGTTAAAAACAATAGCGTTAGCAGTTTTTTCCAAAAAATAATTTTCTTGAGGTTTTGGACGAGTTTTTGTCGAAAAAGCGATATTTTTTTACTCGTTAATTTTTAAGGTTTTTCGAGCGAAACTCAATTTTAACATTTATTTGGCAAATAAAAGCATTTTCAATATTACTGTTAAATCAGCCGATTTGTTTTTTATTACCTACTAAAAAAAAACCTTAAAAATAAAAGTTAAGAAAAAGTCAAAAAACGAATTTTGAAAAAAAGGAAAAAATATATAAACTTCGCATTTACGAGAAGAATATACCAAGTTAAATGAAATTTGTAAGACCTTTATCAGAAATGTGTCTCGAAAGTGTTCCAAAAGCTCCTATGATATTGTATTTCAATATACAAATATTTAAAATGTTTTCCTTTTGCAATTTATGCGCAGTGTAAAACTGTCACATACACATAAAAAATGTGTAAACGTAACCACTGCATTATGGTTTCGGAATATATCATGATTGCTTTAAAACCATCGAAAATTGGTTATGGATTACATTTTCTCTTTTCGCATATTTTGTGTGTTTCAATATAGACCACCCAAAAAAAAAATAAAACCAAACTATTGACAATCAGTTTGTACATATCGTTATATGTGTATTCGTTCTACACTCAGAACAAAATTCAGATAGAACAAATGACAGTTATTTGAGTACTTAATGGAAGTCATTAATATTGACAGTAATTTTACTGAGGAATAAGACAATATTACTAAAATGATAGTAAATTTTAAAAACAACGGATAAAAATTATTAAATTTTAGTAAAACTTAAATGTCATAGTAACCCAGTGTAGAAATACAAATTAATACAAATTTACCTAAGACGAACTGTATTTGACAGTCCCACAAACAAAACTTGATATAATTTTCCATTTTTGAAACAAACTTCCCAAAAAAAAATTCCTTAAATTTTTTTGAATTTCGAAAAATTTATTTTAAAAGAAATTCTCAGTTTTTTAAATAGTTTTTAATATTGTTCAATATTTTGAGGACAATTGTTGTTCGCAAAAAGACTTCTAAGAAATTATTTTTAAAGAAATTCAGAGTTTTAAAAATAGTTTTTAATATAGTTCAATATTTTGAGGACATTTAAAAAATGGTAAATAAAATGTAACCCGATTAATATGAAACTCGCTTAAAACGATCTAATTTTGGTGGTCTCCTGGAGTTCGTCTTAACAGGGGTTTACTGTAAACATATTCTGAAATTCTTTTAAATTAATTTGAAAATTTATTTTAAGATTTACCACCTAACACATCATAAGATGTCTAAAATGTGTCAATTGATCCAATCCTAAAGTGAACGGTCCCTTTTATATAAAGATCCTACCGAGGACCGGTCACTGACACTTTGATACCTATCCAGCGTGTCAACTGAGGCCGGTTCGCTTTACCCGCAGTGATTAATTAGAAGCATTAAGAGTTGCTTTAATACTTACGTAAAGTGGAAAGAGTGTTAAGTGGGGCATTTTTTCAAAGTTAGTGATTTTTTAACATTTTTCCAAAATGTTCTTATATAAGTGATTTTTCATTATTGGCGATTTTTTTTAAATGTTATAGTTACCCAGTGTAGAAAAGCATTACCATATATGTGGTTATATAACACAACATATTGTTTGTTTTTCGTGGTATAAATTTCATTGGCAAAAAGCTTAGGCCGTTTTGAGGGTTAAAGGAAATAAAAAATTATTAAGTTTTTTTGAAATTAAAATTTTATTGCAATTATCAGTATATGGACACGGGTGCCGGTGTTTATATTGCTGACACTGACGTGAAAAGGTCATACAGACTCCCAGATGAGTGCAGTGTCTTCCAAGCTGAGATCCTAGCGATCTGGAGGGCGACGGAAGTGATACTGGGTCACATCGTTGGGGGATCTAGGGTGACAATTTATGTCGATAGTCAGGCAGCGCTCAGAGCACTGACAAATTACACGGTGCGTTTGCGCCTGGTCATCGTGCTCTGAGGGAGCTTATGGAGGCATTCACTGTGAGGCTGTGTTGGGTACCCGGACACTGCAAGGTGGATGGCAATGAGATGGCGGACGTACTTGCGAGGTAGGGTTCAAATCTGGACTTGGTGGTAAGGGACGGGGGGGGGTGTTATTCCGCGAAACCGTTAACCAGTCATTTAGGGACAGAATGGATTGCAGGGTGTCTAGGGCGTTATGGACTGCATTGGACACGGGGGCAACCAAGGTTATTTTGGGACTGGACAGGGATGGTCTCAGAACCCTTACGGGGTTCCTGACCGGTCATTGTTATGTCAGGGCTTTCACAAGCAGATGGGACAGGGACATACCGGACGTTTGCAGGTTGTGCGAGGACGTTGAGGAACTGGAGACAGTTGAGCATATAATGTGCCACTGTCCGAGGTTGCAGGGTCTCAGACAGAAACGGCTAGGAGATAGATTTCACGACGAGCTTATGTGTGTCGCTGGATGCAATCCAGTAGATTTGCTAAGATTTGTCAAGGAAATAGGACGACTGTTTCTAGTAAGGGGACGATAGGAGCTTGTTCTGGGCAGTATCTATCCGTTTTTTTCTGGATCTTTTTTTCTATCTATCTGTCAATCTATCTATCTGTCAATCTATCTATCTATCTGTCAATCTATATATCTGTCAATCTATCTATCTGTCAATCTATCTATCTGTCTATTCCTATTTTTCTTACCTTTTCACTGAAGGGATTCAGTTGAGATGTGCCCTTGGGCACATAACCCTTCTTAACCTAACCTAACCCATCAGTATCAACTACAGTACAGTACAGTAACTGTAATTGTTTTTTTTTTATCAAAAATTGTAAATTTTGTGTATTTAAAAATAAAGTTTTCTTTAATGTTCTTTTATTTAATTCCTCTTAGTTTAAACGAGCTTAAGAGAATTTATTTATTAATTATTTATTTCCAATATTTCGTCTCCACATTGGGTGACTTCTTCAGGGAATAATTATTACAATTGTAATAATTACAACATTGGGTGACTTCTTCAGGGAAAAATTATTACAATTGTAATAATTGTTCCCTGAAGAAATCACCCAATGTGGAGACGAAATATTGGAAATAAATAATTAATAAATAAATTCTCTTACGCTTGTTTAAACTAAGAAGAATTTTTGTATTTTATTTGATTTTATTTCTTAACTAATTTTTAACTGTCAAAAACAACAACAATATCATTTAACTGTAGTTTCAGTTACTTTAACTACCTACAATTGACTAAAAATTGTGTTATTAACAAATTTCATTGAGTGTGTTTATAGATATCCTTGCATTCAGCAAATGTTATTTCACTTTAAATACATTTACATTATATTAGCTGAAAGCTATTTTATTTGATAAAGAAGACGTATATTTTTGGCATTATTTTATAAGAAATAATACATAAATTTAAATTCGTACAATTGAAATTTATGCATAAAATATATTTGATATTTCCTGGTTGGGAAAAAATATTTATATTTTTTTGGGTTTTACCGAAATGAAAGTGAAACGAAGACAAGAAAATAAATCACACAAAAAAAAAAATTAAAATAATATTATTTCAAGTGAAATTATCTGCAATCATTTCAAGAAATATTTTTTGTAATTTTTCTTAAAGGCATTAAAGTTTAAATATCAAAAATCTGACAATCTCGTAGAAATAGTGAAATTTTAAAAATTCAATAACACTGTGCTACACAGAAAAATAACTGTGAAAGTGACCTAGTGTAGGTTGTTAGACTCGGTGAGTACATTACAAAACCGGTTTTAGAAGTTCCAATATACCCCCAATAACGGTAAAAGTGTATTTTTTGCGACTGTCGAATTCAAACATTTATAACTCAATAATTTTTCAACCGATTTTGAATTTTTAAACGGTTTTGAAACGTACCATAACTTTGGCAATTTTCAACCGATTTTAACAAGTGATGTCTCATTTCGATCAGGAAAACATCTACTTTAAGAATATTGTTGCATTGAAAGAAGATTCGAAAAAAACCTTGTAGAAGTTTAAAAAGTTTAAAAAAAAAATTAAAATTTTAGTTGTTATGAAGAAAATCTCTACATATTTATATTAATAGTATAGGAAAAGTATATATATTTGGAAAGACGAGGTAATTTTCTTTTCAAAACCGTTTAAAAACTCAAAATCGGTTGAAAAATGATTGAGTTATAAATGTTTGAATTCGAAAGTCGCAAAAAACACACTAGGTCACTTTCAAAGTTATTGCAAATTTTTTTTGTAGCAGAGTGTTATTATTCATTTATTTATTACTTTTGTGATTTTTAATTTCAATCATCATTAAAATTTTCTTCTTTTATTTTCTCTTTAATTTTTCCATACTTAAAACATGTGTAATCATGAAATTAAGTTTTTTTTTTTATTATTTTTCCTGAATTAAAACGCCAACAATAAAAAAAATGTATCAAGGATATTACATGAAAAGTGCTTTGTTGTTCGAACTTTTTTATTCTATTGGAATATTGAAATCTATTGAAAATGAATAGACATTGAAATGTATATTGAACATATTTAGTTGAATAACCCATTTTGGAGCGAAGAATATCAGAACAAATCAGAACGTTCTATAAATTGTTAATTACGCTAGTCTACGTCAAAAATCTTACATACATGGGACTATTATTTTAGTTATTATGTATTTAGGTTTAATAAAACCGAAAAAAAGTACTTGCATTAAATTTGGTTTTGCCAAATTTTTGTTTTACACAAAAAAATATTTTAAAATAATGTTAAGAGTTGAAAAAAATGTTGAGGTGAAAAAGTTGTTTGGATGTAAAAAAAAAACAATTTTGAGGTGACAAACTATTTATGTGTTGAAAAAATTATGGTGAAATAAAAATTTGAGGTGAATTTAAAATAGTTTTCACCTCTAGGAAAATAGATGGGACCAGACCCTGCAAGGAAACTGTACTTTTATAGCTATATTTTACATATGAAACAAATATTTAAAAAAAAAATGCTGGAGGTGAAAAAAAAATGTTGAGGTGAAAAAGTTTTTTTGGATGTACAAAAGAAATTATGTGGTAAAAAAAAAACAATGTGGAAGTGATAAATTATTTTTGTGTTAAAAAAAATGGTGGTGAAAAAAAAATTGAGGTGAAATAAAAATTGTGAGGTGAATTTAAAATATTTTTCAACTCTAAGAAAATAAATGGCACATTATTTAGTACACCAGACACTGCAAGGAAACTGTACTTTTACAGCTATATTTTACATATGAAACAAATATTTTAAAAAAAAATGTTAGAGGTGAAAAAAAATTTTGAGGTGAAAAAGTTTTTTGGATGTAAAAAAATAAATTGTGTGGTAAAAAAAAAACAATTTATAGGTGACAAACTATTTTTGTGTTGAAAAAAAATGGTGGTGAAAAAAAAAATGAGGTGAATTTAAAATATTTTTCAATTTTAAGAAAATAGATGGGATATTATTTAGTACAACCAGACGCTGCAAGGAAACTGTACTATTATAGTTATATTTACATATGAAACAAACAAATATTTAAAAAAAAATGTTAGGAGTTGAAAAAAATGTGAGGTGACAAAAGGTTTTTGGATGTAAAAAATAAATTGTGTGTTAAAAAAAAAAACAATGTGGAGATGACAAACTGTTTTTTGTGTTGAAAAAAAATGGTGGTGAAAAAAAAAACAGCCGTATAGTATTGTATTTTCTATTCATAGGCCAATTACTAAATGATTCTTATATGGATCTGACTGAATTTCTGGACGTCTGGTTAAACCAACACTTATGTTTAGGCTTAGCCGAAATGGACTTTGAGACTTAGCCGAAATGAACTTGCATGATTCCTAGCAAAATCATGCGTTCTACCATTTTCGCAGCGGCATCAACATTGTCGTTCAAGAAACATAGTTTCCAGTTCTATTGCCGATAGAAGTCATGAAGTTGGACCCCACGAGCCTATTCATAAATTAAAACAAAGCATTTTGTGGCTGCATGCGAAACACTACGAAGCCGAGAATAAGATGCGGAAATGGTACAGTGATCCGAATTAGCAAGAGGTGCAAATGATCTCACTACGTACTTTTCAGGGTGCGAAGTGAGAAAAAGGTCAAGAGTATTCTGAGACTGTTCTTCACCACACGGAATGTGTGTTGGCTCATTCACTAATTGAATGGAATGGAATATTGAAATCGCCAGCAACCACGATTTCACTTTCGGGCAACTCTCCTGGATTCTCGAAATTGAGGCGGAAAGACAAACAAAACAATTGAATGTCTTGTCAGTCTAAACGTTCGGACTTATATAAAAAAAACACGAAGTGAATAATGTGTACCCTGATCTGGAATTTAACCCAAAGACAGTTAAATTCGGTATCATGCGTGGTCAATTGTTGCTCCCACTGGTTCACAACATTATTTCGAACATAGACCGCAAGGCCCCTATGAAAGACATAAAGCGATAGTACACTGATACAATTTTCCTTCATATTATTAATGAATGTCTTTCATTAATTTAATTGATTTAATTAATAATTTTCATTAAGTTAATGAAAAATTCATTAAATAAATGAAATTTTCATAAAATGTTTTTGGTTGCTCCTTAAAATAGGCAATCATTTTTATATACATATTTTTTGTGCACCAAACATTTAGTTACATCATATTAGAAAAAGCTTTTTTTACTAAATTCTAAAAAAAGCACATCCTTTTGTTTTGGTTATTTAGGTCAATCGGTAAGGCGGTACTGTTTACATGTTGGTGCACCAACCATGGCTGCCGGTTCAATTCGCATTCAGGCAGTTGTCAGAAAAGTAAAATAAATAAATATGAAACAAGCAACAATTTTTTTTTTTTCAATATTTCATTAATTCAATGAAACTTTCTTTGGGGACCTTTTAATAAAAAAAAATCATTGTATTAATGCTGTATCAGTGTAGGTGATAACCTGGTATATAAAAATCGTGTGGTTCAGCATTCTCAATTACATAAGTCTCACATAAGGCTGAAACATCTGGCAGATGAAAGCGAAGTTGAGCAAATTCCGAAAAATAATTCGCCCTAAGTCTCCGTATGTTATAGAAGTCAATTCTGAACTTATCTGACATATTACTGTTTGTTTCGTGCATCAAACTTTTAATAAATATTTTCAGTTTTGTAGAAAAACGACTCTTTTATTTAGCGATATAATGTTTTTATTTCTTCCTTTACATTTAACAGATATCTTAAGTTTTTCGAGGTACTTTTCAATTTTGTTTATTAAGCGTTCAACAAAAATTTAAGAATTTTTTATGAAAATTTTTTGCTAAAGTTTTTTATTCGTCTTTTTTTCTTTATTAATGACATTTTTGATTTAAAAAAAAATCCTTTAAAAATCCATCACATAATGACCATGAATGGGTTAAATCCTTGCACACTGATAGAATTTTGTGCGTTGTATTAATGCACTAAATCATAAATACAATGTATTATGAAATATTTCTATTAAATGAATTATAATGCAAAAAATTATTGGTTCTCTGTTGCATATTTATGTCGATGTTTATATTTATTTATTTCACTTTTCTGTTTTTTTTACATCTTCCTGGACACGACTTGAACCCGCAGCTACCAATATGTAAACAGTACCGCGTTGCTGATTGACCTAAATAACCAAAACAAAATTATGTGCTTATTTAGACTTTCGTATTCAAATAGCTTTTTCCTGTAGTTGAAGCTCCCGCCTCCTGTTGAAATCTCATAGAACAAAATGTTTGGTTTACAAAAAAAAATGCTTATAAAAAGTATTGCATATTTTAAGGATCAAATATTAAACTTTTTATGAAATTTTCATTAACTTAATGAATTTTTCATTAATTTAATAAAAATTATTCATTAAATCAATGAATCCAAGTTAATGCAAGACATTCATCAATAGTACGAAGGAAAATTCTATCAGTGTATGTTACCCTTTGTATTATAACAACTTTTTCAAAAAAAAAAACTGAAACAACTGCATGCATTACATGTAACCAGGTAGAATAAACAAAAAAAAAGTTTTTTTTTTGTTCAGATTCAAGTGACGTTTCACATACTACCAAGAATGTTTTAAGCCAAATAGCAAACACACAAAGTAAAGTGTAAACTAAAACTATAGTAACAAACTACAAAATAACAAACATAAGGCAAGAAGTCAAGCGGAAATATTGATAAAACTTTTTTGTTATTTTCTGTTTCACTTTTTAAAACTTAAAAAAGTGCATGTTTTTTTAAAATTTATTTATTATTTCTACAAAAAGGAAAAGTTTTATGTGTATGAAATAAATACAATTAAAAACAAACAACTACAACTACATTTAATAATAATGACAAGGTTGTCATAAGGAAAGGAAATTAAAATAAGATGTATCTTTATATAGAGTTGAATAGTTAAGGGCAATAATATTATGGAGGAAACAATGCACACATTTTTTTTTTTTTTGGAACGTATGAGTAATTTGGAATTATACATACAATTAAATATTAATCATACGTCCCCATAATTAAACAATACAACACATAAACACTGAAAAAGAAATTTATTAGAAAAACTAATTCAAAACTCTAATTCTTACTCTGAATAGTTATAAAAATCTCTAATAACTATTTGAAAATTTCAATCCACTTAATATATTACACTTGTTCAACAAAAGGGTCATTCAAAATACACTTTTGCAAGAAAACGATCTACCCCATGTAAAATCTAAAGATAAATATCATTGTTTTTTGTTGCTACAGGGTGCAAATAATGATCTAAGATTTTTACTGTAGGTAAAGCTGGCCACTGAATATATTCTTGCATAAAATGGATTTTTAAAAATTTTGAGTTATGACCCTTTTGTTGAACAAGTGCGATATGAGTCTTTTTAAGCAAACTGCACCGCAACAGGAAAAAGTATAGCGTGATATTGTCAAAGTTACAGTATTTAATCTACTATATGATACGAATTCAAAATAGAACAACTTTTACAATTTTTCCAAAAAGTACGCAAAGTAGGCGTGGTTAAATATTGCACTAATTTTTAGTATTTTACACTTGTTTACAACAAAAATTTGTATTACTCCTAAAACCGAAAATCCTATAAAACAAAATTGTATGGAGCAGTTTCTGAAATGTTTTTTTTCAGTAATTTTAGACCTTTTTGAACAAAATTAGAGAGAAAAATAATTTTTTTTTTTAAATAAAAATGAAAATAAAAAAGTTTCGAAAAAATATATATTTGGAACTTCAAAAGTGTTTGGTCTTTAGAGGCAAAATATTTATAAAAAAAAATTGTATAACATTAATAACTTTTTGTGTATCTCTTAGCCGATGTTTAAGCATAATAAATCCAGCCGCGCTAATCATTTATTTTTAAAATTATGACAGTTTTAAGTCAATTAAAAATGTTCATATATTTAGTTAAAATATTGTTCTATTTCTAGTCTAAAGTCTAATATGACATTGTCAGATTTTATTTGTTGCTTTCTAAAAAGTTGATAATTTTCAATACAATTGTTTCATAGGCATCACCCCATTCATCTGTTGTCCGCAGTAAGGAAATGATGATTGGCTTAACTCAAACCGGGGCATTATATACAGCCGACAAAATCAACACCACGAGAATTGTGTCGGCTTTAGTGTATAAACTTGCTGATTTGGTAAATCTAGTCATCAAATCAACACTTTTTGAAAATCTAATATCACAATATGATTTTGGATTAATTTAATTTCTTCTTTATTTTAAGGTTTTTAGGATTTTAGTTTTGCGAAAAATTTTCCTTTGAGTGCATATTTATAATTTTTAGCTGCTTTTTATAAGTGCCCATTTTCCTTTTTGTTGCATAAAATTCCTAGTCCTATTTAGTCCTATTAAATGAGGAAAATGATAGAAACATGACTGCTTCTATCAATAGATTTTTTATGGAGAATTTATAAAAAAAAAATGTTGCCGTCACCGGGAATCGAACCCGGGACCATCTGTGTAACAGTCCAACGCGTTAACCATTATATATATATTTTTTTTAATTGTTATATAACAGATTAGATATTTTTCAATCGATCTAGAATGTTTCACCATGTAATTCATATTAGAGTGAAAACATGTCAACTCAAGTTGACATTCTTAAAAAAACATGACAACTCAATCACCATTCGCATCAGCCATCTCCGATTTCAATAAAATTCACCATAACTGTTGTCCATCTCAAATATCCTTAATTTTTTATGTTAAAACAACATGGCGTATGCGGAATTTTATTATATTATTCACATTGATTCATCATACACCAAGTAGTTTTAGCATACAAATATTCTAAAATTCAAGATGAAAAATATTTAAGAATATTTTCTCTGGAACAAAGTTTTGAATTAAAATAAAACTTTTTTAACGCTGCATAAAAAGTCACTGGATATAGTCAAAAGTCTAGAATTTCCCTAAAATATATCATAATATATTATATACTATACCACTCATATTTTGAGATTTTGTGTAAAAATTGTAAAAGCTATTTCATTTTGTATTCGTATCATATAGGAGAATAAATACTGTTAGTCTGGCACTGCTGCGACATACTCTTTTTAGCTGGACAGTTAGTTTGGAAAGCCACATATATTTGTTATATTAAAGCATTGATAAGGCTACGTAGAAAAAAAATTAGAAGAATGTAAAAAAGAGCAAAATAATAATATAATTGTAAAGAAACGAAAATGAAAATTATCCAAGTTCGAAGCCATACTCTATATTTCTTTATTAATTTATTATTATATTATTTATTAGATTTATTATTTATTTAGTAGGATATTGTCCTAACAAATAATCTATATAGATTTTGTTTTCAAATTTATTAATTGATCACTTTCAGGAATGTGTTGATAGATCTATTTCGGGAATTTTCTAGGTTCCCACCATCAGAACACGTTTTGAAAGAAGTGACAATCCCATGCAAAACATCAAACATTCATATAACCTAGTTTTCCCACTAAATGAGAACTAATATATGAGCTCGAAGTTAAATTAAATTCCTGAAAGTGGTCAATAAATTTTAAAACAAAAACTCTATAGATTATTTGTTAGGACAATATCCTAATAAAGAAATATAGAGTATAGCATCGAAATTGAATAATATTCATATTCATTGCACAATTAAAGGTCAAAAAAAAATTTTTATTTCTAATAAAAATTATATCCAACTTGTAAAGAATCTCTCCAATTAATTTTAATTTTAATCTGATATTAATATTGTGGCCATGTACTGTTATTACGTGCATGCCTACTTTGGTAAAATTCTGTGCTAAGGTGAATAAGATAATAAATTTAAAAACATGTTACATACTACCTTCACATAAAACTTTTAATGAAGTTTTAACAAATTTTTATCATACCGAAATAAAACTTAATTAAAGACTTTTTACAAGGAAATTAAGCCTTCTTTACATGGTCACATTTTGGTTTACATTTGTTCAAATTTCGATTTTGAAATAATTTAAAGTAGAAATCTGTAATATTGATAATTTATAACAAAATTAGTTACAAGTTGTTCTCTTACTATATTTACCAATATGATGAGTCAATTGTCCTTTGAGGAGCTATCACGTGACATATCCTTTTACTCATTAAGGACACCGAAGTTATATATTCAACGGAAGTTATATATTCATCCCTATCGTGAATATCTTTTCTCTCGAATTGTTTTCCCTTTTCACTCAATTCCAATCGTTCCCTTGAAATGTGTTCCCTTTGTCTAATCATTCACTCGAGAATAGCATTATACAATTTCAGGGGAAATTCACGACACCAATTTTCATTTGAGGGGAATGAAAATTACATGAGAACAAACATTTCCCTTTTTATTTACAATAGGGGTGATTATCTTATGGCAACCCTGGCATTCAAATTTTTATAAGTTCAGTTGTATTTCAATAAGAAATATCCATTTTTAAAATTTTGAATAAAAACGGCATAAATTTTGGTATATATTTTTGTCCGATTGGTTAAATTTTTAAAAATTATTGAGTGATCGCGAAAAAACGCAACAGACAATTTCTCTTACAAATATTTTGTGTCCGACTTTAAATTTTTTTTTTTTTCTTATCTTATCTTAGTTAATTGTAAGAAGGTTGCTAAATAGATTATGTTTGAAAATTTAAGCGATCGGCTCATTATTTCGTTTACAAATGGAATCTGAACAGAAAGTGAATAATAGAGTTTTTTATTGGCTTCTTTAGTAAGTATCCTAATTGCTAGGAGCAGACTGTTTCCGAAATAAAAGTTATAGTATTAGGAACTTGTTCTGTAGCCTTTATCAATAATGTAAAAATAATCTTGATGTTGTTTGATTGTTCCGGGTTCTGAACAATTAAGCAAATTTTTTTTTGAGAGAAATTGAAGATTTTTTGTAAAAATTTTCGTAAAAGGTCCTATCGAAAAAGAGCAAAAATTTATTTTTTCAAATAAAAATTTTAATTTTTTTTAACTTTAATGCAATTTTATACATTTCAATATATATTTTTCTTGTGATTTTCAAAATTTGTCTTGATTTTTTAATTACATTGTGATTTGAATTTTTAACAAAAAAGTCAAATTCCCTTAAAGAACCCATTTCATGAGAGATAAGCCGATTGCATTTATATTTCTGTTACATCAATAGTGCGTTTTCCCTTTTTGTCTTACTTTATTTTGTTGTCTTGTTTATTTTGTTTGTGTTTATGTTTATGGATGCACATGCAAAAATTATAACTTTGTTGGTAGCTAGCCAACTTTAGCTCAGATGCTTGAACGTTTGCCTTGTAAGCAGAACGTTCTGCTATCGAACACCACAGAAACCAAGTCGATTTTTTAAGTTTTTAATTTCTTAATGGCTGATCAAGTTAAACATTTATTTTGAAAACTGATCACTAAAGAAAATCGGATTTATTTGTAAGTTATATCTTTCACCAATATATAATGGAATACTAATAATTAAAGTTTAAGCGGTATTGCATTAGAAGTAGTACTGATTTTCGCTTTTCAAAAATTGGGAAATTGCTTTAACAAAATTTAACATATTTCGCCGTACTTCAGATTGGATCACCGTGTTCTACAGAGACACAAAATCAGCAAAATCATAAAAAAGAATACAAAAATAAAAATATGTTGTTGGGTTTCATATTAAAAAAATAAAAGTTGTATATTTGGAATTGTTAGAAATCATTATTTTTAATATCTTCAATTTTTATTGATGGAAATATTATGGAATATTACGAAATATTGATGGAAATGTTATGGATATAAAGCTAATAAAAACACTTGATAGAAGACCGAATACAAAAAAATATAAAAACATTCGAATGACCAGAGAAGTTTGGGGTCAAGTGTTAAACACACATTTTCGAGCTCTTTAAAAGGCCCTATACGACTTTTTTAAATCGTGTGAATTGGCACATCTTGCAGAGTGATTAGTGGACTAACTTATTTGCCAACAGACTTGTCAAATAAATTATTTGTTAGATGCATTTTTAGGATTTATTTCAAAAAAGACATTTTGGGGTGAAGTGGTAGTATAAAAAGAGTATCAAAGTTAAAAAATAATAATTTTTCTTCAATTTATGTTTTTTACAAAATGAATTTAAAAAAAAATATAAAACAAAATAAAACAAATAAAATAACAGAAAAAATTAATTCAAAAAATAAATAAATGTTTCTTAAAATATTCTGACATTTCTTGAAAAAAATAATGTGAAATCAAGAAGACAATTTGTTTGTCAAATTTCTTTTGTCTGAAAAGTTAAAAGTAGTAGTTTTAAAAAAACAAGACTTAGTATATCGAGCGTCAAAAATGTATTAATATAATTAGAAAAAATTTAATTTACTACTTTACCCCTGTTACCACATTACCCTAAACTCCCCTATTAAGTGCAAAGTTGTAATGTACTAACGTTCCAAAAATCACAACATTCAATAATATCTCTACGCAAATTTGGTAAAAACAGACCAAAAGCAGTCTTGGACATTAAAAGGTTAATAAAACCTCAAATTAGGGGGAGTTTGGGGTAATGTGGTATTGGTGGTGAAGTAGTAAATTCTATTTTTTTTTTCAATATTATTGCATATTTAAACATTCTACCTACTGGGTCTTGTTAAATAAATTAACTACTCATGACTTACAAGGAAGGTATGCCGACGCTGGCCCTCAAAGAGCAATGAAAGTTTGGTATGGTGTAGAGGAGAAAAAATAAGCAACACCTATGTAATTTTTAACGGCAGAAAAATGGTTAAAATAAAAAATATGAAAAAGTTTCTAACGGCACTGTGGTGTAATGGTTAAAGCGTTGGACTGTTACACAGACGGTCCCGGGTTCAATTCCCGGCGACGGCAACATCAATTTAGAAAAATAATATGTTTGAGTTTTCTAATCCCTCATATGTATCGCAGCTCCCACCTTCGGTGTTGCCATAGCACTTAACCCCACCGAAGTAAAATAATGAATCAGGGCTATGAACAAAAAAAGGTTCTATAAGTTCGCCAACTCTACATCAGGTGGCGAGCAACAACTGTTCTAAGACTTATCATCTCGAGCAATTACAGTGTTGTCATGTTTGAAGCCCTTCATTTTTCCCCACCTTTCATCTCTCCACTATCCAATTTCCAAAGAAAGCAACACATTAATAAATAGGAAGAATTTCCTGAGTGTTGCTTTTCTTTAAAAAAAAAAATATATTAAAGTTTGACTAAAATTTTAGAGTTTGCCTCGGGATTCCTTCCTTGTTCGAAAACGACTCTGTTGTCATTTTAAATTTAACACACAAATAAAGTTTACTACTAAAAATCCTTTAACCACAATTAAAAGCATTTGTAATAGAAAATATTTGTCATTTTAATTATCAGAATAAAATATTATTTACCGAATATTTAACAAAATGCAATTAAAATCTCATTTGCATATGGTGCATGTTCCTTGTTTTTTTTTATAAATGGCTGATTTATAATAAAAAAAAAATTATTTCAAATAAAAAGGTTAAACGCAATATTACTAAACTGATTCCTTTTAAACTTAATGTAGTAAAAAAAAAATCAAAATCAACAACATTTAAAGCATAATAATAATAAAAGCATATGAGTAATTACACATGTTGAAACTGAATTTACATGATCTCTTATTTCTCAAGGTTTTATGAATTGAGAGAAACGATGCAAAGTTTCACTTTGAAAAGTCTTTGTCTTTAAAATTCGAAAGAATTACATAGAGAGATCATAGAGAGAGAGATCATAGAGAGATCATAGACAGAGATCATAGAGAGATATCATAGAGAGAGATCATAGAGCGAGAGATTTAAACCAATACCAAATGGTGTTACTAGACTTGGAAAATACATTCACTAGAAAGGTAATTTTCATATCTCTGCTTGGTGAAAAGTTTTATGGTGGTTTACAAATACAGCAAAAATTTCGCGATTTTTTAAATTTTGCATTTTCTTCTGTAGGGAACTGAGCTTTAGGTACACCAAGTTGATGTCAGCGCACTAATAACGGTATACGAACAAAAGAAACTTATTAAGAATTGATGTAAATGTACACTTAGAATACTATTGGGTAAAGACCACTGCAAGTGTAGTTAAAAAAAATGAAATTTCACTTAAAGGAAGGACGACTTACATTTCAGTAAATTCAACTAACATTGTCATTTGTTTTTAATGTTCAAAAAAATTTTATTTATTTTTATTTTTTTTTTATTTTTTTAAATAACACAAAACTACTGTAAAAAATGAATGTAAAATCATAAAACAGTAATTTGATGTGGTTTGGTTTTTTAAATGAACTACAAGGTTAGTAAAAAATTGAATTTGTTCTACAAATGACTGACATTTACATTAAAAGTAAAGAAACTGTATTACAACCCAATCAACTACATATTTTTAAAGCAGAAGTTCCCCGACTGTGTGTCTTTTGAGTCTGACATTTACAATTCGAAATTGGCTAGCATATTGCGTGAAATGAGTATTTTTTTTTTTTTTTTTTTTTTTTTTTTTGTAAAATGCACCTCAAAATGGCTTTTTAAAATTATTTAAAGCAACAATTTTAAAAATTTTTTTAAAATTTTGCGAAACTAAATTTTGTTTTGCATTTTTTATAATAAACATGACTTAAGAACATTCCCAGCCAGAAATTGCCGATGGTCTAAAAAATCAGGTTCTGTTCGTCCAACAAATAAAGTGCTGGTAAAGCACTAATTTACAACGCCTTGACAACGTTAGTGATTTGCCAGTACTTGATTTGCAAAATTTACAACCGCAAAAATAATAAGATCATTGGCACAGCCCTAGCTTAAACGCTCTGCCAACATTCTTAAAAAGTGTTGTGCCAGTACTTGATGTACAAAATTTGCAACCGTATTAATAATAAAAGCACTGGCACAGCCCTGGCTTAGACGTTGGCAAAAAGTGCATTGTCAGTACTTGCTTTACAACATTGACATAATAAAAGCATTGGCACAGCCCCTGTCCACAACGCCTTCCCAACGTTGGCCAAAAGGGCTTTGCTAGTGCTCGATTTACTAAATTTCTTAAATAAATCACGTTTTTCATATCTTAATTTATTTAAAAATTTTAATAGCAAATGGACTATCGATTTGAGTAATAAATTTTCTAATTTTAAATATAAAATCAATTTTTTCGAAAATTTCAAAAAAAAAATGTGCTTTGCCAGTACTTGATGTACATAATTTGCAACCGTAAAAATAATAAAAGCCCTGGCACAGCCCTGGCTTAGAATGTTTCCCAACGTTGGCAAAAACTGCTTTGCCAGTACTTGCTTTACAAAATTTCGCCCTGGCACAGCCCCTGTTCACAACACATTATCTACGTTGGCAAAAAGTGCTTTGCTAGTGCTCGATTTACTAAATTTCATAAATAAATCACATTTCATATATAATATTCTTAATTTATTTAAAAATTTTAAAAGCAAATGGACAATCGATTTGAGTTATAAATTTTCTAATTTTAAATATAACATAAATTTTTTCCAAAATTTCCCCATTTACCTTCTTTATAAATTTTAAATTTCTCCACGAAAAATTACAAATACACAGTCAGAATAGAAATATTTTTTTAATTGAATTTTATTTTAATTTACATTGCACAAATTGAATTTGTATTCTTCTTTTTTATTAATCTATTTATTACTTTATTAGTTATTTACCATAGCTTTGCTAATGTTTTAAAAGTCTGATTTTGGTACTGGCGAAGCGCTGATTGCCAGTGCTTTGTCAATGTTTTAAAAAAGAAACGGCAACGCCCTGCCCGGTGTTATCATTTTGTGGTTGGCAAAGTACTTATTTTATCATTAATAAGGCACTTTATTGATGGTTTTACCAATGCTTTGCCAATGTTTTAAAATTTTGATTTTCGTACTGGCGAAGCACTTATTGACAGTGCTTTGCCAACGTTTTAAAACAGAATATTATCTTTATTTAGATTCGCAGTGTTTTTTAACACTGTAATGGCACGGACATTTTGGGTTTTCTTTGTTTTTGTGTTCTTTTTGTAATTCTGCATATCGAATTTAACTATCGAATTATCGCAGTTATCTTCCGAATTTAACTTCACGTCAACTATTTGGAAAATTTTAAATATAAAACTATTTATAATAGATATATCATGTTGACCCCGTAACACAAAAGGGTTAATGAAACAAAAAATGGGAAATAATTAAAAATACTTGGAACATTAATCGCAGTTATCTTCCGAGTTTAACTTCACGTCAACTTTTTTGGAAAATTTTAAATTTAAAACTATTTATACTAGATATATCATGTTGACCCCGTAACACAAAAGGGTTAATGAAACAAAAAATGGGAAATCATTAAGAATACTTGCAACATTAAGTTTGTCAAGACATAGTCAAGCATTGTAAACAAACGCGATCGCTTTAAGTCAAATATAATTCAATATACTAAATTTCTAAAAATTTGAACTTTGACCTTAAAGGTGCACGGCTTAGAGTTATTCGATTTTGATTAAATTTTTACTATACAAGTTTTATACCAAGTGACACAATAATCCGCTCGGGGTTGGTCAAAAATCCAAAGTTGATTTTCCATTGCCACTCTAATGTCTATTTTTGAGTTTTGTCTTCGTTAACAAAGATATTGAATTTCAAATTAAAAAGATTCCGCAATACAGTATTTCAATTTTAATTGTCTTTATTCTGCCATTTCTGTTAGCCCTTAAGGGTTAATACTATCCAATCGATGAGTATCCAAAAAAAATAAAAAAAAATGCGACATACTTGAAAGCAATCAAAAAAAAATATTGAGTTAAGAGTTAAGTTCTAATAGAAACTTTTATTTCACTACGCAGTAGATGAACAGTGGGATATATCACAAAATTTTTGGAAATAATTCGGACATTTCTTAGTTAGTGGTCCGATTGCAATGAAATTCGGAACAGGCATAATCGACATAATCATAAATCGACATATTCAGTTTTTTTTTTTAAATTGAATATTTTTTTGGACATTTTTTAATTTTGGCGATTTTTTTTTAATTCTTGCGACTTTAAAATTTAGGGATTTTTTTTAAACGTTGACGATTTTTTTAAATTTAATTTGACAGTATTTAAAAATTTGGGTGTTTTTTTTTTAATTGTTGTAATTTCTTTTCCAATTATAGCGTTTTTCTCGATTTTTCCTCCAATTTTTTGTAAAATTTTAATTTAAGTTTTAATATGCTTAAAATTATATATTCAATTAAATTGTTAATAGGTATGATTAAAATCTTAATTGAAAGTAACATCAATTAAATACTTATAAATTACTTAAGTCGCAACAACCGAAGCATTCGATTGACAACAAATACGGTTGCTACTACCGAGTCTGTTTTCTGGGTGTACAATTTCCTTAATATGATCGAATTCAAGTCAACTTTTAATTGAATCAACAAATATTATGATTGAAACTCGATTTTAGTTTCGTCTGTGTACGTTTTGAAAGAAAATATCTATCTGGAGGCAAAAGACTGTATGTGCGTTTTAAGGAAAAAATCGCCAAAATTTTATTTTTTTTTCTAAATAAATACTATAAGCGAAAGTAGTTTCTGAGTGGAACAAGATATTGCATTAATGTTATTTTATTGAATCAAGAATGCATTTGGTTAAACAACAAATATTAAAAAATAGCCTTGATTTGGTGCCACTACTTGAAAAAAAAAACTGCATCTTAAACGAACCAAATTTTAAATTATGTACTTTTTTTAATTGGAAGTATTTCGGGAGTTGTAAGGATAAGAAACAAACAAAAAATGGTAAACATGCACTCAAATTTTGTATGCAAGAAAATACTAACTTTAAGGGTTCATACACCCTTGGAAAAATAGGAATAATTTACATAAATTTTCGTCCAATGTAACAATTTCATAAATATTAATGAAACATTTCATAAACAACAATATCTCCAAATCATGTTCTCTACACACAGAGAAAAAAAAGAAATGAAAAATGAGGACACAAAATTATCATATAATGATCCTAATTATCATATACATTATTCTGGCTGATCATAGTATTATTACCGAGGACGAATTTATCGTCACTTAAAACTAAATCAATTTCATCATATTTATGAAATGCTTCGCTATATATATGAAGGTTATTTTGTATTAGTAAGGATTTCATTATTTTGAAGTAGGAAAACGTTCTTACACACAGAAAAAAGAGCGTCATATTATGATAGTTTAAGAGCATCGTGTTATGATTACAATGCGTAACAATAATATTATGATTGTTACGATCATCTATCGATCTTAAACTATCATAATAAGTTGCTCTTTTTTCTGTGCGTAAGAACGTTTTCCTACTTCAAAATAATGACTAACACAAAATAACTTCCATATAGCGAAGCATTTCATAAATATGATAAAATTGATTAAGTTTTTTTATGTAAAGTTTCATAAATAGTATGAAACGTATCATGTATATGATGAAGCATTTCGTTTAAGTGTATAGCCGTCCCCGAGGTTTCTGTGAGGTTCAATCTCAAAACTTTGTTTCATTAAATACGCAATTGGACCAATTAAGTAAAAAATTTCCAAATTATTTGTTAACATTTTGTAATATTGTATATCCCACTGTCAGATGCTAGATACAGTTTTTCATACATGTTAGTACTTTTTTTTTTTTTTAATCCACATAAAAAAAGTGATACCCGGAACAAATTGAACTATAATTCCGCAAAGTTTTTTTTTTGGTTTGGTTTTGGTTTCCTTTCTTTTTTACACATTCCAACCAACTTCTGCTAATGAATTCCTATAAAGTGTTATGCTTGATTACTTTGGCGCATTGAACGAAAGTAGGAACAAAACCTAACTATTTTTTTTTAACAATAAAGTATTTTTTTTTTTTTTCGCACAAATTAAAAGGAATAAAAAGTTTTTTAATATGAAATAAATGAGCAAGTTTTTCTCTTTTGATTAAGAAATAGCTATAAAACTATTTTTTCTTTTATTCGTTTTCCAAGTTGAACTAGTTACGAACTAAAAAATATATAATTGTTATCAATTAAAATAAATTAGACTAGAACAAAAATGGTGAAAGTTTTCGAATTTATTAAGGAAGTGAAGGATCAACATTATTTTATTTTTATAATAATAAACAATTTAATAAACTTTTCTGCGAACAATTAATAAGAATAATTTATTTAAACATTTATTAAGTTTTTTCGATTTTTTTTTTTTTTTTGGAATGAGTAATTGCAGTTTAATACGCGTAATAAAGTACATACACATTTATTTTTAATAAAAAAATAGTCGGTGACGTATGAGTGATATATTTTTATTTGTATGGAAATTAATATCACTCATACGCATAGTAGGATGGGAAGAGATGAAATGTATAAATAGATTGTATACTACGCTCACATAACAAATTTGGTTGTCTCAACAGAATTTCATCCAACCGAATTGATTCGGTTGCCACAACTGAATTCGGTTGTTGTGAACGAATTGGGGGTTGTTACAACCATATTTAGGAGATTGCAGCAACCGAATCGATTCGGTTGAATGAAATTTTAGAATTGTCATTGTCATTACGGAGCACATTTCCTGGTTATAGCATGTCCCTTACCCTTGCATTATTAAAGTACTAAAATGTAATGCCTTACATATAATATGACCCAAGACTGACTACATGGCAGTAATAGCAACTTGTTAACAATGATATATTTGAATACCTCAAAATAAAAAGTTACTTGTAATGCGTTACATGTCTACTAGGGTGTCCCGAATAAAAAAAAACATTAGGAATACCACTTAATCGATGCGTATTAAAGAGTTAAATATGGAAAAGATAAGTGAACCATTTTTGAAGTGGATCTTCAGTTCCCTACCAGCGATTGAAGTTACCGGTTCTAGTGCATTTTGATCAAAAAAAAAGTTTCGAAATTTTTTTCGAAATAGAGTTTAAAAGTTTCGTAATTTTTGGTTTTTGGCTTATTACTGGTACAACAGTTTTAAATTTTTTGTAGAGTAATTTTGGCTCACCAGAGGAACTTTAAAAACTACATCGTTTTTTATATATTGTTCCAAATATATAGTACACTCAAAAAAAAAACTGTTTTAATTTTTCTGTAGAATAATTTTGAATCATGGGAGGAACTTTAAAAATTATATCGTTTTTTTATATATTGTTCCAAACATATAGTACACTCAACAAAAAAAAAAAAAGTCAGTTAAGTCAGCAACATTTTTCTGTGACGATTTTTGCAGAAAAATCAGTAAAATATATGCTAAATCAGAAATTTACTTTTGCTGAATTTACTAATTTTTGTTTTTGCTGACATTAGCATTGTTCTGCAAGGATCCTCCCAGCAAAAATGTAATTTTGATTCACCAGAGGAACTTAAAAATTATATCTGTTTTTTATATACATATTGTTCCAAACATATAGTACACTCAACAAAAAACTGTTTTAAATTTTCTGTAGAGTAATTTTTGGCTCACCAGAGGAACTTTAAAAATAATATCGTTTTTTATATATTGTTCCAAACATATAGTACACTCAACAAAAAAAAGTCAGTAAAGTTTGCAACAATTTTGCTGTGAGGATTTTTGCAGAAAATTCAACAAAAAATATATGCTAAAGTCAGAAAATTTTTTGCTGAATTTAATAATTGTTTTTTGCTGATATTAACGTTGTTTAGCAAGGATCCTTCCAGCAAAAATGTTGCTGACTTTATTGACGATTTTTTTTTTGTTAAGTATATGAATATTATTCCAAATAAAAATCAATACCCCAGAGGATTATTTCATTGACAAATTCTTACATTTCGTAGCACATAATTTGTCATAACTTTGGAATTTATCCATGAACTTACTATAAAAATACTTTGCTTTCTTGTTTGAAATATGTTACAAACGATTTTTTATCTGGCAATAAATAAGTTGTTATAAAATCATTTTAATTGAAAATTCAAGCTCTTTTAGCAAAGTAAAGTTTTAAATTTTGACATAATTTTTATTAAAAAAAATAAAAGTTATGATTTTTTCGACCTTTAATTGTGCAATGAAAAGGAAAATTATTCAAGTTCGAGGCCATACTCTATATTTCTTTATTAGGATATTGTCCAAACAAATAATCTATAGATTATTTTTGAAAAAAACATAATTTTTATTTTTTAATAAAATTATATCAAACTTGTATAAAAGACAAAGTACAGTCTAGTTTACTCCCCCTGATTTGTTTATAAACGAAACAAAAAATTAAAAGGAGAAAAAAAAAACAAAAAAAGTCTATTGAATATCCACCAGAGGTGGACCTTGCACATAACAAACAAGTTTTCAATTTATTTTTTGATCAATGGTTATAATCCTTAACTTCAAGCTCATATATTAGTTCTCATTTAGTGTGATAACTAGGTTATATGAATTTTTGATGTTGGCATGGAATTGTTACCGCTTTCAAAACGTGTTCTGATGATGGGAACCTACAAAATTCCCGAAATAGATCTATCAACACATTCCTGAAAGGGTTAAATTATAAATTCGAAAAACAATAAACTCTTTAGATTATTTGTTAAGACAATATCCTTATAAAAAAACTTGAATAATTTTCATTTTATATATTAATATAAATTTTGCACAGCTTTTTTATAAAATTGAGATCTACTTAAATTTAAAACATTATTTAAATAAAAACCTTAAAAGCATTGAAAAGTTTAAATTTGTCTATAAAAAAACTTACAATAAACGAATTTAACAGTATTTTTCCAAAGAATTGTTGACAAACTAAAATTTAACATTTATGTGCAAACAAAATTTAAATTATTAAACATCTCTCTTGGCGTACAAGTAATATTTGTTTGTACAAATAAAAATCACTCATACGTTAAAACACATTTTTTTCATATTTCCACATTCTTGTATTTTTTTTTTTAAATGTCATAATTTCCGTATGCTTTTGTGAAACATACAAAACCTTTAAAATACATATTCAACAAACACGTACACCTTTGAACTCTGACTTTTTTACGCTTGTAGTTTTTTTAAAATTACTTTTAGCATGTTTACACCAGAGTAAAACAAGTGCAAAGACTTTATACCTGAATATAATATAGAACAGAGGTTCTCAAATATTTTTGAAAAATATAATTTAAACAATAAATGGAGCAAAATTGATTATTAATAGGTTTTTTGTTAAAGTTCTGCCTATAATGAAGGCTCTAGCTTTTCTAAAACTTTGGGTTCTGATGAGATCTTTAGCCAGATCCAAATACTAGTATCAACCTAGCTAATATGTTTGATTTGCTTGATTACTAAGAAGACAAGAATGGAGTAAAATTGATTATTAATAGGTTTTTTGTTAAAGTTCTGCCTATTAAGGAGGCTCTAACTTTTCTAAAACTTCGGGCTCTGACGAGATCTTTAGTCAGATCGAAATACTAGTATCAACCTAGCTAATATGTTTGATTTGCTTTATTTTTGTAAATATACGGAGGTTGAAAGTTCGTTATAAATTGATTATTAATAGGTTTTTTGATAAAGTTCTGCCTATTAAGGAGGCTCTAACTTTTCTAAAACTTCGGGTTCTGATGAGATCTTTAGTCAGATCGAAATACTAGTATCAACCTAGCTAATATGTTTGATTTGCTTTATTTTTGTAAATATACGGAGGTTGAAAGTTCGTTATAAATTGAAGATAAATCAATATGCTTTTGAAAGATAAGAAAACAAATTAAATGGCAAATGCGGTATCCCGATCCAATTTGTTTATTTTACAAAAGTTTTCGTTGTTTTGACAATTAATTTTGTAACTTTATAAATGGATTTTCATAAGTGAGTTTTTAAATGAATATTTAAATTATTATCTTTACCGATTTATTTTTTCCAATTTTGCCCTGATTTAACCTTTGTTTTAACATTTGTTTTTTTTTTTATATATAAATTTCTCGCATTAATTAAATATTCTTTTTTTATTTCATTTCATTCCAGGTATGCAATTGAAAAAGAAAAACTTTATATTTGAAAATTTTTAAAGGTAACTTTTAACTACATACATAAATAATTCTGCATATATTTAATACATAAAACAAAAGAGCTTGCCTTTTTTTCATAAAATACCACACTTTTCAAATAAAATTTTAAATTGGAATAAAAATTTAATTAAGTTTTCCCATTTGATGTATAAAAGTTTTAATGAAAATTATAAAGAAAATTCCCAGAATTTATATGCAACACATGCAGACACTTCAAATAATCAAATGGTTAATTTGTGTTCAAAGTAATAAAATTTAAAAAAAAAAATCTCGAAAACTAAAATAAAAAATATAGTAATTACTCTTTTAGAAAGTGTGGTAATACGGGTGAAGTAGTAAATTAAATTCTTTTAATATTAATGCATTTCTACCTAACTTAAGGGTTACACGATCAAGTTTTGCCTATCAAGTTTTACTACACTTACACTTTTTTACCAATACACTCACACAAAATTGAAACGAACTTGCTTCAGATTTCTCTTTCAAGTGGAGTGTATCAATTTACGTTTAAGAAAACAGCTGATTACAATTCTTTTGAAGTTGTTTTTGTTTTTTCTTTCACAAATATTTTTATTGCTTTCAACTTGCGTGCAGCTTACGTCACAGCTGTCAATTTTTACATATTTTGACAAACAGTATATGTAACAGACTATCAAGTAAATCTTGATCGTGTGGCTGCAGTGTAATCTAGAAGGCATATATTTTGATTGTATTTAGTTGTATTGTATTCCGGAAAAAAAAATTCAAACTGCTTAAATTATGCGAATTTTTGTAAATACATTCAATTTGGGGTGATGTCTAAATTGTATTTTGTATTTTTTATTTTTTTGCCCTATTTATGTTGTGTTAGTAGAATATTTTGTAAATGTGACTTTTTTTTAATTAATTTAAGAGGCCTACTGTGAAAATTCGCTGAAAAATCCATTGAAAAAAATAATTTTGGTTCATTTTTGTTTTAAACACATTTTCTCATTAAAATTTAAATTTGGTAAATATACAAAAATTTGTGTATCTTCTAAATGGAAAACTAATACTAAAAAAAAAAAAAACAAAAAAAAAAAAAAAAAAAAAATTTTTACATTTGGTAAATATACAAAGAAAATCTTCTGAATGGCGAACTAATACCCATAAAAATTTAAAATTTTTTAAATTAGGCAAAATTTTTCTAAAAATTTTCAATTTGGCTTCAAATACTTTTTTTGGGGGGAAGTATTAATAGCAATTACGCGAATTTTTGTGCATATGGTAAATTTGTGTTCAAAGTAATAACATTTTAAAAAATCTCGAAAACTAAAATACAAAATATAGTAATTACTCTTTTTGAAAGTGTGGTAATACGGGTGAAGAAGTAAATTAAATTTTTCTAATATTAATGCAGTTTTAGATATTCTACCTACTCCTGTTAACAAATAAATTACGGCTTTTAATTATTAATGACTTAGGAGGTGTATATCTTGATTGTATTCATTTGTATTGTATTCCGCAAAAAAAATGTAAATTGCTTAAATTATGCGAATTTTTGTAAATAGGTTCAATTTGGAGTGAAGTTTTAATTGTATTTTAGGGGGGAAGTATTAATAGCAATAAATAAAAACAATGTTAGACCCTATTTATGTTCTGTTAGTAGAATATTTTGTAAATGTGAATTTTTTTTAATTAATTTAAGAGGCCTGCTGGGAAAATTCGTTTTGTTTTAAAAACATTTTCTCGTTAAAATTTAAATTTGGTAAATATATAAAAAATACATTTTATTTGCATATATTTTGAATAGCGAACTACTGCCCTAAAAATTGCAAATGTTATAACTTAGGCAAAATTTCACTAAAAATTTTCAATTTGGCGTCAAATGCCATTTTGAGGGGGAAGTATTAATAGCAATTATGCGAATTTTTGTGAACATGTTTAATTAGTAGTAAAGTTTTAATATATATGATAATATCATATTCGACATTAATTGTTGCTTTTCAAAAAGTTTGATCATTTCCATGCTATCTTATACATGATAGACAACTGAAGGTTAGAGTGATACCTATGAAACAATTGTATTGTCGATCATGAAAATTATCAAACTTATTGAAAAGCAACAAATAAAATCTAATATGACAAAATATTAAATTAGATTTTGAACTTGAGGTAGAACAATACTAAATATATGAAAATATATACGCAGAAAAAAAAACTGGGGGAATATTATCGACGGGCTTAGTAATTATACAACTACATAAGTTTCAAGTTAGTTTTACAAAGCTCGAGTAAAATATTTACAAATACAAGCCCAACAAAAAGTCATATATTTTACAAGAAATTTGAAAAGCTAACTTGAAACTTATGTAATTGTTTGTATAATTACTAAGAACTTCGATAATATTCCCCCAGTTTTTTTCTGCGTGTAGAAAATCCAAAACAAAATTTTTATGTTATTTTTAATACAAAAATTTGTTTATTTTTGCCAAAAAAAGAAATACAACACACACATACTACATATAATGATATACAAAGTATATTGATATGTAAAAATTGTTGCTTATCGAACAGTTTCGATTTTATAATTAGGTTTACCGAATCAGCCAGTTTATACACTAATGTGCGTAATTTCAAGTAATAGCTATCTACCAGTGCTTAGATATCTATCGAAGTTTCTTCGTGTACACGTAAGGTATCTAGGCACCGGTAGTTATTTATTGCTTAAAGTTGCTAGCATAAGGCAGACAAATTCTCATAGAGTTGATTTTGTATGTTGTATGTAATTTCTTGGTTTGAGTTAAACCAATTATCGTTTTCTATTCCGTACAACTGAAGATTTGGGTGATGCCAATGAAAGAATTGCATTGTCTCTGACGAAAATGATCAAACTTCTTGAAAAGCAACAAATAAAATCTAATATGGCAATATTATATTCGATTTTGGACTTGAGGTAAAACAATATTTCAACTGAATATGTGATACGCCATAGATATCTCAAAAGTGCATTAGAAAACAATATTTGCCATCTGATTCTGCATTAAAATGATTATATGGATTTTTTATATTCGTAAAGCCGTTAGCATAGAAGTTATGGCGTAACAAATAATTTTGCACCATTTTTAGAGCTAAAAGTCGAAAGTGACTGACTGGTCTGTTTTCATCCGGTAGTACCAGCTTTGACACAGATATTATTTTAAACTCCAAATCTATCGGAAATTGCGCGGGGAGCGGAAAAAAATAACATATTTGCATTTATGGCTGCTCTAATCGTTAAGAATGGACGCAAAAACTCGGCTTTCCTGCTGTGAAACATCGCCAAACACTCTATCGAAACATCTTCACGAAGCTGTTTTTGTTCTATTGTGAGCAAACACGGCACCCATCTTTGCTCACAGCTTTCTCATCTCCAAATTTGGATGTACTTTATTTAATAACTAAAACATAACTAATCAAATTTTTATAACATTTTCATACAAAATAAAAAAAAAAATACTAAAAACCAGAAAATTCTTAAAATTGCATTTCAACCAACACAAAAGAAAATTTAAAAGCTAAATAAAACACACACACACGCACACACAAATAGTCATTTGAAAAGTCATATGAAAAGTTAATACCCATTCAACGTAGTTATATGTAAACTGAAATACGCACACACACATACAAAATATCTAGAAATAGGAAGGAAGAATAAAAATTTAACTTCTAATGCGCAAACACTTTAAACAAAAATAAAACAGAATTTGATGTCAAGATTTAATGATGTTAGTTCAAAGGCCAAAATATGGCGGTAAACGAACTGATGGACCTGTTTTAAATTTAATGACTTATTAAGGACCAACTGTTCCATTTTCTAACCAGTACTTTTAAACGGTTCTATTTTTTTTTTTTTACTGGATAAAAATAATTTTTTTTTTTAATTGAACCAATACTCAGGGGATGCCCCCTACTCATGCAGTGCATTGTATTGATCAGGAAAATAGGGTATGGGAGGGAGGAAAGAGGGAGTAGTGTTTGTGGATATTTGATTTAAATTTTTCTAAATTGTAAGTAACAGAAAAGACTTCTGCGGGAAGTTTACGAATCGTTCGACTAAAAAACTAATTTTCTTTGTAATGCGTTGTGCGAAACACATTACAATCAACTACAAACGGATGTGCTCTACTAGATAAGCGAGTATTACGAATAAAAACTCGGGCTCGTGGAATAAGTTCACTTATCTCAGATGAGCATCTCCCATGGTAATATCGATAGAAAAGTGTCACACAGCCCACATTTCGACGATGCTCCAATGAATCAATAGAGTTGGATACACTACTGTCATTGATAAGCTTCACCGCCCTCCCCTGAACACGGTCCAGAAGCTTTAGAATAGACAGCGGAGCCCCTGCCCATAAATGAGAGTTGTATTCCATTTTCGGCCGGATATAGCTGGTATAAACCGAACCGTTTCAGAAAACCAAGACACTTGAATGCCTCTTTGGACACTTGAAATACGTGCTTTTTCCAACGGACATCACACTGTATTCTCATGCCCAGGAAGTAAGATAACAGAAAATGTGAAACTTAAATCATGTGCCAAAAATTTATTCATGGGTTGTATACAATTTTTGAAAATCTGACCTATCGGAACATAAATTTTTCAAATACACAAAGTCAAAAATATGCCAAAGTATAATCCGTTAAAAAAAAAAAAACCTTAAATAATGGCTAGTATTTATTAAAATACTACGTATAAGATTTATTATGACAGGATTTATGTATTTAACACATCAAACTAAGATAAAATATTAGATTTTTAAAATTTTATGTATAAAAATCTGCTTTCAAACATGTAAAACTTAATGCAAATTTTCGAAAAATCTGGCCCATAAGTTAAAGCCGAAATATTAAGGATCAATGGTCGGTACTCTTGTTTCTTTTTCGAGTTGAGCAGTATAATTATAGTCTAATCAAATGTAAGTGATATTTTTCGGAAAACTATTTCAAGTTTTTGATAAAAACATTCAAGTTTTGTTCAATTTTTGACAAAATAATCAGTTTTCATATAATGTCCTAGAAATTATTTTTTTTCATTATATTTTTTATTTTATTTACATTTTTTAAATTATCTAAATAACAATCGACTTTGTCCTGTAAAATAAATTTAAAAAAACACGTTTTTGCATTTTTATCAAATTTGTGGGTCATTCTTGATTCCAGGCTTAAGTGGGTTAATGATATTAGATGAAGTCTGAATTTTATAAACGAATAAATGAAATAAAAAAAATATTTTTCAAAATTTCACCCAGAAACTGTAGCAACAAATGTTTCGGTTGTTGTGACCGAATTTTTCGGTTATGATTACAATCATTCGATTAAAGCAACAGAAATTTTGTTACAACCATAGAATAAGGATTGCCTCAACAGAAATTCGGTGATTACTATAAAAATGTTCAATAGCTACAACCGAACCATTCGATTGGTAAATTTTTGTGTGTAATATAACTCGCCAGGATCGACATCAACCTAGCTAATATATTTAAATTGCTTTTTTTTTGTAAATATACGGAGGTTGAAAGCTCGTTATAAATTGAAAATAACATAAAAATAATCTTGTTGTATATAAAAACAAAAAACTAATAAAATTGTAAAAAATATTACATGAGCCAGAGTAAAAACTAAAATTTGTTTATATAACTAGAACAATTTTTGATCTTCAAAGTTAAGTAACATCATGCTGCTTGTTAGGAAAAGGCCGTAACCACGTGTTTGATTACTAAGAGGACAAGAATGGAGCGAAATTGATGATTAGTAGGTTTTTTTTAAAGCTCTGCCTATTAAGAAGGCTCTAGCTTTTCTAAAACTTCGGGTTCTGATGATATCCTTAGCCAGATCGTAATACTAGTATCAGCATAGCTAATATACTTAAATTGCTTTATTTTTGTAAATGTACGGAGGTTGAAAGCTCGTTATAAATTGAAAATAACATAAAAATAATGTATATAAAAACAAAAAACTAATAAAACTTTAAATAATAAACTTTCTTTCAAAAATGGGACATTTTCGGTCGAAAAATAAAAATAAATCGATATCTTCCATTTGGAACCATTTGCAATAAAATTGGGGATGTAATGAACGAAAATCGACAAATGTGTATTTAAGGGACATCCTAATGAGTATATATGATCCTTAGATCCTCTCCCTGCTCATCAATTTGCTTCTCAAAAATTTTGTTTTTTGTTTAATAGTTTTTAACAAAATTTAAGGACTTCTAAGGAGTAAGTGGGTCCTACCAAATTTGAGCTCTTCTAAGTTTACGGCCAATTTTTTAAACATATTTATTCTATCTTTTACCTGTACGCTTACAAATGCCAAGCACTTTTCGGCCAGCATATTTGTGTATGATCGTCAAAGGCTTTAAGTCCTTCATAAAGTCTTTAAAGTCATTAAATTACTTTTTAATTGTTTTCAATAGCTAATATTTTAAGGTTGTTTAGTGTTGGGCCAATTCACGATACCAAATATTTTTAAGACTCTGCTTCCAAAGAAACTTTTTTGCTGTGGGCCAGTGTTATCAACTTATTGTTTTGTTTTAAAATTCCTCGAGCTTGTATGTGTGTGGTGAAGTGGCTTATCAGTTAAAAACAGACACAAACAAAATAAATACCACTAACATATAAACATTTTAAAGTATGATATATGTATAACTAACAACAGCCATGCAAACATATATAAATTAGGGTGGATCACAAAAAACAAAAAAAAAACATTCATGGATAATTTATCAAAGTTATGAATTTTTATTATGTGCAACAAATTGTTTGAAATGTTTCATACTAAATCCAAGTCAACCGTATGAGTAATATTTTATTACTCATACGTAGTGTAGTCCTTCGAAATGTTCATATACTATTTTGTTTTACACTCAAATTGCTATAATTTTGGAATTTATCCATGGATTTTCTTGAAATATACCTTATTTTCTTTAGAAAAAAGCAATGCATAACTAAAATATTAAACGTTCGTGGTTTTCTAGTATCTAAAAATAAGGAATCAATTATTTATTAATATACTAAAAAATTCTATGGACTACACTACGTATGAGTAATAAATTAATACTCATACGCTAAGCACGGTGCGCCTGAGTAGATTTAAATAAAATTTGCGTGTTACTCCAATCTTATCGCGTATTCTGTTTAAAGATTGTCTAAAAAGTATTTTCCATTTAAAACGAAAAAAATATAGATGGCGCTTTTTTTTAACGGTCAATCAAAATTTTATATATTTAGTTTAGGGGCACCTCACCGATTTTGATAAAAAAAAATTATGAACGATTCAGATACGGGAGCTGGGTCGAAAATTTTATATTATATTTCTGTCAGACACGCCCCCTTTGGAGCCGGCAATGCATAGGATTTAAATTGTTTATGTTTAAATTTTCTCTAAAACTACTTATCTGTTCAGTAGAAATTATATCTAATTCGAAAGCTTATAAAATCTTCTTTCGTATGATATATATACATTTTTATTTTCCAGGGCTCCCATTTCATTTTAAATTAAAAAAAAAAATAATTAAAAATTTAAACCTAAATAATCGACTTTTAAGCAGTTGCCGCCTTCAAAGGGGGCATGTCTAACAAAAAAAAATCTCGACTAAGCTCAAGTATCTTAATCGTTCCTAAATTTTTTATCAAAATCGATGAGGTGTCCCTAATCTAAAGACAGGCCAAATTTTGATTGGCCAAGAAAAAAGCGTCATCTAGATTTTTGTCTGTAAAAGGTAGTATTTTTATTGTTGGCCTCACGTCTTGTCTACTATACCATATAATTGACAAAATACAGGTTTTGCTTTGTTTTCGATAATTTTTAATTTTAAAGTGAAATAACACGACTCCATCCCTGATAAATAAAAATGTATATACATTAGGGTGGGGCGATTTGAACATCTTAATGGGCGCTTCGCGTTTCTGATTCTTTGGATTGTACTGAGCAAAAAAATCCACTAGACCATACGTCTACGGTGAAAATCGAGCTTCCACATTTTGACTTTTTAGCCGTGTTTTGTGAAAGTAACAATGTGTGGGATGGACATATCTCAGGAAGTAGGAGGAGCTTATCCAAGATTATGGTATCAATCTCTTCTTTGGAAGATTTTCTAGCAGATTAATGCATCAATCATATTTGTGGGTGGGGTTTAAGGGGTTAATTTTTCAAAATAAGGCTTTTTTGCCGTAAAGTCAAAATGTGGAAGCTCGATTTTCACCGTAAACGTATGGTCTAGTGGACTTTTTAGCTCAGTACAATCCCAAGAATCAGGAACGCAAAGCGCCCATTAAGATTTTTTTGCTTCCATACTAATCGCCCTACCCTAATATACATATATCTTATGAAAGAAGATTTGATAAGCTTTCCAGTGACATATTTTTCTCATGAACAGATAAATCACTTTTGAAAATTGAAACTTAAAAAGTTTAACTCTGTAGCCTTGCCGCCTCCAAATTGGGTGTGTGTGACTAAAAATAAAAAAAAATCATACTCTGCTCCCGTATCTAAATCGTTCCTAATAAGCGGTAAGGTGCCCCTAAACTACAGAGGCCGCGAAAATAAAGCGCCACCTAGATTTTGTTCGTTTTCGTTGGAAATGGTTTTTGGACTATCTAGAAACAGAGTCGGTTTCCACACTGGAGTAACATGCAAATTTTATTTCAATTCACTCAAGCGCATCGTGTAAGGTTTACTTAGGTTGGAAATAATTTTTAAATTTTTTCAATATTTAATATTTTTATTTTAGCGAATATTTATTTCTTTGGACGAATTCTTTTTTTTTTGTCTTTTTGCGAAGGAAGATAAATATTTTATATTCTGCAATAAAAAAACTATACTATCTCGTTGTCAACATTAAAAAAAATAAATTTTGAGCTCCACCCTAATATATAGACCACATAAAGTTATTTAAAAAATGTATAAAAGTATATTTTATAAACAAACAAACAAATTTTCCCAAAAAATAAAACAAAAATGCTCAAAAATATGATGATTTCACTAGCATTTGCACAGATATGTGAACATTTTATTATAATATATTTATTAGTAGGACAACCAAAAACAGCTAAAAAAAAATAATGTTTTAAGAGCTTAAAAAAAGTTCGACAATGTATTAAAATAAACCGTTAAAATATAAAAATAAAAAGTCATTTAATTAAATAAAAATAAGCTGGTAAATTTTATAGCTTTTGATTAAAATCGTTACTTTAAATAAAATTTTTTTTGGAACTTCGTCAGTCAAAAAAGGTGCAATAGCGAAAATGTTTTCTTAAGCTTCAGGGTTCAAATTTGATTTTTAAAATATATTTTGATAACCCAACAATATATAATATTAAATTTTCAACTTTCAATAAAAAAAATGGTAAAAGATCGAAAAATTAAGTTTTTGTTTTATCTTTTCTTAAATTTTTAAAGTAACACACATATTGCTAAAAAAAAACAAATAGCAAAAAAAAAATCTCATTTAAAAGAAAAAAAACTAAATACTCGCAAGCTTAATTTTTTAAGAAAAAATTCAAAGAGTGCAAAATAAGCTAAAAAAAAAGCAAATATAAAAAAAAGCTAGAAAAAGCTCTTACAAATATAGCTTAAAACTTTCATAATTTCATGATCAAAACTTGTATTTAGTCTATATAGTTCTATCATTTCAAATAAAAAAAAAAGCTTTAGCTTATTTTTGGTTGCCCTATTTATGAATATACTTATTGTTATGGGTATAGATACAAGTGTCGCCATAAAAAGCATACATTTATGACACTATGATGAATGAATGTTATTATATGGTGTTTTTTTAGGAAACAATGGACATTTTTAAACTTACGATATACTGAAATTTTACTGATGATCGTTTGCGAGAGCGTAAAATTATGCTATGGAATACAATACAATTTTATTTGCTCTGTCTAAAAAAAACTAATGATATTTTATAAAAAAAAAAATAAAATCAAATGCTTAAGAAGGAAGAAATATTTCTTAACATTGATACACTTAAAAAAAAAAAAGTTAGTAGTTGTAAATCAAGCTTTCAGCTAATTATGCACTTAACTATTTTCAACCAATGTTTTACTAATATTTTACTAATGTTTTACTAATTTATTTTGCTAAAAAAAAAAAATTGCTCATAAGCACAGTAATAGTGTAGACGACAACCAGATTGAAAGATATACGAAGAATGAAGTAAATGTGGCGGCATATCAAGATGTAGTAGATAAGGGGAAAATGATACTAAAAAGTACAACTCTTATTTTTTACAATAAGATTTTTCTTGGAAGATTTTTCATCGGTTTTTCATACATAAAACAAAATTGTGGATTAAAACAATTTTAATTTTGTGTTGTCACCGGCTGGTGAAAGTAATTGGCTATTTATTAAATTAAAGACAAAATAAAGTATTTAAATTTAATAAAGTTTAAAAAATCTTAATTCAGACTTCCAATACATTTTAGCTAAAACTCATTTTAAGCCTTAAAACTTTTTAGTAGGGTACTTTGATAAATTATATACATATGTATATTAAACATATATGAAGAAACAAGAAATAAATTCTATCAATGTTACATATAATTGTATGGCAGCACATATTAGTCAAATTGAAATAACGTCTAATTTTCCAATTGATTTATATTTAAACTTTCATTATTATTTGGAAAGTGAAACCAAATCGTAGTGCGGATTTACAAAGAATTTTATGAACTTATATCATATTTAATCAAATTATATATAGCTTCATCAAGTCATTCTTCGGATCAAATTATATCAGATGAGATCAAGTGGGATCTCATGAGATAATGTTATATATGCCATTTTTCAGATCAGCTGTGATAAGATGTGATAATGAATTATATATATGGTTATACATACCTATATCGGAACTTCTTTCATCGGGTATACAGATAACTAAAAAAAAATTAATTACTATCGTTTCAGGGTTGCCATATAAAAAATAAAAAAATACAATTTTTGACAATTTTTATAGGAGTTTTTTGAAAAAATTTTAATTTATGGAAAGAAGGCCGGTCTAATAAAGGCTATAGGCTGATTTGGTTAGGGACGTATGGGAAAATTTTATGAATGGGAAAAATTAGTTGTGCAGTATGTACTTTTTATGTGGAATTTAAAGATCGGATTAAGAATTTTCTGAACTTGTTAAATCATTAATATGCAGAAATTTACTTCATTTCCTTTATGAAAGAAAAAAAACTTGCTATTTTCTTTCAACGAACAAAAAAAAATATTAAAAATTTATTCGCCAGTGCTGCCATATAAAATTTTTTAAAAATTGTCTAAAAACACCAATACTTTAAAAAAAATTATGAAAAATCGTGGAAATCCGATAGACCTAATTGTGTGTTACAGTTTGATAGACACACACTCTCACACTCACTCACGAAGTATTTTTTTTTGCTACTCACACTCACTCGCGTTCACATGAGTAAAATTAGGTTTAACTGAAATTTATCAATATATCAAAGGATTACACTACGTATACGTTATTAAATAATACTCATGCGTTTAGGTTGACTTAGGGTTTGCCATTATACATTCCATACACCTTGTTACATATAATTAGTGTCCGACCGAACAGTTCGACCAAAAAACTATATTTTGTCGGTTTTTTGATATCTAGAGACAATGATGACAAATTTTGTTATTGGAAACATGTTTGTTAGGCCGATTTAATTCGATTTTGTGTATAAAATTTAAGAGCAAAGTCAAAGTTTAGCTATAAAGTTAAAAGTTCAGCCGCCGAACTATTTTCAATTTGGCCAAACTTTCTGAGGCCGAACAGTGAATTCATTGCTTAACTTCAGACTTTTCTTCAAATTTGACACTCAAAATAGCATCTAACCAGCCCAATAAACATTTTTCCATACGTCAAATTTGTCCATAATGCTTTAAAATACCGAATACAGGCCAAATGCATTTTCTGGCCGAACTCTTCGGTCGGACAATACATATAACTAGTCATAACTTTGGAATTTATACTTGGATTTTCTTATAACTACTGGCCATTAGTGTCAGACTGAATAGTCGGCTTCCGATTCGGAGTCGGACCAAAAAATGATGTTCGGCCATGTACAGCGTTCGGTGAAATTTTAGCAGGATTTGTCTTAACACCGAAATTGAAGAACTTTTTCAGATCAAATTCTTTAAATTCGAATACAAAAACAATTTGTATTTAAATTGTTATATATTTTAGTAAAAAATAAAAAAGTTTAAGCACTCCTATTTTTTTTTTTTCAAAAGACGTCATTAACATAATTGAAGTCATTATTTTATATTTTTGAAGAAAAAAAATTCAAAATCAGTTTTTTTTTTTGAGATTTACTCTTGTTTAAATATTTTGTGTTTTACTTGAAATAAATTTCTTCGTCAATATTAACCGAAATTCGAGTTTTATTCAAATTAAAAAGTAAATTAAAAAGTTCGGCTTTGGCAACGGCTTTGGCCAAACATTGAAATATTGGAGGAAATTCGGCTACGGCTTCGGTCAAAAAAAGTGAGTTTTGTCGTACACTGCTGGCTATGCATAATAAAGAAACTTGTGGAAAAGAGATAACAATAGGATTAAGAAGAGAAAGCATTCTAGCTGAAAATTTAATTGTTCATACACTTAGAATACTATGTAGGTGAAGACATCTGCAAATTTAGTTAAAAACAAATGAAATGTCACTTAAGGACAACTTACATTTCAGTAAATTCAACTAACATTGTCATTTGTTTTTAAATGTTAAAATGAACCACAATTGTAGTAAAAATAAACCACATGGTAGTAAAAAATAAACAAACATTAATTGTTTTCAAAAAAGTTGAGGTTAAGAAGAAACGTTTTTCTCTAAAGACTATAAACACTATTAATTTTTAAATCAAACCAGACTAGTTTAATTATTTTTATTTTTTTAAATAACGAAAAACTACTGTAAAAAATTAATGTAAAATCATAAAACAGTCATTTGATGTGGTTTGTTTTTTTTAATGATTTGTTTTTACAAATGACTGACATTTACATTAAAAATAAAGAAACTGTATTACAACCCAAACAATTACATATTTTTAAAGCAGAAGTTACCTGAGTGTAGGCATTAGATAACTCAGTCTTTTCTGATTAAAAAACAATAAATTGTGAATGCTGTGTCACACTCATCGCTGTGTCGACACTGGGATTAACTCGCTAAAAGGTAAGATGATACGAGTCATAGCTGTGGGTCATATGGCTGTGGGTTTGAAACTCACTACGACACAAAGTAAGTTCATATAGAGCAGTTTAACAATTTAAAATTATTGTACAATTCACACATAAATTAACCACTGACGAGTTCTTGGAGAGGACGAAACTGTGGCAGTCCGGCATACCCATTGTGTCCGTTAAGTTTTTCAATAAAAATGTGGCCTTCTTCTTCTTCTTCTAACTAAGAAATCACTTCTTGATTTGTAGTATTTTTTAATAATCCGGCATTTTTTCAATATTGTGTAGGAGAATGAAAAGTGCAGACATTAAAGGGTTAATTAATATTTTACTGTATATTAACAATACCGCTTTCTAAACATATTTAACCATTTATTTATAAACACTTTGATTTTCCTGCCAAAGTCCTAAATAAATTCCATTAAAAAAAAACTATTCTCTTTCAAGTATTATTTTCATCACGCTTTGATTATTTTTACAAAGTGTGTGTAAACTCAGTCGCATAAAATACACATAAAACTATTTTCTATGCTCTAAAAGTTAACCCACTTATTTGTTGTACGTTTTTTTTAGCTTTTTTTTCCTATTGTAGCTCGCAGCATACAAACGTGTACAAATACCCTCGTATAGTGACGTGTGCACGACTAAACATGTTTACAAACTAGAAATCAATTTGTCTTTTTATGGGCCTTAAAACATTTCTAGTAGCACTTTGACTTTATAGACCTTTTTAAGTTAAGTTTAATAACTAACAAAAAGAATTGTTGTAGTATAATAAGAAGGGAAAAATGTATAAAGTATGTGTGTGTGTATGCGTGTGCGTGTGTGTGTGTGTGTTTGTTAGGACCTGAGAATAAATGTGTGAAGTTTATTAATGCGTAACAAACATTTTCACAAACACCTTTTTAATACAGCAGTGGAGATGCTAAACAGGCTTGCCAGATTGTTACATTTGTTGTCTTTAAACTAAAACTTAATTTTACTTCAAGAATCCCCATACGAGCATTTCCACAGAAAGGTCAGCCGTGACCGAAAATTTAAAACTCGACAATTAATTCGTTCTGACTTGTATTATTAAAGCAAAATAATAAAGGAATTAGAAAGTCCAAAGCATATTAAATGGACTGCAAAGTTGCTCTCACGTTTAAGTAATTTTTTTAATTTTCACTAACATTTTCTCTTAAATATTCAATTCCTTAAGAGCGATAATGCAAGTATACTCTTATCTTAAAATATTTTCTACAACAACAAACAACTCTAAAAAATGCAAACGCACTAAAATAAGATCAGTAAACAAGATGTTATAATTTTTGTATTAAAAATACAAAAATTGTTTTTTCGGAATTACTAAATTTTCATATACAGGGTGTCATTTTGGTAAACATTAGTCTTGACAGTTCATATTTGGCAGTCGTGAAGTAGACACGTGGCAAATTTATTATGGAAAAATATTCGATAAACCAACGTGTTTTAATCGTTAAAACATTTCATCAATATCAATCATCGATTACTGTGACGATGAGAAAGTTACGTGTTATTTAAAGAAATGATGATGTTGATTGGCCTCCACGGTCGCCTGATTTGACTGCTACGGACTTCTTTTTGTGGGGATATCTGAAAAGCAAGGTTTATGCAAACAACCCGGAAACGCTTGAGCAACTCAAACAAAATATTCGTGATGAAATTAATGAAATACCGCGTGAAATGTGTGAGAATGTAATGAAAAATGTGCTCAAAAGGACTCATGAAGATAACAGAGGCGGACATTTATCTGATATTGTATTCCATACATAATTGCCGACATTAAATAAAACATTTATCAATATAATATCCATTCTCTTTCATTTAATCAAAAATTATAAACAAACAAAGTAGTATACCTTCCCGGCGGACACCCTGTATTTAGCTAGATTATTGTTCCACCTCAAGTCCAAAAGCAAACATGACATTGTCGTAGTAGATTTTATTTGTTGATTTCCAAAAATTTTGATCATTTTCATGATAAACCATACAATTGCTTCATAGTAGTTTTAATATATAAATTAAAAAAATTTTGAACAATTAGCATAACACGGTACTTCTCATACAAACACTGTGTGTTGTGTTTACAAATTGTAATACAACATACACACATACTATATGTCATGATATACAAAGTATATTGATATGTAAAAATTGTTGCTTATCAAATAGTTTTGATTTTATTATTAGATTTACCAAATCAACCAGTTTATACACTAATGTTCGTAATTTCAAGTAATAGCTATCTACCGGTGCTTAGATATCTACCGAATTTTACTCGTGTACACGTTAGGTATCTGAGCACCGGTAGGCATCTATTCCTTAATGTTACGGGCGTAAGGCAGACAAATTCTCATAGAGTTGAATTTGTCTGTTGTATATAATGTCTCGGTTTGAGTTAAGCCAATTATCGTTTTTTATTGTGGTCAACTGAAGATTTGGGTGATGTCAATGAAACAATTGTATTGTCTATCATGAAAATGATCAAACTTTTTGAAAAGCAACAAATAATACGACAATATCATATTAGATTTTGGACTTGAGGTAGAACAATATTCTAAATAAATATATGATATTATTAAACTTTTAATTGAAAGTGAGTTTGAAATCAAACTAAAGTGTAATTGAAATTGTATTGACATTAATTTTGTCTGTGTATATAAGACATTTTAGTAATTTCAGTCCATTCCATTGACTTATTAATGTTCATATCTTCATCAATTATAAACTTCATAAGCAAATTGCATCTTCTTAAAATTATACTGGTAGACATTTAATTAGAGCTTTCAAAGACAAAGTCTTATCCTATAATAAATAAGAGAAAAAAGAGGAACATTTTTGCTTATGCAAAAAGTTTGGAAGACACTTCCAAATGTCATTCCAATTACACATAGAATTATCAATAGTTAGAAACTATACGCGCTTGTTTTCAATCTATATTTGTTCACATTCTTAAGTCCAATAAAAGACTTCTTCTATCGAAAAAATATCTTAACATTTAAGGGGTTTTTCTATTGAAAACTGAAATCAGAAATGTTTTTAATTTAATTGTAGTCAAAATGTTAGAGTTTTTTAAGTACTAGCAAGTTCCTAAAACATTAGCAGGCACTGTTCAAATTTTAATTTCGGCCAAACTTTTGATTTTTGTTATAAAATCAATTTCAAAGATTATCAAAAACAAATCGTACATTCTCTTATTGTGTTTCCTGTTGAAAATCGACATATATGGACATGAGCACACATCCCTTATACATGTCCACATGCACCCATACATGATTCATATGTGGTCATAAATGATTCATACATGGTCATATGGGGTATCATATGTTTTCATGTGTGTTCAATAACGAAAATTGAGGTAATATTTACATATGTAATCATACATTTCCATACATGGTCACATTTGTACATTAACGAAAATTGGGGTTATATTTACATGTATGAGCACATGAACATAAGTATATGAATCCTATATAATATACCGCCATATGTGGACAATGTCCACATATATGTATAATTGTTTGAAATTTAACCACACTGGATTATTAATCTCCGTAAACATTTAGCTTAGATATACACATTTAATCTTTATTAAAATTAAATTTATTTTGTCTTTTATTGAATTAATAGACGATTACTTTCACAAGCCGGTGAGAACACAAAATTTAAGTTGTTTTAATGCGCAATTTTGTTTTATGTATGAAAAACAGATACAAAAATCTTCCATGGTTGATTTTTTATATGTCCTACAAGAGTAGCACTTTTTAGTATCATTTTCCTCGTCACTACTATATCTTGACATGCCGCGACATCTAATTCATTCTGCTAATTTATTTATTTATAGTAACACATTAATAAAATATTAGTAAAACATTAGTTCAAAACAGTTAAGTGCTGAATAAGTGTAAATAAAATATTGGGTAAAAACATAATTTTAGCCAAAATTTTGCTGAAAAATTTACAAGACGTTTTACTAACTTTTCTACAAGACGTTTGATTACAAGACGTTTTACTAACTTTTCTACTAACTTATTTTAGGCTCAAAACATCATTCGATTAATTCTATTAATAATTATTTTATTGAAAAGTGAAAATTTACATTTACCTTCCTTACCTTCCTATTAGGAACACCCAAGATTTTGTTCTACCAAGAGTTCTAAATGGGACTCTGTTTGAAAATGGCGTAATCTACAGGTAATTTCCTCTCCAACGACACCAAGCACGAGTATGATGTGTTCATAACTCCTTAACAGGAAACCTTCAAAACTTAATCCCTTAAGCAAATATTTCTTATATTTCTTATTATGAGTGTTTGTATTCATTTTTTAATCTGCCTTGAATGATGCAAGATATGAAAATAATGACTCATAATAAGTAGGCGCGGATCCAGGGAGAGGGAAAAACTTACATTTCCTCCAACAAAATAAAAATTTTCAACACAACGAAATCAAAAAGTATTGAAATTTTATCAAAAATACTCTAACTTGCCTCCCCAAAATATTTTCCTGGATCCGCGTCTGTAATAAGAAATATTAGAATTAACTTTTGAAGATTTTCTTTTAAGGAGTTATTAAACACAATTAGAGTATCTTCAATATATAATTTTTTTTTAATCGATTTAGATCGATTCAAATATAAATCTCCAAATCTGGCATCCTTTATGTTACTAACATTTTTTAGTACCACATCTGAGAGTATTTAGTTCATATTAGTGTTGGTATTTATGTACATTGCACATACCTTACATTGTAAGTGTTCAACCGTTTAATCGATTTAAGTCACAAAAACTTCAGTTCAATAGCTAATCGAACATTAGGGAAGCTTTTTATAAAATTTGTTTAACTAAACTTAACTGCACTTTTAACTAAACAAGTAAGGATATTAAAATTCTACTGAAGATTGCTTGGGAGAGCGTGAAATCATGATATATAATATTACAATGTCTAAAGCTCTTACACTTTCTTTACACTTTCTGTAAAAATCAGTAAGAGTAATATTCCACATCATGAGTTCACGCTCTCCCAAGCAATGTTGAGTCGAATTTCAATATCCTTACTTGTTTAATCAAAAGCCAAAGCATTCAACTCCTTTAATTAAAAATGTTAAGTTTTTAATTACGAACTAAAATGTTTTTTTTTAGTTTTTGTAAAGTGCTTGAAACAACGGTTCGCGAAAGGTTTTTATAAATTTGATTAAGCTTTTTCTTTGAGTGTTCTCTCGTTTGATCTTATGCATGGATGGTAACCGAATCGAAGTGGGTATCGGTAAGGCTAACGCTATTTTATTTTATTTCGGTAACGGTATTTTAGGGGTAACATATTTCAGATATTTTGATAACGGTTTTTTAGCGTATTCCGGTAACTGTATTTTAGTGGTAACAGTATTTTAGTTATTTCGGTAACGTTATTTTAAGAATAACGGTTTTAAGTTATTTCGTTAACGGTATTTTATAGGAAACGCTATTTTAGTTATTCCGATAACGTCAATGCACAACGATATTTTCAGCTTCATTATGCCTAAATTCCAATGGTTTTCTAGTTTATGATGAAACTTTGGGAAAATATATATATTTACAGCGATTATTTTTTCTGATCTTGTCAGATTATTTCGATAACGGTATTTTAAGCATAACGCTATAAAGAGCATTGTGGTGTAATGGTTAGCGCGTTGGACTGTTACACAGATGGTCCCGGGCTCGATTCGCGGTAACGATATCAACAATTTAGAAAAATAATATATATGAGTTTTCTCTCCCTCATATGTATCGCTGCGCCCACCTTCGGTGTTCCCATAGTACTTAACCCCACCGAATTAAAATAATGAATCAGGGCTATGAAACAAACAGCTTCAATAAATTCGCCAACTCTACATCAAGTGGCGACCAACAACTGTTCTAAGACTTATCATCTCGGGCAATTACAGTTTTCTAAATGTTGCCTCTTTAAAAATAAAAAAAAATTATTGCGGTAACGGTATTTTATTAAACAGTACTTTAGTTATTTCGGTAGCAGTATTTTAAGGGTATTGGTATTTTAGTTGTATCGGTAACGGATAACGGTATTTCAAATATTTCGGTAACGCGTTTTTAAGAGCTAACGATAGTCAGTTGAAAGGGTTTTGCATCGGTAACGGTATTTTTGCGCTATTGCCTGCCATCCCTGATTATATGTCGCCTTTTGATGTTCAAACAACACTATTCGAATTTCACTCATGCATGCATGATAATACAACTTCATTAGATTTTTGTTTGAAACCCCACCGTGTTAACACTTTTCATTTGAAAAATGTGTATTGGAATTTTCCTAAGCCACTTGAGAGTTTTCCTGCGGCATTTTAACAAACGTTTGCAACTTTGATGTTATTGCATTTGTAATAGATGTCCCATGTTGCAGCATGTCAAGCAGATTTTTTTTTTATTATTTAAGGATAATGACATACGAAATGCATACAACATATAAAAGACACAAGGGGGGTCTAACTACTGGGTTCATGTGTATGAAAATTCCATTTAACTGGTAATGATGCCAAAAGAAACTCTTTTTATAAGTTTGTATACTTTAGAGTGGGTAGATACTTAAGACAAAATTTTAATCTTAAAATTAAACATCACGTAAACTCATAAATGAGTTAAAAAACAAACAAAAAAAAAAGGTCGATCAAAAAGCGGCACTCTGCAGACGAAAATGCGGGATTTTGATGCAAAAAGCGGGATTTTAAAATGTTTGGTCTAAAAATACGAGTTGTTATCAAATTCGCAAATTTTTTAGTTTAAATTACTTGAAAAATATTTTAAGACAATCGAAAACTAAAAAATTAACCCTCTAACTGGTAAGGCTGCCTCAGGGCAGTCTTCGTAAAATTTACCACAAATGCGTCAAATGAGCGTTTTATACTTGGAAATTAATATATTCCGATAGAAAACTAAATTTTCTAAATATTTTGTGAAGAAATTTTTCGTGTGCCGCCCACAGTTTGAAAGCGAGAAAGCTTCAAAATCAAACTTTCGTAAAATTTTAAAAACTAATTATTTTTAAAAAAAATATAGTTTTCAAAAATCTAAAAAAACAATTTAAGTTGACTAAAAACTCTTTATAATAAAATATAAGTAAGATTGAAGCTTTATCTTTAATAATAAGTCCTTAGTTTAGTCCAAGGACTCACAGGATTTTATCAAGATTCCTCTAAGGAACATCTTCTTAACTTATAAACTAATAGACGGATTTTTATGAAATTGTGAGTCTGTTGTGGACCCTCCTCTATAATAATATAATATAATTCTTAAAAAGGGATCTCCCAGCCGGGTATCATCTTCCTTCAATATTAATATTTTCTTTGCATGTATACAAAAAATCGGGTTTGGCATAACGAATGCCCATATGGCACATTATAGACATCGATTTCGTAAATCAATCACTATATCTGTTAAGGTTGTTTCGAGTAAAAAGTTCTTAAAGTTCTAAAATACTTAATATATGAAAAATGTATTAGGAAATTCTAAATTACAAAAAGTGGTATTTTGGTTTAACCCTTTGAGGGCCATACTTTTCGCTAAAGCAATTTTGAAATTTTCACGATTTTCATGATCTCTGAAAAGTGCCCTACAAATTTCCTTTGGACATATGTATTTACTATATTTTTTTACCTGGGCTTTTAAAAGCGCAAAAAAGGCTTAAGCAATCAAAGGGTTAAGGGTGGTCGTCAAAGGGTTAAAAAGCATGGGGTGTAAATCAAGGCGGGATCAGCTACGAAAATCACAAAAAAATTCAAAAAAACCGATAAATTTAAAAAAAAATTACCAAAAATTTAAAAAAAAATCGCCAAAATAGAAAAAATTTTAAATTGAAGGGCTTATTGCAAAAACATGATAAGCCACATTTTATTTTTAGTTTCTTATCACCTTCCAAAGGTTGAAAAAAAGTAAAAAGTATGACTTTTACAGGACTTTTATATTCTAGTAATTTGTAGCAAAGCAAGACTTCTATCAATAGAAGTCTAGAAAACAGCGAAAACTCATAAAATAATGAATGTGGCTTATCAAGTTTTTACACTAAGCCCTTCAATTGTCAAAGTTTAAAAAAAATACTAAAATTTTAAAAATCGTTTCTTGATAAAACTTTAAATTTTTTTGTTTTAATTTCTTTGATTTTTTATAAATTTTTGCGATTTTAATAATTTTTGGTGATTATTTTAAATTTTGGAGTTTTTTTTAATTACAGCGATTTTTTTAACTTCAGAGATTTTTTATTATTTCCATTTTGATGTTTTTTTTATTAGATATTTTTTTTTATTTGTGGCTACTTTTTTTTTAACTTTTTTTGATTTTTTTATTTTTGGGTTATAAAGACTGGAAATTTTTTGTTCACCAAATTCAATTTCAATTAAACATTTAATAGATAATATTAGACAAAAATGTTTTAATTTTTGTATTAAAAATACAAAAATTGTTATTTCGGACTTCCTAGATTTTCATAGATTTAGTTAGATTATTGTTATACCTCAAGTCCAAAATCAAACATGCCATTGTCGCATTAGATTTTATTTGTTAATTTTCAAAAAGTTGGATCATTTTCATGATAGACTATAAAATTGTTTCGTTGTATTTTTAATACAAAAATTTAAAATTCTTTTGAACAATTAGCATACCACGGTTCTTCTCATACAAACACTGTTTGTTGTGTTTAAAAATTGTAATACAACAAACACACATACTACATGTCATGATATACAAAGTATATTGATATGTAAAAATTTTTGCTTTTCATATAGTTTTGATTTTATAATTAGGTTTACCCAATCAGCCAGTTTATACCCTAAGGCAGACAAATTCCCATAGAGTTGATTTTGTCTATTGTACTTAATGTATCGGTTGAGTTAGGCCAATTATCGTTTTCTATTGCGAACAACTGAAGATTTGGGTGATGGCAATGAAACAATTGTATTGACTATCATGAAAATGATCAAACTTATTGAAAAGCAACAAATAATATGACAATATCATATTAGATTATGGACTTGAGGTAGAACAATATTCTTATTAAATTTTAATTGAAAGTGAGTTTGAAATCAAACTAAAGTGTAATTGAAATTGTATTGACATTAATTTTGTCTGTGTACGACATTTTAGTAATTCCAGTCCATTCTATTGAGTGTAATACAATGCTTCATCAATGTTCATATCTTCATCAATTATAAACTTCATAAGAAATTGCATCTTCCTTAAAATTATACTGGTAGCCATTTAATTGGAGCTTTCAAAGATAAAGTCTTATGCTCTAATAAATAAGAGAAAAAAAGAGAAAAATGTTTGCTTATACAAAAAATTTGGAAGACACTTCCGATTGGCATACCAATTACACTTAGAATTATCAGTAGTTAAGGAATTTTGGAAACTATACGCGCTTGTTTTCAATCTAAATGTGTTCACATTTTCAATTTCAATAAAAGATTTCTTCTATCGAAAAAAATATCTCAACATTTTAGGGGTTTTTCTATTGAAAACTGTTAAAAATCAGAAATGTTTTTAATTTAATTGTAGTCAAAATGTTTTTTTAAGCACTAGCAAGTTCCTAAAACATTGGCAGGCACTGTTCACATTTTAACTTTGGCCAAACTTTTGACTTTTGTTAAACCATCAATTTCAAAAATTGCCAAAAAAAAAAAAAAAAATCAAATAAATCTTACATTCGGCCTTACACTTTTATTATTGTGTTAACAATTTTCTTTTGTGGGTGTTGCATTTATGTATGTATGTATGTATGTGTGTGTATATTTTGTTGACCATTTATCCTTATAGGTGCTGAAAGTTTATTTTTTTTTTCTATATCCTTTTTTCTATATTCTTTATCCCAGTCAGAAACTGGCCAACCAAGGAATTGTAAATATACTACTGGCAGAACACTTGTGCAAGACGCTTTACCAGTATTTCCAAAAAGTGTGTTGCCAGTATTTATTTTACAATAATTTCGGGGGTTCACAAAAATAAAACATTTTCAAAGAATTTCTATTCAGTCAGAAATTGCTGTCAGCTTTAAAGTCTAACATCTGATAAAGCATAAATTTTATAAAAATGATGATGATTTGTTTTAAAAAGTTTGTAGCCGGAAGGTTCCGAGTTCGATTGCGGTTCCAGGCATAAATTTTTTTTGATTATTTATACTTTTCAATATTTTTAATATAAAATTAATTTCTTTGTTCCAGGATAAGCTCTTTTAAGACCAACTTTTTTTTTGTTTCCCCAACGTTGACCAGTTGATTTCAACAAACCTTATACCAGTGGTGACATATTTCAGTAGCCAACTGTTACCCAGTAGTTTTTTTTTTTGCTTACGTTTTAAGCTTTCAACTATTATATGTCTAGTTAGCTCAATCGTTAGAGCTGTCTGGCGGAAAGGGTTCGAATCCCGGCGGGACCAAAAAAATTATAAATTAATTTTTTTTTATTTTGTTTTGGAAAATCTATTTTTAGACCATGGTTTTACCAAAGTTTTCATGGTTTTACCAACGTTTTCATGGTTTTACCAACGTTGGAAATTTTGTTTCCTCAGTGCTTGTCCGACACTTTTTGAACAGACGAACCTTTTGTCTAATGATGTTATCATTATAGGGTTGGGAAAGCACTTGTTGCCAGCACACTTTTACCACCTGTTAAAGTGACTTGCCAGCGGTGGTTCGATTGGTTTTTTCTGACTGGGTAAGTTTAAGTCGACTACATGTATTTAAATCTTAATTTTAGGACCCCATTTTCTTTTTATTCAGTTTATAGCTTAATCATGTTCATAATTAATGATGATACATTTATTTTCGACAATCACTGTTAAGGGCAGCATGTTAATCAATTTTTCATGAAGAGGATAAAATTGATGGGATTGAGGTTATAAAAGTAGAACTTCTACTTAACCCTTTAATGTACGAGGCTGTCTTTAGGCTATGTTAAGCCATTACAAAGCATTTTTACAATTCTCAAGTGTAAATGAATGAAATTGCATTATTTCGATAGAAAAGTTAATTTAGATGGGCGATTTGGGGTGAAATGGTAACACTTTCTAGCTCTTTAAAATACCACACAAACCATTTTTATAAGTCGTTCCAAAGACTAAGATGTGTGTGATAAATGGACTAACTTATTTGCCACCTAATTTGTCAATAATTGCAATCTTTCAACAAAAACACATTGTGGGGTGAAGTGAAAAATTTGCCGGGGGTGGGAAGTAATAGAAATAAAAGTTTTAAAAAAAAATTATTTTACCTCAATTTATGTTAATTAACAGATTAATGCATAAGAATGCGAAAAAATATAAAACTAAGAAAATAACAAAGGAAAAATCTATACAAGCCAGGGTAGAAAAGCATTACCATATAAGTGGTTTTATAAGTTCATATTTGGCATTGGCAAGTACTTACAATTGTCATTACAAATCTCATTACTTTTATATGGGAATATCGAGCAAAACAATGACATATCATTACTAAAGACCTAACAAAAAATCAAAAAATATGTAGTTACCTATATGCTTACTAGTAAAAAAATTAGTTAAAAAATTACTTTTTGAAATAACTAAATTTTATTAAAAAAATAAGCATTTTTCTTAAAAAGTTTATTATTTATTAAACATGGGATTCGATCCTGGAAATCCAGGTTGTCAGTCAACCGCAAAAAAACATCACTTTCCAGCTTACAAAAAATCAAAAATTAGTAGTTATATATGTACTTACTAGAGTTCAAAAAATAATGAGTCTAAAACTAGATTTTCGAAAAATTGTTAGATAATTACTTTATATTTAAAATAATGATACAAAAATAATAACTTATGGGTAACGGATTAGTTTTATTAATTATTAATAAGTCATTATTACTTGTATTAATGTAATGCAGAGAGTAAGCTGGTGTCTTTACCAGTAGTCCTAATAATAATAATGATATGTCATTACTGCTTCTACACTGGGAACAAATATATAGAGAAAAATTAAGTATCCATCGGAATATTTTGAGTCCCAATGGACACAGGTGAAAAACATGGCTGTTATAGTTGCACAATTCAAATGAAAAGCTCTCATGAATGTAATGCAGATTATGGAATACTACTTATTTTTTAATTACTGATAAAATATAAGGGTCAGCCGTATTAGTTAAAAACCGGTAATCACATATATTTTTAGTTGTTTATAAGTACATACACTTATAACTAATTATTTTGGTAACCACTTATTTTTTCTTTTTTTTTTTGTAATGCAGCGGGTAAACGAGAATGCAAATTGTGTGGGTTTTTTCATGAAGCAAATATGTAAAAGTACCCGAGTAAAAAAAATTATATATTGTTTCTTCATCTTAAAATATATTATAATAGTATTATATTATGCATGCTGCCATGTATTGCCATATATAATTATGTTTCTTATGTGGTAACATATTCTTATGTTGTAAGATATTAAGCATATATGCTATACCTAATAAGTTATGGTAGATCCGTTGTCATATATAATAATACATTTTCATATATGACTTAATATGTATGTAATCATATATGGTTTCATATAAGCTATATAATTTAAGATATAATAATATATACTGTCTTATAAAAAATACTTTTTTTTCTTATATCTCACATAAGATATATATGTGGTAAATAAAATTTCCAACCTTGGCAAAACAGTGAAATAGGTGTTCTAATAATACATTTTCCAAAATAAAAGAGTAAAACTAGAAATTTTGTATCTAAATACCATATTTTTGGTCTTCAAAGTTTAGTAACGTCGTCATGATACTTGTTAGGAAAAAACCCTAGCCACGTGTTTGATTGCTAAGAAGGCAAGAATGGAGCAAAATAGATGACTAATAGGTTTTTGTTAAAGCTCTGTCTATTCTGGAGATTCTAGCTTTTCTTAAACTTCGGGTACTGATGACATATTTTATCAGATCGAAATACTAGTATCAACCTGGCTAATATGTTTGATTTGCTTTATTTTTGTAAATATACGGGGGTTAAATGCTCGTTATAAATAAATAAAAATTACAAAAAATTTAATTAATATATTTTTTTTGATCCGGTAGAATTCGAACCCTGGCCGGCCAAAGTGGTATCTGACAGCTATACCCACTGAGCTAACCAGACATATACTAATCGATAGCTTAAAACTTATGTGAATTATAACTGCTGGGTAACCATTGTTCAAATATGCAAGCACTGGCTTTGGGTTTGTTGGAATCAACTTGCCAACGTTGGGAAAACAAAAACAAGTTGGTCGTAAAAGAGCTTTTGCAAAAACCAAAAAGTTTATTTTGTATAAAAAGAAATATTAAAAAGTATAAAACAAAAAAATCTTAAAAAACAATTTATGTCCGAAATCGGGACCGAACTCGGAACATTCTGACTACAACCTTTTTAAACAAAGCATTATCATTTTTACAAAATAAATGCTGTACCAGTGGTTAGGTTTTTCAGCTGACTAGATACCACTGGGAACACACTTCTTGCCAACGTTGGCATAGGGGTATCAGCCAATTCTTTGGCAATGTTTTTTTTTTCGACCACTGAAATAATTGTAAACTAAATGCTGGCAAAACGCTTTTGGAAACGCTGGTAAAGCATCTCAAACAAGTGTTCTGCCAGTAATTTATTTACAATTCCTCGGTTAGACAGTGGTATGCCACTGGCAGTTTTTGACTGGGTAGTTAATCCGATTATTCAAATGGTCTAGTGGGGAACCCGAGGAATCAATTTTTATGAAACCGCCATAAGGTGATTTTTTTAACCAATTGAAGTGATTTTTGCTTTTGCCTATACATCTCAAACGATATTATTACAAAATTTATCGCTAACAAGGAAACTATACTAATGGGTTCTCTTCGAGCCTCCAGGCGGGGTACCTATATGAAGTATCTTTGTAAAGATATTTTTTGTACTACACTGGGGTTAATAATATTAAGATATGCAATTGAGCAGACAGAGAAAGTTGTCATGTCTATATTTTTAATGGCCTGATCTCAAGCTTGAAGGCTAAAAAATTGGGCCAAAATTTTTTTCGTTTTTTTTATATAAAAATTGGGCATTACATGAAAGGTATTTAAAAAATCTATATTATGGGGTATTATAAAAGTTTAAAACATCCTAGAAACACATTTTAACTTTGTCCCATCTATGGTATATTTAAATTGTACCGAAATCTAGGAGTTAGGTCTAAAGTAGTTTTCCATAAAAGAGAAATTTAATTTTCATTATTTTTTTTTTTTGCCAACGTGGCCAGCTGTAAATCATTGCAGTTATTTAATAAAATACTTTTGATTTTTTTTTAAATATATTTCCTCCTCCACCATTGATTTTTCTTAGAATTACATCGATCAATGTAAATGAATTATCTATCCGTATATAATTTAAAAACTTTAACCTAGTTTTCTTATTCAATGAATATTTTCTTTTATTTTCCTATTTTCTATTAAGTAAATACACATTTCTTAAATTTTTAAACTTTTTTTTTATTTTCTTCTCTAAACAACCAGAAAAACGTTCAATCATTTACTTAACTGTCAATTGAAAATTTTTGTACGTGTTTTTGGCTATTTCCTGGTGAACGGTCTTTTTCTAATGAACTAAATCGAAATGCCAGTATAAATAAGCATTATATTTTGCTGTTCAATCACATTAAAGTTTTAAATGCGAATAGGAAAATGCAGATATAAGAATAAAATCCAGAAAAAAGAACTTCATTTACTTTTATGCTGCCATTATTACCTGGCAATTCATGCCACAAACAATATTCATTTTAGTCAAGTTTTAAGGACCTTTTTTGCTACAAGCATTTTGCAATTTCCGTAGTTTAAACTGTATGTAAATACTTCTAAAAGTAGGAAAAGAAAACTGTTGATAATGCAAAATGTTGGTAATACCTAAAACAACATAAAAAAAGTCTCTAAGAATAAAAATATATGATGACGATGATGGTAAATTAGGGATTTTTATATCAAAAAATTGTTAATGAGAATATTGAAGAAAATTGGGAGAGAATGTCGTGTAATCTGCATATTTCCTATGGGGAAACCTTAAAAGACAATGTTTTTATATTAAATTTTTTTCATATATTATTATATCTCATCATATATGTACATTTATAGTTCAATATGTTATTAAATATGACCTCATGTATGAACATATATGTTTGGATCTGAAATTAGGGCATATATAATCATATATATTTATATATTACCATATATGATTGCAGGCGGTCATGTCAAAATATATATCGCACTTGTTCAACAAAAGGGTCATAACTCAAAATCCAATTTTTGCAAGAAAACGACATACAGTGGTATGGCGGGTTTTTTGTTGCTAAAGAGTACAGAGATCCATCTAAGATTTTTACAATGGGTAAAGATGACCACAGATTGTCGTTTTCTTGTAAAAAAAAATGGATTTTCAAAACTTTTGAGTTATGAGTCTTTTGTTGTACAACAGCGATTTCATAATATATAACTATATATGATCATTTTTAGATCCGAACGCATATGGTCGTATATTAAATGGTAACACATATATGATCAGCTATACCCATACATTATCATATACAAGACTATATATGTTTATAGTTGATCCCATATATGGTCTCATAAATGACCATACATTTTCGGAACCGAAATTTAAGGCTATATGACAGTATTGTATCATATATAAGACCATACATGGTCATATATTAAACTAAATTGAGATATATGACCAACTATACCCATATATGATCATATACAAGACTACATATGGTAATATACGTTCACAATAATAAATGACCATACATGTTCGAATTCAAAATTTTAGGATATATGGCCGTATACGATCAAATATAAGGCCTACACGGTCATTGGGGTGTACGATAAAACTAGATTTGTTATTACATCCCCCAGTTTTGTGCCAAATAGTTCCAAATGGAAGAAATCTTTTTTTTTTTGTTTTTTTTTTTTTTTTTTGAAAAACGTAAATAGTGTAATTTTATTAAAAATCTTCAAAATGCGAAATTTTGAAAAAAAAAATTTTTTTTTTCTATTATTCCTTTAATCTACTCAAAATTATCCAGATGTGGAATTCTGACTTCATCGGATATCACTTACCCACTTTAGCCTGGAATCCAAAATGTGCAAAAGTTTTTAAAAAAAAGGCAAAAATGTGTTTTTTTTTTTAATTAATTTTAAAAAAGCCAATTTGGAGATGTCGTTTGGTATTTTTATAATATAATACAAGGTGGCGCAAAAGTAATCCTCCTATCAGAAAATGCTATAAATTTTGCGATTGGCCCCTAATGTCAGTTCTGTTTTGACATTTGTGTAGTAAACAAATGCGAAATACACGTTAATAAATAATGTTACGTTACACTGCTCCGGAAAGCGGAATATTGGTGACTATTTATTTGACCAATAATCGGTCGGTGACTTTGGCACAACGTGAATTTCGTCGCAGATTTCCTGGCCGTCCAACGCCTACTGGTGAAACACTGCGACGTTTAGCCGCTCGCCTCGAAGAGACTGGCACAACGCGAAATGCTGCCAGGCATGGCAGACCCCGGATTCAGCTGAAACATATTGTTGATTTATCTAAATTCGTAGTTAACTCAAATTTAGTTCTACTAAAATCAGGTCAAATAAATTTAGCACCATTGAAAATTCTGCTGGCGCAAAGTGAGAAACTATTTTCTGCTGTCGTAGCTGAATTGTCAACTATTTGTACGGGCTTTTTATTTACCAGTGTACAAGAGTGTAGAGTTGGGCATTCTAGTTCATAGTTCATTTAGTTCATTTGCACTTATTGAACTAGTTCGTTCTTTTAACTCAAACGTTTGTTCGTTCATTTGCATTTACTGAACTAGTTCGTTCTTTTAGTTCATATGTTTGTTCGACAATTTCTGTTTCAATTATTCATATTGTTATATTGGTCAATGGTATATTTAAGAAATCTGCATAATATTAGAGAAAATTCCAAATGAACTAGTTCAATTTTAACCATTAATTTGGGATGTTCGCTTATACTTTGCAGATTTGGTCAACAAACAATTCACCAATATAACAATATGAATTAAAAATAATTGTCAAACAAATATATGAACTAAAAGAACGGACTAGTTCAGTAAATGCAAATGAACGAAATGAACTATGAACTAGAATGCACAATTTTACAAGAGTGAAAAGCTTTTCATACACAAACAAGAATTATAATTTTTGCAATTATAAAAATAGCAATCCGCATCTCCAAATTATTAATTTTTAAATTAATTTAAAAAAACACGTTTTTGAATTTTTATAAAATTTTCAACCTCTTTTTTTGATGTCAGGCTAAAATGGGTTAATGATATGCGATGAAGTCAGAATTCCATATCTGAATAAAAGAATTCAAGGAATAAATGAAAAATTTTTTGGGAATTTTCAATAAAAATATCCTTTTTTCAAAAATGTACCATTTTCGGCCAACAAAAAATCGATTTCTTTCATTTGGAACATTTGCAACAAAACTGGGAGGGATGCAATTACCGAAAATCCACAAATAGTTATATAAAGGGAAATGTTATGATATATATCTCATAATATGTATGACATTTATGTTCCACTTTTACTTGGGTGATGTTTTTTATGGTAACATCATGTTTTAGCTGCAGAAAACTTTAAAAAGTTAAGTAACCGTCTATGCCAAAAAATAAATTTTTGTTATCTAGGTATTCTTAATTTTTCATGATTACCCCTGCAAGAAACACCAACAAATTTATAATGAACTCTAGGAACCCTACAACATATGCTTACTTAGCATGTATTTTGTGTTAAGAATATGTAATAGTTCATTGGGATTAACCTTAATACCCCAACATAATTTGTGTGGCTTTAGGAAAAGCCATGTGGGAATAGAAACATTTCAGTACATGTGTTGGAAAAAAACTTAACAGACAGGTAACCCCAGATTACTTATGTTGAGTATAAACTTTTGGGATTAAAAACATTGATTTGCTAAGATACGAATATTTAATATACCGACTTAGCTTTTGTTTACATTTGGATCTTAGAGTGGGTCGAAGGTAACAAACAAAATTAAATCATTTATAGTAATAAAAAGTGCTAAAGTCCCAAAACTTATTTAACAAATTGTAAAAAGCAATCTGATGTAGGCGTGTCCCTATCCGGATTTCATTCCTGCCCAAGGAAATCTTCAGGGGACTTTTTTATTAGAATTTCTAGAGATATTTGTTATGTTAAATCACAAACTCAATGAGAATTTCTTGTCCTCGTCTAGGAGCGAGATTCAAAATTTAAAATATCAAAGAAAAAACAAAAACAACAACAAAAAATTGTCACAATTGGCTTTGTCATCTTCCAAATACTACATTGCTAGGTCTGTCAAAAAAACAAAGTAGTATTTGGAAGATGACAAAGCCAATTGTGACAATTTTTTGTTGTTGTTTTTGTTTTTTCTTTGATATTTTAAATTTTGAATCTCGCTCCTAGACGAGGACAAGAAATTCTCATTGAGTTTGTGATTTAACATAACAAATATCTCTAGAAATTCTAATAACAAAGTCCCCTGAAGATTTCCTTGGGCAGGAATGAAATCCGGATAGGGACACGCCTACATCAGATTGCTTTTCACAATTTGTTAAATAAGTTTTGGGACTTTAGCACATTTTATTACTATAAATGCAATTAATGTTTATCCCGATGAAAATAAATTTAAAAAAAAAAAAAAAAAAAAAAAAAAAAATTAAATTAAATTAAATTAAATCAAATTTAATTGTGAAAAGCAAGAAAAAAAATTTAAATCATATCACGTTTAACCTATACGCTACGCAAACAAGTTTTGAAAAACACAATTTAAAAATCTGATTTTTCTAAAAAAAAAAAACTTTGGTTCGCTGAACGTTAAAATTCAAACTCAAACAAAAATCAAACTTTGGTCTCTGGCAATTCTTCCCTAACTACGTAAGCGCCATCTATCGAATATACAAAGAATATATCATAGAGTTGGCATCACTTACAACATATGGGAAAACAGTGGACATTAGAGTGAGGTAAGTTTCTAAAAATAGAACTGTTGTGTTGTTGGAGTTGTACTTCTTTGATAATGTATGAATAAAACTAGTTTTAATCACAACACAACTCGACCTGACGATAGCTCAGTGCGCTAAAGTGCTCTGTCTACCGTGTAGTGCGAGTGCATGTGGCATTAGCAATCAGTTTATCTATATCACGGTCAGTGATTGCACAGAAAATTCCATATAGACGCAATCGAACAAATAAAAACATAGCAAATATTACATTATTCAAAAAAACAGAGTCACTGACGAAGGTTCAATACCAGAACTGCGCAGTCTGATTCAGAAAATTGAAAATTAACAATGTAGTTATGATTTTTAGAAAAATACACTCATTCTTCTCTACCACACCTTTCACAATTAAAATTGCATATTAATTATAGTATTAATTACAATTGTCTGAAAAAGACGTTAAAATTCAAACTGAACACGATACAATAGTTTGCTTAAATTCTGTCAATACTTTTGTGCTGCCATAAAATAAAAGGCAAAATAAGGAAAAGAAAATTGTGCATTTAAAAAATTTTTTGTCTTTCGAAATTAGGGTTGCCATATTTGAAAAGTGAAAAAAAAGTACATTGATGAAAAAAAAACAGTACTTTTCAAAAAAAAACAGTACATTTTTGTATTTATTTTTAACATAACTTTTACTTCAATACATCACATATTTACTTAAAATAAGTTAATACACCGAACCAAATAGCGTAGGTAAAATCAACAAAAAAATTTTTGTAGATCTTTAACGAAATTTTGTCAATTTTTTTTTAAGATTTAACAAATTTTATTCAAATCAACAAAATTTTGTCAAGTTTACATCCTCTAAAGAAGTAAAATTGACTAAATTTCATCATATTGACTAAATTTCGTCAAATTGGCTAAAATTATTAGTTTGGACGTCATTACTTTTTGCATTGGGCAGTGTCATGAAAAAAAATTGTGTTTACAAACATCCATTGCTTGAAAAGTAAACAAACCAAACTTATATATGTACAAAGAAACGAAGTGGAATTAATACAGGGAGATTCAAAAAATTTATATAAAAAACTATTGCACACACGAAAAAAACATGCTTAAAATAATATATATTCTTTGTACAAGCAAAAAAACTTGTTTATATAAAAATATGTAAAATATACAAAAAAAACAGTACAAAAACAGTACAAATCCAAAAAAACAGTACTTTTGCGTACTGTTTTAGGTGTTGTGAATAAAACAGTACATTTTTCAAAAAACAGTACATGTACTGTTTAAAACAGTACGAATGGCAACCCTATTCGAAATACATAAATCGAAAACTTGTCGAAGTTGTTCTATTTAATAAACTTTCTTCAAAGTGTATGTCGTGCCTGGAAATCGAACCGTAAACCCTCTACACACGTTAGTTCGTAGCCTCACCTCCAAAGGACATACACCGCGGTCGGCATAACAATGAGTCAGGCAGATTGAAATCAGAAGACAATCATCAGAAGACTTAAATTTAATTAATACATGAACCATATATTTTTCATTTAGAATAATTAATCTTTTCAAACATATGGTTATCTCCTTATCCCAAGTAATTATCATTTATTTATGCATATTCAAAAGTTGGATACCGAATGCAGGTCAGAGATGCCGTTGTCGGGGGAAACAATGCGTTGTTGTTATAACCAAAATATATTTAGAAAAATATTTTTCTTAAAAAAAAATCCTATTTAAAAAACAAAGTTGATTTTTTTTTTTAATTTATTTACATACTCTGATTTTTCCAAAAATATCAAAATATTTATCAACATCTGTTACATGCATATATCCATCCATCCATGTCACAGATAAAATTTGTTAAATCTACGAAAAAAATATTTTGGCCCATTCTCAAAAATCTTTTGGGCTATAAGTAGTCATATTCCGCTTTAAGAGTTGCAAGAATGACACAAATGACACAAAATTTTTAAAACGCCAAAATACACTGTTTAATGAAAATATTTACATAATTAATTAAAAACTACCCAGCCAGAAATTGTCAATGGTCTGAAAAATTAAGCACTGGCAGAACACTGTTTGCCAATGGTCCAACAAATAAAGTGCTGGCAAAGCACCGATTTGCAACGCTCCGCCAACGCTAGTAAAAAGTGATTTGCCAGTGCTTAATTAACAAAATTTACAACAGTAAAAATACTAAAAGCACTGGCACAGCTCTGGCTTAGAACGCTCTGCCAACATTTGTAAAAAGTGCTTTGCCAGTACTTTATTTATTAAATTTAAAACCGTAAAAATAAAAATGCACTGGCACAGCTCTGGCTTAAAACGCTCTGCCAACGTTCGTAAAAAGTGCTTTGCCAGTACTTGATTTACTAAATTTAGAACGCTTTCCCAACATTGGCAAAAAGTGCATTGCCAGTACTTATTTACAAAATTTACAACCGTTAACTTAATAAAAACAGTGGCACATCCCTTGTCCACAACAAGAGTGAAAAAATTCAAAACTAAATTGCAATTTATGATTTGAAGATAAGAGTATTAAGGATCCAATTATAGTCAGCACAAAGTATAGTTTTTGTACTAAAATTTTAGTTAAGAAATTTATTTTCAAATTTCTTTCTTTAGTGAAATTGTAGTAAAAAATCGTGCTAAATTATCACAAAAATAATTAGATAAAAAAAATATTCAGTTATTTTGTAATTAACTTAGCTGAAGCAAGCCTATTGTTATTTCTGTTCAAATTACCAAAATCATTCAATAAGAAATAATACAACTCTTTACTGAAATGAATTACTAAGTAGGACTTTATTGGTCGTTTTTGGTTTTGGTACTGGCAAAGCGCTTATTGCCAGAGCTTTGCCAACGTTTTAAAAAAGAAACGGCCAAGCCCAGCCCGGTGTTGTCATTTTGGGGTTGGCAAAGCACTTATTATTAAAAAGCACTTTATTGGTTTGTTGGTTTTAAAATTATGGTTTTGGTACTGGCAAAGCGCTTATTGCCAGTGCTTTGCCAATATTTAAAAAAGGAACGGCCAAGCCCTGCCCGCTGTTATCATTTTGGGGTTGGCAAAGCGCTTAAATCTTCAGATATCCAAAGCTCTGCCAACGCTCATATCACCGTTGAAAGCACTGGGCCAATGCTTTGCCGTTCGTATTTTTCTGGCTGGGTAGTAATTAAACAAGAATGTCTCCTCGTTTTTCGAGGAACTAGAAAATTAAATTTCGTTACAGTAAAAATGTTTAATAACCCTTTCATATACTCGGGTTCTAAATGACCCACAATTTAAAAAAAAAAAAAAACTGTCTGCTAAACACGAGGTCAAAGGTAATTTTAATTTAAGATGTTTTCATTTTGAAATATAGCGCAATATGTTATTGGGTTTTTACGGATTTATCCAAAGTCAGAAATTAAACTTTTTATAGAAAAAATCGAATCTGTCTATCTATCCTTATATGCACTCGGGGTCAAAATGACCCAACATTTTGAAAACACCAAAAAGCACTGTTTTCTTTAAATATTTGCGTAATGAACATAAAAGCTAGTTATTAAACAAGCATGTCTTCTCGTTTCTTGATGAGGTCAAAGGTAAAATTTTTTATTTTCACGAAAATGTACCAAAATATTTTATTAGTTTTCATAGATTTGATTGAAACTTGACTTAAATATTTTCTGTAGTTGGAAATTAATTTTTTTTTTTAAGGTCAATGTGACCGAACATTTTTAGAAAGACACAATAAACTGTTTTATGCTAATATTTACATAAACTTAACTTAGAGATATCAAATTTTAATTAAAAAAAAAAAAAAAATAAGTAAATTCAATACTCTGGAAAAATTTGCAATAAAACCAACGAAACGTCGCACACTGGGTTATTGGGTATCAAAACTGTGGATTAATTAAAAAATTAATTTTGAAATAACACTCGAATACTTAATAACCATAGAAACTACACATAATTCTGCGTCACTAACCGAAAAAATAACGGCTCTAAGTTGTATAGTGAAGCTGCATTATGTTTTTGAATTTACACTTTTATTCTTTGTTCGCTTGCGCTCGCTGTAAAATTGATATTTTAAGTTTAAAAAAGTGTTTCTTCGATAAAAAAAACCTTCAAGTGAAATTTAAATCTGAGTATGGAGCCTTCAACTTCAGGTATTGAACTATTTTTCAGATACAAGTATTACAGGAAAAAAAAGTAATTTAATATTTTAAATTATTTTTTTGTTCAAAGTCCCCAAAATGTGCATATTTGGGGTATATATTTGGACATATAGTTAATTATCGGACTAGATCGGGCTCTGATTTTTTTTTTTTTGATTTTGCGGATTGTAGACGATGTTTCTGCAAAAAGTTGAGCTGCGCTTTTGTGGCATATTTGATTAATTCTACTTTTTGTTCATTATGTCAGTGGTCAAAAATGATCAATTTCCACGCATGTTTTTTGTTGCTGGCGTTTTGTGTATCTGTTTTGTTATTGATATTTATTATTTGTTTTGTGTTGTTGTTGTATAACTGATTTGTGATGCTCAGGGTTCCCAGTTTTATTTTATACCTTATCCCCAATTTGCGATTTTTCATCCCCAAAAATCCCCAAAACTGAGAGCTCTGGTGATGCTGTTGTGATGGTTTATTATTTGTTTTGTGTTGTTGTTTCCAGTGTTTGCCTTCCAGTTTTGGAGTATTACTTTATTTTTTTCGATAGACAATGTTAGTTTTGTCCCAGCGAATGTCAATTTAATTGTGAAAAGCTAAATGGAAAATTATTTCCACGTTAAAAGTAAAAAAATGTTTTATCATTTTGTTCATGCACACGTTTCTTCACTCGTCAACATCTGTACAACTTAATGCAAAACTCAGGATTCCAGCATTTTGAAGATAAGTTCAATTATTTAAAGGAAGAAATGAAGAAGTGTACTGAACCATCAGAGGAAGATATTCCTATTTTCAATGCCACAATGAATCGTTTCATCTCCGAATTTAAAACCCGATGGACAAGATGTCATAGAAAAGAAGAACGTTTCTTTAAAACCCATCGGAATTGGTTAGACTCTTCTATTTCTTTTTGTACTAAACAGCTAAAACGAGGTCGCAAAGAAATTGCTTTCGAAGAATGCGGCCCAAACACAAAGTACAAAAAAACCAAGGTTTTGAGAGACAACACATCGTTGTCAATGCTAGCTTTTACAACTCAAGTGAAGTTACGGGAGTCTGGTAATATTGGGGCATCTAAGTTAGTAAATGATGTAGCTTCTTTGTCACCAACGAGAGCGGACAAATACAAGAAAAGTTTAATTCAGTCGGCGGCGTCCAACAAAATGAGTAGTGAAGAAGCATTATCTGTTTTGGTTGAAGCTAAACTATCGCGGCATCAATATAATATTGTGAAATCATCTGCTCCAGCAAGGTTTCCCTCGTACACTGCTGTCCAGTTAGCAAAACAACAATGTTATCCAAAAAGCGATAGTATGAGAGTATGTGAAACCTCAGTCGAAGTTGATTTACAGGCACTTCTTAATCACACTGTTGAACGCCTAGTACTGCTGCAAAACTGTGTGATTTATTCTATTAATAAAAAAGAATTGTCTGAATTTTGTTTATACACAAAATGGGGCTTCGATGGGAGTTCTGGCCATAGCTCATATAAACAAGCATTTCATGGTACAGACGCTACTGATTCCTCTGTGTTAATAACATCAATTGTGCCATTAAGGTTGGTATGCGGGGAAAAAATTATATGGCAGAATCCCCGCCCTTCTTCTACCAGATTCTGCAGACCATTGAAAATGGAGTTCATCAAAGAAACATCAGTTGTTTCAAAGCTAGAGCATGATAGAGTCAATGAAGAAATTAAACATCTAACTAATTCAATTGTGGCACTTGGTGAGAAAGTTGTAGTAGTGAGACATAGTTTAATATTATCGATGATAGATGGAAAAGTTTGTAACGCTCTCACTGAAACTACATCTACACAAAAGTGTTACTTCTGCGGATCCACCAGCAAAGATTTTAACCAAATTGATAAAAAAGGAAATTAACACTGATAATTTACAATTTGGGTTATCGATTTTGCATGGATGGATACGATTTTTTGAGTGCCTTCTTCATTTGTCATATAAACTGCCAATCAAAAAATGGCAAGCTAGATCAGACTCCGAAAAGCAAATTGTCGAAAAAACTAAAGCAGAAATTCAAAAACAATTTAGAGAGAAAACTGGTTTAATTGTTGATCGTCCAAAACCCGGATTCGGTAACTCCAATGACGGAAATACGGCCAGGCGTTTTTTTCAGAATGCGGAACTATCAGCGGAAATTACGAAAATTAACGTTAACTTAATAGTCAGAATGCATAATATACTGATTGTTGTTTCTTGTGGTCATGAAGTAAATGTACATAAGTTTCGGGAATATGCACATGAAACGGCTAGAATCTTTGTAGAAAATTATCCGTGGTACTATATGCCTCCAACATTGCATAAATTTTTTATTCACGGACCTGAAATAATAGCATATGCATTGTTACCGATTGGCCAATTATCGGAAGAAGCGCAGGAAGCTACCAACAAAGATTTCAAAAAATATAGAGAGTGTTATTCTAGAAAAATGGATCGACAAAAGTCGAATCAAGACGTTTTTAACATGATGCTGATTAATTCTGATCCAATAATATCAAGCAGGAGAAAATTGCCTGAAAAAAAATTACACAGCCTACCAAAAACGGCTGTAGATATGTTACAATCTCCATCCTTAAATTTGGCAAACGCTTATGCCAGAGACAATAATAGTGCTCATGGCATTGATTCCGACGAGGAAGATGGTGACGATGATAGCAATGATGATGCATAATTAATTGATTGTAATGAAATTTATAATTAAATGTTTGTTTTTTTATTTAAAATAATAAATAGTCGAATTATCGCAAAATTTAATTTTTTCTGCATATTTTAGGGTAATATACAGAAAAACCTGTAACATCGATATCTCGCTAACTAAGGGAGTTATCGATAACTTCATTTTAGTTTTCCGCCTAATTTTAGAAGCACGACAAAACAAAATTATCTGGTCTAGTAAAATGCTGAAAAGTTATCATATTGTTTATAACTTCAAAGCCAGATATCTCGATAACAAAGCGAGTTATCGATAATTCTTACTTAATTTTTTCGGTTTATTTTGAAGTATTCTCTAAGAAAATAAAACGGTAAAAAGTTATCGATTTTTTTTAAACTTCAACTCCAGATATCTCGATAACAAAAAGAGTTATCGATAATTCTTACTTAATTTTTTCGGTTAATTTTGAGGTATTCTCTAAGAAAATAAAACGGTAAAAAGTTATCGATTTTTTTAAACTTCAACTCCAGATATCTCGATAACTAAACGAGTTATCGATAATTTTTATAAAATTTTTTCGGCTTATTTTGAGGTGTTCTAAACAAAAATTATCAGTTTGAGAGGCCTCGGAATTAATCCACAGTTTTGATACAAAATACCCCAGTGTGCGTCGAGTGGAACGATGGACTAATTTGATTTTTATTTATATCAAAATATAAAATACCTGACCATAAATAGCCCGTTAAAAGAAAAATTCGAAAAAAAATGAATTATGGACTTTTTAAAGAAGAAAATACGGCGAACTCGAACTTAAAGTTCCCTTGATTGTGCAAATTTTCTAAATGTAAATTTTCATTATGTTTTACTTTTGCTTTCCTTAAAATTGTATATAATTTTACAATATTGATTTTTGATTTTCGTAAAAAAAAACAAATAAAAGTGATGTACTTATCAACGGAGAATTTAGTGAAAACATGTCAACTCAATCACTCAATCGGATTAACCATCTCAGACTTGAATGAAATTCACCATAGCAGTCGTACTCGACAAGAACTCGACGAAGCATAAATTTCAATAAATAATTTAATAGATATCAATTTGTCAAATTAATTTTTTCAAATCTCTTAAAGTTCATCTTATCTTAGTTTTACTATATTTCATTTCCTTACAAGGCAATCCACAAAACGCTTAGTCCTGGTTCACACACGGCAATTATAATTGCGCAATTCTTCTTCAATTCTCCTTTGAAATTGCTTTTGTGTTCACACAGGAAAAGTTTGTTTCAGCAATTTTCGTATATCAACCTGCAGTGTTGAAAATTGCGGATGACAAAACAAAACGGAATTGGAGTACGGGCAACTCTGTACCCCCTTCCATTCTCTTTTCCTCCCTCTTCTATAAACTCAAGAATTGCGCAAGTATAATTGCCGTGTGTGAACCTAGTCTTACACGCCGGTTGAAATTCGGTTATGAGAATCTAAATTTAAGATATACGGTTTTTTATGTGCCATCGCGAACTTTTAAGAGTTAAAAAGCAGGGTCGTTTTTTGCAATTTTGTTTTATATAATATTCTATATCATTGGAAAGCTTATTAAAAGTACACATTATGTAGTAAAAATAAGTAGACCTTTACATATAAATAAAAAACCGATGTTTTGATACATTTTGTATGGGAGCATGTCTCAAATTTACGAAATAAAAACTGAAATGAACACAGAAAAATGTTTTTTCTAAAAATTCCACTTAAATTTTGGTTTGCTTTCAAACTCACTTTCAATTAAAAGTTTAATAATATCTATTAAATCTTCATTTGAAAACGAATTTGGTGAACACAAAATTTCTTGTTTTTATTACCCATAATTAAAACCAGGAAAAAAACTTTAAAAAATCGATTATCTTAAAAAATTCGCCAATAATATTTGAAAAATTCCCCACAATTAAAAAAAAAATTCAAAATTAAAAAAATAGCAAAAATTTAAATAATCTTAAAAAAGCGTAGATTGAAAAAAATACATGAATTGAAATAAATCGCTAAAATTAAAAAAAAAAATTTATTTTGCAATATTTTTAAATTTTGAGGATTTTTTAAATTTGGAGATTTCTTTATAATATTAGCGTTTTTTTGACGATTTTTTCAGTTACAGCATTTTTTTTAATTAAAAAAATATCTATTTTCAGCGATTATTTTCAACTTGGCTTTTTTCATATTTTAGTGATTTTTTTTTTTTTTATTTTAGCTTTTTTCCAATTTCTTGGCGATTTATTTTGCAAATTTTAATTAAAGTTTTAATAGTATCTACTAGTGCTGGTAAAAAAATGAGTAGTGGGTATCGAGTATTTGTCTTTTTTTTTTTGGGTACTCGATATATTTTGTATTTGGACAGAAAACCTATACAAAAATTTGAGTCCGCTAAAATAAAAAGCATTAAAATACAACTCTGTTAAAAGAAAAAATCAAATGTGCAAATTTTAAAGAAGAAAATTTGCAAACTATGTATATAAAAAATATTGAATACTTTGTAATTGAATTTTCAATTAAAGTTAAAATTCTATTAATCTTTTAATTGAATCAACAAATATTTTAATTCAAAGTCGATTTTAGTTTTTTCTGTGTATACAAGTTTAAAGCAGAGCTGGTAATTTCGGTTACTTTTCAATACTCGATACTACTGAAAATATATTTTTAAACTTTTTTACAAACTATTCATGATTTTTGCATAGTTATTTAAGTTTTTTCTTTAAAACTTTCTCCTTTGATTTTCTTTCTAGCAGAGTTGTATTTAATGTCGCATTTCTGTATTGTTTTTGTCCAAAATACAACTTTGAAAATATTGAGTATTTACTTTTAAGTATTGAGTACCCAAAAAAAGAAACATGCTCGATACTCGATACCATTAGTCATTCCTTTACCAGCACTAGTTTGAAATACTCTAAAAAGTATGAAATCTGATGTGCATATTGCCTATGTTTTGATCACACAGCTCCCCAAAATGTACCAAAAATGGTATTTCGAGATAACAACGATCAAATCTAAAATAGCCCGAATATTGAAATAATAAAAAATGCGTGTCCACTTAAACTTAGTAAAAATACGTAAATTTGGTTGTAATACCAGTATACATACTAGGGCGGGTCGATTTGTAGGGCGGCAAAAAATTTGCTCAACGTACAACGAAAATCGTATTCTATGGATCAAAATAAGAAACTTTGCCGAAAGAACCATACCTCTAAAACGAATTCTGATGTCCCAACTTTTGACCCGTTGGGTCAAATTTTGAAAAAGCCCACTTTGATATTTCAGAAAGTAGGAGGAATCTCTCCAAGATAATGGGGCTACTTCTTCTAAGGGAGACGCGCTAGCAGATTAATGCATAAATCATCATTCTAGGTGACCGTTTAGGGGTTAAAATTTAAGTTGAAAGAGGGCCTTTTTAGCCGTGTTTTTATAGCAAAATGTACAAATCTCGGGATCGATTGGGTTGGATTCAATTGGGGCACTCTAAATGGGTCAAAGTGCATTCGTTTAAGAGGTATGGTTCCTTCGGCAAAGTTTCATATTTTGATCCCAAGAATACGATTTTCCTTGTACGTTGCGCGATTTTTAAATCGACCCGCCCTAATACATACCCATATAAAGTACCCTAAAATTAGTGCATTTTTTACAACAACTACAATATTAAAGTGAAACTTTACAAAAACAACCTATCGGCGGATGTGTTTCTTAAATATCTTTCCATCCATATCCCATGTACTTATGGTTTCTTAAGAAAAAGTACCAAATAACTCTAAAGAACGAGAAATGGGCATTTTTGACCCCACTTTTTTTACCCTCAAACCTTTTTAACCCTTTAAAAAAACACCGTATAAACCTAACTTTGATTCGCTACAACATATCCGAGTTTCATTCTTATCGGCGTGTAAGTGTGGGGAGAATTCCCTGTAAGGCAATAAAATATAGTAAAACACAGCTAAGAAGAACCTTCTTGGTTTGTAATGTAAAATTCCTATAATTGATTATAATCAATGTTGCGGTAGTAAAATTTTATTTTTCCATTATAATTTCACATAAAAAACAGTCTTTTTGCACAAGTGAAAAAATTATGTTATTGCAAGATTATAACGTTTAATAGAAAAGAAAATACGGTAAATTTACAATAAAAGTTGTACTTAGGTACACGCTGAAAAACGCCCTGCTGGAACTATAAATGTATATATTGTTTGGAAAATATTTCCGTTTCCCATGTTTCTAATATGTTTGCTTGAAAATATAATTATGTTTGCCTGTAAATATATATATGTTTGGCTGCAAATATATATATTTATATATATTTATATGTTTATTATTTGCATGTCCCAAATATAATATCTACAAATTTTAAAATTGCAAATATATCATTGTTTAAGTTTGAAAATTTGAATCATTTTAAACATATAAATAATTGCCTGCAAACATATTCAAAAGTGTATTTTTTTTGCGTGTATTTGTAACACACTAAAGCATATTTAAATTTGATATTATACTTTAATCCTTATAATAAAATGGCGGTGTGTTTAACAGGTACAACGTTGGTTATATGCAGAAGTTTAAAGAATAAATGCTTATTAAAAAGAAATTTAAGAATGAATTTAAAAATGGAAAAATATAATAATCAACTATGTATAGCAGTAAATATAATTGTATATATATTGTATATATAAATTGACACATTTTATACATTTTATGACGAGTTCGGTGATATGTCTAAAAAGCGGTATTCTAATTAAATTAAATAAAATGATCCCAGAACAACCTACTTGCAAGTAGGGCAAACCAAGCTTTTTATGTTCCCTCTTTCTAGGGAATTTAGATGGGGAATCCCGGGTTTTAAAACAAACTTAATTTATAATAAAAATGTTAGTAAGATTATTTCCTAATCCAGATCTACATTAAATCTTTTTGTTAGTTTTCAAAACTTTTGGTAATATTAAAATTGTATTAAACGTTTAAAATTCTTTTAAAATTTTTTGTAAAAACAAACACAAATTTAAAATAAATTGTTAAACAAATTATCTATCGAATTTGATTTTTATTACTTGTATTTATTGATTTTAAAAAAAAAAAATTTCCAGTTTTATAACCCATATGGAGAACAAATTGAAAAAAAATCGATTGCAAAAAATCGCTAAAATTGAGAAAAAAAAAATCGGAAAAATTAAAAAACAAACACCAAAATTGCTTTAATTTAAAAAAAAAACGTTAAATTATAAAAAATCGCCAAAAATTTAATAAAGATTTCAAAATTTAAAAAAACACAAAAATAATGTTATGAACATTTTAAACTTTATTTTTTTTAAATTTTGGCAATTTTTTAAATTTTCGTGATTTTTATTTTTTTTTAGGTTTTTCAATTTTGACGTTTTTTCTCAATTTTGTAAGTTTTTTTCAATATCAGGAATTTTTCAATTTTGATTTTTTTTTTAATTTTGGCGTTTTTTTTTTTTGAATTGGCCATTTTGGCGAATTATTTATCACACATTTTGAAGATTTTTTCCTAATTTTAAAATGTTACCATTTTTTTTAATTTTGGCGATATTTTTTTTGTGATTTTTTAAATTGTGCCATATTTTTAATTTTGATGGTCTTTTCAAATTTCGCTGATTTTTTCGCAATTTTAAAATTTTGCCGTTTTTTTAATTTTGATGACTTTGAAAAAATGTTTGTGTTAGTTTTTAATTTTTACAATTTTTTCCAATCGTAGCGAACTTTTTTTTCAACTTTAGCAACTTTTTTAGATTTGTTGGCCATTTTTTGGATTTTTAATTAAAGTTTTAATAGTACACTCAGGGAAAAAAAGTTTCATCATATTGAGGAAACTGTTTCATAAATGGTTTGTCATTAATTATTCATCATATTTATGAAGTTTTCATAAATGTGACTGTGCGCCCCGGTAGGCTAGTTGGTAGCGTGCTGGCTTATCAGTGCGGAGGTCGTGGGTTCGATTCCCACCAGAGGCACTGGTCTGTTTTCGCTACAACGCGCAGAAGGCCATAGTAGCTAGTGCTCGGTTAGGGTAATAGTATATAATTTGTAATTATATGATTATTAATTAATAAAATAAAAAAAAAATAAAAAAAAAAAAATAAATGTGATGAAGAGTTTCATAAAAATGTATAACAAATTTTTCATAAATCTTCATTATTTCATAAAATTGTTTCTTATACATAATAGTTTTTAGTTTTTAACAAGCTTTTAACCTCCGTATATTTACAAAAATAAAGCAAATCAAACATATTAGCTAGGTTGATACTAGTATTTCGATCTGGCTAAAGATCTCATCAGAACCCGAAGTTTTAGAAAAGTTAGAGCCTCCATAATAGGCAGAACTTTAACAAAAAACCTACTAATCATTAATTTTGCTCCATTCTTGTCTTCGTAGTAATCAAGTACGTGGTAAGGGTCTTTTCCTAACAAGCATCATGACGTTACTAAACTTTGAAGACCAAAAATGTTCTATTTATATAAAAAAAATTTAGTTTTTACTCTGGCTCAAGCAATATTTTTTACAGTTTTGTTAGTTTTTTGTTTTTATATACATCGAGATTATTTTTATGTTATTTTTAATTTTTAACGAGCTTCCAAACTCCGTATATGTACAAAAATTAAGCAAATCAAACATATTAGCTAGGTTGATACTAGTAATTCGATCTGGCTAAAGATCTCATCAGAACCCGAAGTTTTAGAAAAGTTAGAGCCTCCATAATAGGCAGAACTTTAACAAAAAACCTACTAATCATTAATTTTGCTCCATTTTTGTCTTCTTAGTAATTAATCAAGCACGTGGTTAGGGTCTTTTCCTAACAAGCATCATGACGTTACTAAGCTTTGAAGACCAAAAATGTTCTACTATAATAATTTTGTTTGTTCGAATTCAAAATTGAAATTCAGAATTTCCATTTAAAATTTAGAAATTATGAATAGAAATTAATATTTTTTATTTAACATTAAAAAAATGTAGTTAGTAATTTAGACTTTCTAATTAAAATTGATTTTGTGAATATCAATTTAATTTTGCTAAATTTCACTTGAAATGGAAATTAGCAGTTATTTATAAATATGATAAAGGTTATTCTTTAAGTGTAGCTGCAGAAATTTGTTTGAAATTAGAAACAATATTTTATTAAATTATTTATAGATATGATTAAAATCTTAATTGAAACTAAATCGATTAAGTATAAACAAATCATTTTATTTGTCACCGTAATTTGCTTAATAGAACTGAATGCAATTAAACTTTTAATTGAATTATTATTTGCAATTAAACTTTTAATTGAATTAATAAAAATTTTAATTGAAACTTGACTTCAGTTTTTTCCGTGTATGGCATGATTTTTGATAAAGGAAAAATATCAAAAAGATAATAAATATTTAAAAATTAAAAATAAAACTTTAAAAATTTGAATTTTATTTTTAATATATGACCTTGAGCCAAACCAAAAATCCTCATCAAAGAAATTAAAATTTTTAAAACATATGCATACGTTTGGGTGGTATATCCTGTCAAAGTTTTAACTTTAGTTGCAAATATCTACACTAGAGGGTGTCGTAAACAACATTACAAAAACTTCTTGGTGATGCATAGTCTAAAATTATGTTTAAAGTTTGAAGTATACCAAACTTAGGTCTCCAAAAAGAAGTTAATGAATTCATTGCATCGCTACTCTGGTAAAACTAACTAAACACTTTTATCGTACTTATATTCAACAATAAACAAAATGGTATTGTAGCATACTTTGGTGTGCTCATTTTCATTTTCATATTGTAACACTGTGCACTGTGTATACAATGAATCCCAGTGAAAAACGACATAGACTTACCAATAATTATAATAAATCGAACTTTTTACGAAAACATTTCTTTATTATTGTATCTGAAGTTTCTATCCGAAAATATATTTGAGGTCCCCACAGCAAATTGTTCGGAAATAAGTATTTCTTTGTCTTTTCAGTGATTCTGAAACTAAAATTAGCTGTCCGATCGAAATTTCCCATTTATAAGGAAGAATGAAGAAATATCACACTTGATCAACATAAAGATCATAACTCAAAATTTTTCAAAATCCAGTTTTTGCTAGAAAACGACATACAATGGTCATCTCTACGCACTGTAAAATCTAAGATCTTAGGTACATAAAAAAAAATAAAAACCCATTTAAATCACGAAAAGAACCGATTCAATAACTTTATTAACTGCTGAAATTCCGCCAACCACGAAAATTGCTAATTCAATTACAAATTGATAGCTCTTTAATTGAATTATTTTTCAATTAAATAATAACTCATTTGATTAAAATGTGATCAATATTCTATACGTTCTCAAACAGCAAAACACAATTGGATAACGTGTTGTTGACATACCAATTATTTTTTTATAGCTAGAGTTTTACGACATTGAATTTAAAACGGTATGTAATTCTCATTTAGTTAGAGAATTTATGTATACTTATGCGAATATATTCACACAGAAATTAGTTTTTTTCTTTCTATTGAAACGTAGGGAGTGTGTGATTTTTTTTTTTTTTTTTGTTTTGGATTATTTTTTTTTGCAAAAATTAGCCTTTTGTTAAAACCAATGTATTTTTTTTTTCAATAAATTTTAATTTATTTTTAGCATTTTTTTTCTTTGGTTTAGAAAAATTGTTCCATTTTTTTTAAACAAAATTTCACTCTAAAAATTACATTATCAATGTTATGATGATGTTTTAGAATTAATTAATAGTGTCCGACCGAACAGTTCGGCCAAAAAACTATATTTTGTCGGTTTCTTGATATCTAGGGGCAATGATGACAAATTTTGGTATTGAAAACATGTTTGTTGAGCCGTTTTAATTCGATTTTGTGTATAAAATTTAAGAGAAAAGCCGAAGTTTAACTATAAAGTTAAAAGTTCGGCCGCCGAATTATTTTCAATTTGGCCGAACTTTCTGAGGCCGATCAGTGAATTCATCGTTTAACTACAGACTGTTCTTCAAATTTGACACTCAAAATAGCATCTAATCAGCCCAATAAATATTTTTACATCCGCCAAATTTGTCCATAATGCTTTAAAATACCGAATACAGACCAAATGCATTTTCTGGCCGAACTGTTCGGTCGGACACTATTAATTAATATTCCCATTTAAACCACTGAAATTAAATAATTTAACTTAATAAAGTAATGAACCTAATGATAATTAATAAAATCTAGTTAAAATTGATTTAAAATACGTAGTACTAATACATTAACATTTATAAAAAAGCAACTGCATATATGAATATTACAAAAAACGACAACAATATTTTTTGAGCGATAGTATAAAAAAAATGTCAAGCAAGTTACAAATTTGAGCAAATATTTAATTGATTCAATTATATTTTTATTGACAGCTTTAAAAAGTTTTCAACAAATCGATTTAATTGAATAATGCAGGAAAAAGTGTTTTTCTGTGTAGAGATGACCACTGTATGTGGTTATCTTGCAAAAAAAAATGGTTTTTGAGTTATGTTCTTTTTGTTGAACACGTATGATATCTTTCATAAAAAAATTCGATTTAAAAACATAATTAACTTTCAGATGAAAAGCGAAAGTTTAAGATTAATTTTGATTTGGATAAACATTTCTAAAATAATTTTTTCATCTATTATCCCTTTGTCTATCGCTGCTCTAAACGAATTTCCTCTTACGGACGAATTTGATTAGTGGCGGTCTATCGAAAAATAATTTATTAAGAAAATCATTTAATAATGCAAAATTGTTACTGGGTTTCAAATGGTGTATGCAAAAAAATGCCTATGGTCGTACTTTGTTTAAAATATACACGTACTACTCGCATTTCATTGTCTTCGTTTGCAAAGTGGTAGCATTTTGTTTAAAGGCAAATGCCTAGAGGGCAATCATTTTGAAATAATGAGTATTTTTGCATTTTCTTTTTGCAAAAGAGGTATTAATGAGTATGAATTTTAAAAGGAAATATATATTAACACATTTGCAAATTGATCTTTCATGTATGGTATTAAACTTTAACTATTGTATTTAAGTGCCTCAAAACATGGGATCAATTCAAAGCCTCAAGAAAATGTTTACAAAAAGTAATTAAAATTTTAAATGGTACAAAGTACATTTATTTATACTAAGTAAAACAGAGTAGTATTTGGAAGATGACAAAGCCAATTGTGACAATTTTTTGTTGTTGTTTTTGTTTTTTCTTTGATATTTTAAATTTTGAATCTCGCTCCTAGACGAGGACAAGAAATTCTCATTGAGTTTGTGATTTAACATAACAAATATCTCTAGAAATTCTAATAACAAAGTCCCCTGAAGATTTGCTTGGGCAGGAATGAAATCCGGATAGGGACACGCCTACATCAGATTGCTTTTCACAATTTGTTAAATAAGTTTTGGGACTTTAGCACATTTAATTATTATAAATGCAATTAATGTTTATCCCGATGAAAATAAATTTAAAAAACTTTTTTTGTTATATAAAATCCACACGATATGAAATGGAACATGGAACGAGTGAAATTGAAACTCTTAAGATAGGGAACGAAATGAAATGTAACGGGGAACGGTTGAAATAAGAACACTTAACAAGGGAAACGAAATGGAATAGGTTGGGAACGATTGGAGTTGCAAAACTTAGCACAGGGAACACAATGGAATGAAGAGAGCCTGGATTCAAGTGATGTACTTACACTCAAAAAAAAAAAAAAAAAGATTGTAAAGTCAGCAAAACATTTTGCTGACTCAGGAGGGTGCTTGCAAAGTCAGGTGCTTGCTAGTCAGGAGGGTGCTTGCAAAAAAAAATGGTAATGTCAGCAAAATCTTTTGCTGAAAATCAGCGAACTGATTGTCGATTCGGTTCGAATATAAGAGAGGTTAAGAGTCGCGTGTTTATTTGGGGCTACTGGCAATTCGAGTCTTTATGCAACTTCCAGACGATTGTAAAGTTTTCTAGGTATAGGTCTATGTAATTGATAAAGTCACGGGGATAATAATGGAACGAAATATCTTCGTAAATACAATTATTTAGGCGCTGATCTAGAAAAAGTTTTTGGGCAGGGAAGTTAGAAAATTTGTATTAACTTTTTTATTCTCCTTAATATTTTTGAATTGAAACATTTTCTTTTTGGGGGAGAAAATGTCTCACTTTTTCTTTCGCTCGATCCCACAGTGCTCGGTGCTGTTTAGAGTCGGAGGCCAAAAATACTTCCAAAATAGGTATCATCGTGAAACTTCGGTCACGGCTTTATTAATATGTCAGAACAATTTAATGATAAAATGAGAGTGGTTGATGACTCATTCCGTACCATAGCACCCACATTCACCCCAACACAAATTTTTTTTATTGTTGTAATTAATTTAAAGTTGCACATAATTTTTCACTTTTTCACACTGCAAAAACCAACTGTTAACTCGCTCTCTCTTTTGCAGCTGTTCTTAAAGAGTACAGTTGGAATAAAACAAAAACAATTATAAATTTTAAAACCTTGTTTTAATATGAAATAGTGATGCCACATTTGGTAACAAACTTTTGACTTCGATTTTTTAATTTTTGGCCAATAAGATCGATCAGTGTGGATCCGAGCCTGCATAAAGTGAGTGGGAGAATGGAATAAATTTCATAGATAAATTCGTCGGCGCTTAGGCTGACATGGCTACCAGGATACGTTGGGTTCGTATAGATATTGTTGGCTATTAAAGGTGGGAGGAGTGGCTCTTAGAAGGATGTCCTTGTTCCTCTAGTCGAGCTGCTCGGTATAATATGAGACATATCGGATTAGGTAGACTGCCTTGACCGATTGAAGGATATCTCAAACTCTATGACCATTTCCTAATCTAATTAGAACGAGAACTCTTCTTGGTTTTATTAATTTTACAATCAGTCTATTAAGTATAAGCAATTAAAATCAACTATCATTCTCTAGTATTATCTTCAATAATCCAATGGCTTTAGAAGCTTCGAAGTCCAACATAATTAGATCTTGTTGCTTGGAAGACTGTATTGGATCTTATAGTCAAATTCATTGGTGCATAGGCTGGCATGGATCCCAGGATACGTTAGGATCAGGAGGATCGAGTTAGCTGATGAATGTGTGACAATGGACAGACAATGGAGCTGTTCAGTGTGATAGAGAACTTATCGGCCTTGACTAAAGGGCATCTCGTATGTCCGTTGCCTAATTTCAGTCTCTTAGACTAAAGGAGGCAAGACTCAGATATCTGGGAAGCAAGTTCTTCAATTACCTGGATAGAATGTTAGATTTGAGAAATCTGGCGCAGGTATCTGGTAGGCAGGTTATTTTATGACTTGGTAGTCGAAGGAAATTTAGCTCTGTCTGGTCTCTCAGAATTTTCGGGGAAATCCGGTTGATTTTAGGGAAATGTGGATGGCTACACTGATAATAGTCCATGCGTAAAATTACGAAAACAAATGTCAAAATAACCAAATTTTTGGTAAAATAAACGAAAATTTGTACATTTTACAAAAGTTTTTGTAGTTTTGACAATAATTTCGTATTTTTATGCATGGATTATTATGAGTGTATGGGAGGGAGACTAAAGGGAATAGCAAAGTCTCTACATAGAAAACATTTTAGTGGAAGAAGTTAAGGTTTTCACTAAGCCAATGAAATATGTCTTCACAAAGTGAACTAAAAACTTCTTAAAATTAATGAAAAGCTTCATATTTTTTATAAAACTACACACAGCGAAAATATTAGCTGTTTGTCAGCTGAAATTTGGTTACTACAACTCAAATTCGGTTATTACGAACATTATTCGGTTGATGCAGCTGAACATTAGTTTGCAGAACAAAGTTCGGTTAATGCAACTGAATTTTAGTTGCAACAACCAAACATATTCACAAATCTTATGTAAATATCGTTGTACTAACTGATTTTATAAGTTGTTACCATTAAAATACACTGTTCAATTCAGTAGGCACTTTAATTCTCTGCGTGTAGTTTTTTAATGAAACTCCTTCATTTAGTGAATGAAACCGTTAATAAATATAATGAAATTTTACATAAAATATTATGAGACATTGCATTCATTTAATGAAAAGTTTCAATGTAAGAGTTCCAGTGCAACTTCATTGCTGCAATGCAAAAATTCATTAATATCATACAGATAATTCTCTCAGTGTAATTACCTCTACTCTTCTTAAAAACAACTCTTACATTGTCAGAAATTTTTCCTTTGATCTCTTTGATTTTGAGGGCATAAAGTATCACGATACTCTGAATGGTAGGTCGACTGGCTGTTCAGATAACAGTAGGAGTTGTGGGGACAATCAAGAGGAGCAAACGTTAAGGACTGAGGAAGCAAAGACTCAGTTATGTGGAAATGGTAAGGTATGGAATATTTATTGTTTATTTTTCACCGGACTTGGATTTGGGATTTTCCATCAACCTCCTCCACCAAAATTGAGCATCAAATTAAAAAAAAAAACTTTCCTGGCCGATGTTGAGTTAAATTTCATAATCCAAAATATTAATAGTCGATCACGATAAAAGCATTATACTTTTAACTATTTTGATATTCGTTTGTCGACTCCTGGTTGCGAAAGTATAAGAAAATATTTGTTTTAATCGAGTTTTGGTTGGGTTGGAAAACGGGTGCTGATTATCAAAAACCTATTCTGAAACGCATTGTATTGGAAACCGATTTCAAAAACTTGTTTCTAGACGTAATAAATTTCGCCTATATTAAGGTCTTCACTGGAAAGACCTTCCCTGACAAAGAGAGAAAATATATTAATAAAAAATACAATTTTAATTAAATTTTTTTTTTTTTTTAATTCAAATTTTTATTCAAACAATTTTATATAAATATTTTTTTTTTCTTTCCAAAACTTTTACAACATATTGACATTACTCAAAATACTAGTGACTGTAGCATTTTCAACCTGACCAGCAGGTGAACATTGCAATTGAAAGAATTCGGGTAAATCATGTTCCAATTCAAAGGCACTAGTTCTATTGGCGGGTAAATATAAATCCATTCGATCATAAATAACACCAGTAGGATTTTGAGCAATGAACCAATCGATAGAAGAACGATCTTTCAACTCGGCACCCCAAAGAAAGATCTTTTTCTGTTGTTTCAAAGCAACATCAATCCATTGGGGATCTCCCTTTATAAAAACAGCATTTGGTACAATACCAGCCAATTCAAATGCCTGGGCATTGTTAACTGAATCATAGATGGTATCAGAACGAGGATCAGCATATTGGGCTTGGTTACTAGAGGATAGAAACATGACAGGATACATATTTTGTTTGTAGCGCAACATAGAACATATATCAGCATCAAAACTGGTGAAAAATGAAAGACGACCACAACCATGTTTTAACATAATCTCCAAAATACGATCAATGTAAACATTTTTATCAATAGTTTGTATACTCTCCAAAACACCATTACTCTTAAGTTGAGGCCATTTGATTTCAATATCAAAGCCCACCGAGAGATTCAATTTTGTAAGAAAATCTTCAAAGGTAGGAAATATACGAGCAGTATCGTTTATAATGGAATTATGAGAAGGAAATTCTATGATTTTTGAACCCACCACTTGATAAGTAGTTAAATCCTTTAACTGATCATAAGTAATGTCCTTTATCAAAACCTCGGTAAGATCATCTTTACTGGTGGGTGTCTTTGATTCCATACATACAAAGATCGAATAGTCATGATAGATGATGGGTACTAAATCTTTTGTTAATTGGACATCAAATTCGACTAAATCTGAACCCATATCACCAGCCGCTACCATAGAGGCTATAGTATTCTCGAGGATCGGAGCCGAATTAGTAGTTTCTTTAAGAGATTTACCCAAACCTCTATGACCTGCCTCCAAACCAGACCAATTTAAACGCCAATAATCCACAAATGAAGTACGAAAATCTACCGAAGAGTTGGGTAAAGGATTGATGATCACATATTGTAATTTTAAGGAACCTATAGTATTCATCCAGGTGGGAGATAATAAATTAATATCAATTTCTCCTTCTGTACCCTGGATCTCTTGCGGATTAACATATTGATATCCCGCTACTCTAGCCAAATCCTGTTCAGTATCTTCTACATATATTTGCCATAAATAGGCTATATTTTTTAAATCACTCAAGGTAGTGTGGAACATTACAATATCATTTTCTTGATATACCACACCATATTCAGGTTGAGTCCTTAGAAAACTATTACCATATTCCATACGAACATATTCAGTGTAGGCCCGAGCTGAAGCTATGATCGGTGTACGCCATTGAGGATCGACAGGAGTTAATTTAATGCGAACTTGTTGTTGCTGGAAGTCGTCCAAAGATTCATTTAAATTTAAAGGATTACGAAACAATTTGAATTGTACGATATGACCAGTATTTAACCAACCACGTTGTATTTCTTTAATATCATTTGTAGCAATAACACCGAAAATATCTGAACGATTTAGTTCCGAAGTAGAAAAATGTATAGAACGAGCATTCAAAGACGATTCCCAACGTCGAACTTGTATGCCAGAATTGTGTTTATCTTGGGCAGCTATAAAATAACGATAACTAAGCGATGAATTGGCGGTAACTAATATTGATGCTTCCCATTTTCCATATTCTTCAGTTTTATTCATAAGTATAGCACCATCTGCTTTCCAAGAACCCATAGAGGGTATATCACCCACCAAGGCCACCTTTTCAAATTCTGCCAATTTTTCATTTTGTAAATGTACGGTAAAATTTACTTGCAGCATAGAAGTCTTTTTTAAAGGTAGAAATCTTCTAGCGGAATAATATTTTTCATAATAGGAAGTATCACACTGGGTAGCCGTAGGTAAGGTAGACCAAATGCTGACTACGGCCAAAGAAGCCATGAAACATTTTAAGGATATCATGGTACTTTCGAAAATAGTTGAGTCCTTTGTTATTCTTCAAAAACGTTCGTTTTTAATTTACGTTAAAGAACGACTAATTTTAAAATATTTATTTTTTAACTTTATCTGTTTGTTATTTGCTAAAATATGTAATTTTTTATTAGATTATAATCGATTCTTATCAGCCGTTCAAAATAACACGGTGCTACAAAGCAAATATACTTAAAAAGTGATCTAGTGTAGGTTGTAGGTCTGGTTGAGTAGATCCATTTTCAAACTTAACAATACAACAAAAAATACAAAACCTTAAATTATGTGAATTTCTGTAAATATGTTGAATTTGGGGTGAAGTTTTAATAGTATTTGTGGGGGAAGGATTAATAAATTATGCAAACTTATTTAAATAATTCGAATTTTTGTGAATACGTTCAATTCGGGGTTAAGTTTTAGTAGTATTTTAAGGGGATGAATAAAAATAATCGAATAACCACAAAATATTTAAAATTGTTTAAATAATGCGAATTTTTGTGAAAATGTTTAATGTGGGGTGAAGTGTTAATATTATGATTTTAAGGTATAATCAATATCGAAGTCACGTTCTTTTTAATTAAATTAATATTTTGCTACATGTCTCCGATATTTCGTCATTGCTTGAACGACAAATATCAAAACAAATATATTGCCGCTGCTCTCCACTTATGTCATTCAAGGAATGACGAAATATTGGAAACATATAGAATAATTAAGATATTTTATAAATAAAAAAATAAAAATGCCCTAAAGCTCGATTATTGCTTAAAATCATAAATTTTAAAGATCGAAAAATAGTTCACAAAGTTTTAATAGTATTTTGGGGGGAAGTTATAATAAAACATGCGAAACTAATTTAAATTATTCGAATTTTTGTAAACATGTTCAATATAGGATGTTTAAAACTTTTAATGGTATTTTTGGGGAAAGTAATTATATACAAAACATATTTTTTTAATAATGCGAATTTTTGTGATGATTTTTTAATAGTATTTTGAGAGAAAGTATAAATAATATAATATCCACAAAAAAATGTCAAATTGTTTAAATTATGCTAATTTTGGTGAATATGTTCAATTTGGGGCGAAGTTTTAATAGTATTTTGGGGGGAAGTATTAATCGCATATCCGCAAAAGATTGTAAATTATTTAAATTATTCGAATTTTTGTGAATTTGTTAAATTTGGGGTGAAGTTTTATTATTATTGTAAAATGTGTAAATTATGTGAATATTTTTAATTTGGGGTGAAGTTTTAATAGCCCAATCATTGAAATAAATCTGTAAAAACAGCAGAAAAAGCTGCTTAAAATAGTAGCCAAATCTGCTAACATAAGCAGATTTACTTTTTTGCTAAATATTAGTTAGATAAGAACAGCCAAAATAAAACTATTAAATTTAAAAACTGTAAGTTATATTGGAGTTGAATTTTTGTTGAATTGTAGTAAATGGAAAATAGAAATTTACTGTGCTAAATCAACAAAAACTTTTGCTAAATATTTGTAAACAAAAAAAAAACAGCAAACAAAAACTGTAATATCAACAAAAATGCAATTAACAGTATATTTGCTAAATCAAACAAAACGTTTGCATAAAAAAAAATCTCAAAAATCTTGGAAAATTTCGATTTTTTTTTTGTCTATAATATTTAGCATTTTTTTGCTCATTAACTAAAATTTAGCTCAAATATAACTAAAATTTTGTAGAATTAACCTATTTACTTTTGGTATTCTTATCTTACTAATTTTTGTCAAAAAAAAAACGATAAATTTCTCAGTTTTTCTTGCAGCGTCATTTTTAACTAATTTTTAGTACACACAGAGAAATAAAATGCCAACCGTTTTGAAAAGTGTATTTTGGTGTTAACAACCAATAAATTCGGTTAGTACAACCATATTTAAATTTGCTTTCTGAATATGATGGTTATTGAAAAATTCTATTGTACTAACCGAATTTTGCAGTGAAAACCAATATTCAGTTGTACCAACCGATTTCAGTTGTAGCAATCAAAACTGATTCATAGTAACTGAATTTCAGTTGGCAAATGATTACACTTTTCTCTGTGTGTAGTTTTAGCAAAAATGTTTACTAACATTTTTCTATGAGGTGAGTGTTTTGTGGAAAGTGTTAATAGCAGTTTAAGGTATTTATTTATGTTATGTTAGTAGAATATTTTGTAAATGTGACTTTTTTTTATTAATTTAAGAGACATGCAGTGAAAAAATCAATACATAACCAAATCTAGAGATTAACAAAAAGGGGTTTTTGGTATAAGTAAGAAAAGGTGCTAAACTAAGAAAAATTACGGTATGTTCCATAGCATCTAAATACAATATCCCACTAGGAAATATCTTGCTACAAATGAACATTTTGCAACTAAACTGGTCTCAAAAAGAGCAGGCATCTTCCTCCTCAATTTCATTAGATAGAGCTTTCTGCATAATTAAGTGTTAATAGCAGTTTAAGCAATATTAAAGCTTATTTATGTTATGTTAGTAGAATATTTTGTAAATGTGACTTTTTTATTAATTCAAGAGACATGCAGCAAAAAAATCAAAACAAACCCACGTCTAGCGATAAACAAAAAAGATTTTTGGTATAAGCAATAAATGGTATTAATATAAGAAAAATTACGGTATATTCCATAGCATCTAAATACAATATCCCACTAGGAAATATCTTGCTACAAAGAAACATTTTGCAACTAAACTGGTCTCAAAAAGAGCAGGCATCTTTCTCCTCAATTTCATTAGATAGAGCATTCTGGATAATTTGTTTAAATTAAATGTCCATAAAATTAGTGCAAACAAAGTAGCTAGCATTTTCAACTGTGTCCATTGCGAATATTCGGAAGAAGATTAATTTGGTTCTGTGTGCTTGTGGTATTGAATTGCTTTTGTTACTATTAGCTAGAAAAAGTGTGTTACTATTTCAACTCAAACGACTTTATACATTTGGAGAGCTCAACTCAGTTTTTCTTTAGTTAAATCAATTTGAAAATTAAAAAATTGCGAAAAATTTACTAACTTTTAAAGTATTTAGTCTGCGAAGTCTTAAAGAGTGTTTTTTTTTAACAATAATTCAAAAACTTGGAGGTGTATTAAAATTTCTAAAAATCGCAATGTGATCGAATCAATCAAGCGCGCTAGGTCGCTTTTTAAGTATATTAAAATTATTCCATTTTGTAGCACCGTGTAATCAATTATTATCTCGATTCATTAGTTTTGTTGTGGGCAAATATTTTTTTTTTTTTTCAATATTGTTTGCTTTTTAATATTAAGATTTATGACCAACTCTTGTGATAAGTTAAAATTTTGCAAAGTATATTAAAGTTTAAAACGTGATAATCACAAGTTGTTTCAACTGATTAAATTTACAGTTATTTTCGCTTTAAAATCCCGAAATATTATTATTTTAATCAAATTCATCGAAATTTTTTGTTGTTTTATTTATATTTGAATTTTATTTGTAAAATTGTTCGTTATATGGTCCTTGTTTTTTTTTTCAATATTTAGTTTCGATTTGTATTTTTTTCACCGTTTTGTTAGCTTTTTTATCTATTACTAATTTCAAAATGTTTGTAAATTTATTCAAAAGCCTCAACATGCAGAATTTATTTGTTTTTATGTACAAAAATGTATACAAAAAAAAAACAGTTATTAAACTATATCAAATCAAAGTCATTGTCATTTGAATTGTTTTTGTAATTTACTGCGATATGCAAAGAAAAAAACAAAAAGGTATGTGGCACACTGTAAAAAATTATTCGAAAGACTCATAATTTATAACATTTTCAATTTGCCAGTTTCATATTAACAATTCTTAAATTTTCTACACCCACTGCCACGCCCATTTAACATATTACAAATTTTATATTTGCTTATCTTCAGAACAATTTTTAAATTTTAAAATTTTGCAAAATTAAATAAAAAGTTTTCTTAACTTATTGTGGACCCCAGGTTCCGTTTTCAACCCGGTATTAAATTTTAGATGCTATATATAGTTTACTGGATATAGGTAATTATGTGGTTTCAAATAATTTAGCATTTTGACTACAATCGTAAATAAATTTTTTTTTAGAAAATTGTTATCCAGAGTTGCCAAATATCTATTGAACAAAAAATGTTCCAGCAAAAAACACACCTTACCAAATATTGAGTCTAAGAAGAAAGAATCATAATTTATAACATTTTCAATATGCGAGTTTCCAATTAAAAATTCTTAAATTTTCTACGCCCACTGCCACACCTATTTTACATATTTCAAATTTTATATTTGCTTATCTTCAGAACAATTTTTATATTTTCTTTTTTAAATAAAAATTGAAAAAAAAATAATTTAAAAATTTTGCAAAATGATATAAAAAGTTTTCTTAACTTATTATGGAACACACTTTCCGTTTTCAACTCGGTTGTAAATTTTAGAGGCTATATATTTTACTAGACATAGGTAATTATGTGGTTTCAAATAATTTAGCATTTTGACTACAATCGTAAATAAATTTTTTTTAGAAAATTGTTATTCAGAGTTGCCAAATATCTATTGAACAAAAAATGTTCCGCGCAAAACACACCTTACCAAATAGAGAGTCTAAGAAGAAAGAATCATAATGTATAACATTTTCAATATGCCAGTTTCCAATTAACAATTCTTAAATTTTCTACGCCCACTGCCACGCCCATTTAACATATTACAAATTTTATACCTGCTTATCTTCAGAATAATTTTTATATTTTCTTTTTTAAATAAAAATTAAAAAAAAATAATTTTAAAATTTTGCAAAATTAAATAAAAAGTTTTCTTAACTTATTATGGAGCCCAGGTTCTTAACCCGGTAGTAAATTTTATTTTACTAGATATAGGTAATTATGTGGTTTCAAATAATTTTGCATTTTGACTACAATCGTAAATATTTTTTTTTTTAGAAAATTGTTATCTAGAGTTGCCAAATATGTTTTGAAAAAAAAAAACATGTTCCAGCAAAAACACACCTTACCAAATAGAGAGTCTAAGAAGAAAGAATCATAATTTATAACATTTTCAATATGCCAGTTTCCAATTAACAATCCTTAAATTTTCTACACCCACTGCCACGCCCATTTAACATATTACAAATTTTATATTTGCTTATCTTCAGAACAATGTTTAGATTTTCTTTTTTAAATCAAAATTAAAAAAAAATAAATAATTTAAAAATTTTGCAAAATGAAATAAAAAGTTTTCTTAACTTATTATGGACCGCAGGTTCCGCTTTCAACCCGGTAGTAAATTTTTGAGGCTATAAATTTTACTGGATATAGGTAATTATGTGGTTTCAAATAATTTAGCATTTTGACTACCATCGTAAATAAATTTTTTTAAAAAATTGTTATCCAGAGTTGCCAAATATCTATTGAAATAAAAAACATGTTCGAGCAAAAACACACCTTACCAAATAATAAGTTTAGTAATCTATACTAGAAGGTTTGGACGTATTACCCTTTGTATTATAATTCTAACTTTTTTTATATGAAATGTCCCAAAAGTAATGAGTTATGCATTACTGGCCGCCTTACGTAGATATGAATTATATGCATACGAGGGTATGAATAATAAGTCATTACCAAAAGGAAAAAAATAATGGGTCTAAAAATAGATATTGAGAAAAATTAAGAATTTAAACAAATATATTAGTAATTTTTTTTTTTAAACATGATCGGGAATCAATCCCGGGTGGTCTGATTAACAGGCGACTGCTCTATATCCTGAGCCACCGACGCATATAATATATCATAGTTCAAAACATTAATGAATTTTTCTTCTATGTAAATTTGTTCAAGTTTTACCAAAACTGACAACTTACCCTTCAAAAATACGAATTATAATGATTGTCTAAAAATAGATTTTCGTAAATTGTTGTATCATTATATTTAGCCTGGAAATAATAAGATGAATAACCGGTTATAGTTCATCAATTATTTTTTGTATGTGAGTAATGCATTATAAGCTTCTTACTGGTAACCCATTATTTTATTATTTAAAGTAATTCAGAAGGTAATAAGTACTCATGTTTTTGCTGTGTTAGTTTCCCCCTTTTTCAGATGGACATTTTTTTAAATTTTTTTTTTATAAATATAAGAAAGTGTTGTATTTTTGTTTTGAAAGCACAATCATTTATTTCCCTGCTAAAATTTAGTTCAATGTATATAATTTTTGAAAATCTGACCGATCGGATCATGAATTTTTCAAATAGACAAAGTCGAAACTATGACAAATTTTTTCCGTTTTTTACTCAAAACATAAAAAATCCCGATATTTTCAACAACAAAAAATATATAAAATAAAAAATATTAAATATAAAATAAAAAATATAAAATAATAAAATAAAATAAAAAATATAAATAAAAAATCGGTTAAAAGATTATATATTTTTAAACTAAGATTTGTTCATGAAATCAAAAAAAAAATAAATTTTTCAAATATCTCCCAATAAATAAAATGTTTAAAGCAAATAATAATTATTATTTTTCAAATATCTTTAACCCTCAATTAGTGGGCGTTGTGGTGTAATAGTTAGCGCGTTGGACTGTTACACAGATGGTCCCAGGTTCGATTCCCGGTGACGACAACATCAATTTAGAAAAAAAAAATATGTATGAGTTTTCTATCACTTATATGTATCGCTGCTCCCACCTTCGGTGTTCCCATAGCACTTAACCCCACCGAAGTAAAATAATGAATCATCCAAATCGCCAACTCTACATCAGGTGGCGAGCAACAACTGTTCTAAGACTTATCATCTCGCGCAATTACAGTGTTGCCATGTTTGAAGCCCTTCATCTTTCCCCACCTTTCATCTCTCCACTATCCCCTTTCCAAAGAAAGCAACGCATTAATTAATAGGAAGAATTTCCTGAGTGTTGCTTCTCTTTAAAAAAAAAAAAAAAAAAAAAAAAAAAAAAAAAAAAAAAAAAAAAAAAAAAATCGGTCTACGATTTTTTGCAAACAAATGCGTACCACATGTTTGGCACAAAAATAAACCATAGGTTCTTCTACATAATTTGTTTTCGTTACCTAATTTAGGTGATATGGGCCAAAATAGGTTTAGAATGAATCTTAGAAACTAATCCATAGAAATGAATAAGTTTAGGTATACAATGATCGTCTTACCAACATATAACTACAGCCCAAAAAATACACTTTTTGTGCTTTTGCTTAGGAAGATATGACGATTATTGTTTTTCGACAATCGCGAAATTGAGCGAAAACGCACCTTAGCTTCAAAATATATCCCTATGGGTAATGAGGAGTCAATTGAGCTAAAAGTGACTGGTTAAAGATGGACTTATCACAGGACTGGTATAATTTAATACTGAAGTGGGTTAACCCTAAAATAATTATTTTTGTTTTTTTTTGTCCATATTTATGTTTTTTTTTAGGTTTATTAAAATATTATCGGCATGCGAAAATTGACCTAAAAGAACCTGGACTGATGGAAAAGGACTTATCACAGGACTAGTAATATTTACAATTGATGTAAATTATGTAGTGTAAATTGATACAAAAAACTTGTTTCGTGACTGGTAGAAGTAGGACATATCACCTAACTGGTATACATACATATTGACTAGAAAAAGCCAATGAGTTAGAAATTTATTGTTTAATTTTCTACCATTTTTTACATTAAAAATTATTAAATTGTCCGACATGTCCCTTTCAGGATAGTCATGTGGTTAGTCCGTTTTGGTTAGTCCTCCAACTTGCCCCTTTTGCGACAGTCTTGTGGTATGCCCATCTTTGGTTAGTCCTGTGGCATGCCACTATGTGGTTTAAAGCAGGACAAATGACCCCCGCCTATGACAAGCCCATGTTAAAGTTGCCAGTTGTTTACATAGGGTAGGGTTTTAGCAGAGGACCGTGGCACACGCAGGAACGGTTCCATTCCCCATAGGGATACTATTCAAATTTAAAGGCGTTTCTGCTATTACTGCAGGTAATATTTCTGCCAAATTTCATAAAAATCCGTCCATACGTTTTTAAGTTAGGACGATGTCCTTTAGAGGTATCCTATGAGAATCCTGTATGTGCTTGGACCAAAATAAAAATAGTTTTTTCAAAGTTTACGCTTTAATTTTACTTTGAGTTTATGGTTTCTAGTTTACATAAATATGTTCTTAAGATTTTTGAAAATTATGTTCATTTGAAAATATTTATATTTTGAAATTTCACGAAATTTATTCTTAAACCATTTCTTGCGTCCAAACCGTGCACTGTACACAAAAACTTGCTGCATATAATATTTTGTAAATTAAGTTTTCTATCGAAATAGCTTAATTTCACTCATTTGACGCATTTAAGGCCAATTTAAAATAGCCCGCCTGGCAACGGACTTGCCGGTTAGAGGGTTAAAATACAGTTACCGAAATAACGAAATACTTGAAATACCATTATCGCGAATATACCGTTACCGATAAAATTGAAATAGCTTTATCCATAAAACACCGTTACCGAAATAATCTGACAAGATCAAAAAAAATAATCGCTGTAAATAGAAACATTTCCCAAAAAGTTATCAGAAACTAGATAGTTATTGGAATTCGGGCATGGTGGAGCTAAAAGTATCGGTGTGCATTTTTCCTTAAAATATCTATAACGAAATAACTAAAAAAATGTTACCCTTAAAATACCGTTACGGAAATAACGCAATTGCCGGATATTAACGTTAAGGCTATCAAAATTTACTTTTCTATATGAACGAATAGATTATCTCCAAATTTTGTAATAAAGATTCGCGCTTGACATAAAATAACGAGAGCTTAATGTTTAAGTAGAGCGATATTGAGTAGTAGCCTTCAAGAATTTAAAATTATTTTAATATAATTTTTGAAATCTTTTCGCGGTGTGGCAAATATTATATTTTAACGTGTAAATATTTTATTGCAAAAATGTCACAACAAATTGTAAATAAAATCAAAGTTTTGAATACTTAATATTCATATAAACAAATAAATATGTAAAACATAACGAAAAAAAAATTATAAAATCAAATAACTAACCTTGTTTATGCGGTCGTTGACGAATTTTGTATGCCTTAACAAAATCTGAAATAAAAAATAAAAAAATAATAAATTAAAATTTATGAAAAAGGATGTTTAATGTACGAGTATAATTTAAACTTATTAAGAACACATTATCATTCAGCTGAACATTTTTTTTTTTTTGTCTTTAACGCTTTAACTTAGACTGCTCACTAATATTTTCACTAGAGCGCGCTTTTAGGAAAAAAAAAATCAAAATTTCGTAAAGAAGCATTATTCTGCAAATCTGTAAAATTTTAGTTGAAAAATGGCCAGCAGATCTATGACATGTCCTTAATGAGTTAATTAAAATTGAAACACAATTATTTTTACTAAAAACTTTAATTATGATTGATTTAACTATATTTTTTTTGTGTATCCATTCTTAACCCTACTCCATGAAAAATTCCTCCAAAAGCCAGACTCAACTAAGGCTACTACCTGAAATCACGGTCATTTCCTAACTTTTCTGGTTTACGCTTAAAGCTGATTAACAAGAATGAAATAAGTTATTGTTGATCACGCCCCTTTTTGGCGAAGAAGTTACTACATGATGTCCTAAACCGCCTAGGAAAAAAAAAAATTTTGTCACAAAAAGTTTAATTAAACTTTTGTGTGAGTTCAAACTCACTTTAAATTAAAAGTTTAATAATATGTATTAAATGTTTAATTGAAATTGAATTTGGTGCACACATAATCTACAGTTTCTATAACCCAAAATGATGACAACATTTAAAAAAATCACCAAAATTTTAAAAAAATTAATTGAAGAGCTTATTGTAAAAACTTGATAAACCGCATATATTGTTTTATTTGTTTTTGCTGTTTTCTAGATATCCATGGATTAATATTTGATAGAAGTCTTGCCTAAACACTTATAGCAAGTACCTAGAGTATAAACGTCTCGCAAAAGTCATATATTTTCATGTTTTAACCTTTTTTAACCTAAAAACAAACTAAAAATAAAAGGTGGCTTATCAAGTTTTTACAATAAACGTTTAATTGCATTAAAATATTTGCTTAAAAAATAATATAAATAAAACGTAAAAATTTAAAAAAATAGCTAAATTTTACAAAAATCTCTAAATTTTACAAAAAAAAATGCTAACATTGAAAAAAATCGCCAAAGTTAAAAATAAATCATCACAAATTAAAAAAAAATCACCAAAATTTCAAAAAAACCGTCGAAATTAAAAAAAAAAAAATACAAAAACTAAATCGTTGGACGATTATGAACGTTTTAAATTATATTTAGGGGATTTTTTTTCAATAACAACGTTTTTTTCATTTTGGCGATTTTTTTTTAAATTTTGACAATTGTTTTCCAATTTTTGACAATCTTGGGTGTTTCTTTTATTTTGGAAATTTTGTTAAATTTTGGCCATTTTGATTATTTCCTTTTTTTTTAAATTTGAAGTTTTTTTTTTTAATTTTGGCGCTTTTTTAAATTTTAGCGATTTTTTTTTGTCAATTTTTTTTTTAATTTTTATGATTTCTTTAAGTTTTTAAAAAATCATATTTTTAGCAATTTTATTTGTTTCTGATTTTAATGATTGACGTTTTTTAACCCACATGTTCGGCACGAAAAATAAATATATTTTTCTACCAAAAATTTTTTCGTTGTCTTTTTTGGACGATATGAGCCAAAATAGGTTTAGAGCAAATCTCAAACACTAGTTCATAAAAATTAATAACTATAGTTATAAATAATTCCTCTTATATAACCACAGTCCAAAAATTATACTTTGTTTTGCTTTTAGTTAAGAAGGCATGGCAATTTTCGTTTTTCGAAAAACGCGAGAACGCTCGTAAACTTCAACGTAAATTGATTAAACTTAAAGGCTTAGAGGTTTAGAGCGAATTTTAAAAAACTAGTTCATAAAATTTAATAACTATAGGCTTCAATTATTCCTCTTATATAAACGCAGTCCAAAATTTACACTTTTTTTCTTTTAGTTAAGAAGGTATGGCGATTTTCGATTTTCGGAAAACGCCCCTAAACTGCAACGTAAATTGATTAAACTTAAAGGCTTTGCTAAATTCATAAAAATCCGTAGAAACGTTTTTAAGTAAAGGCTATATCCTTTACAAGTATCCTTTTGGAATCCTGTATGTCCTTGAATCAAATTTAGACGTTTTTTAAATTTAAAGCTTCAATCTTACTTTGTGTTTAGTATCAACGGTTTCTTTCTAGTCAACAAAAATGTGTTTCCAAGATTTTGAAAATTGTGTTAATTTCAAAAAAAAATTTAAGTTTTGAAATTTTTCAAACCCGGTTAAAGGGTTAATGTTGACGACTTTTTACAATTTTGGTGATTTTTTAAATTTTTTAATTTTTTTATTAAGGCGGTTTTTTATAATTTTAGCGTTTTTTTAATTATAGGGTTTTTTTTTAATTTTAGCGTTTTTTTTTTAATTGCAGCGATGTTTTCCGCAATGTTTTACGATTTTCTGCAAATTTGTTTGTATCTACTAAAAATTAGTTTCAAATTAAAAACAATATTTAATTACATTTTTAATAGATATGATTAAAACCTTAATTCAAAATAAAATAGTTACAAATTATTTTAATTGATACTACAATTTCCTTAATTGGACCGAATTCAATTAAACTTTTAATTGAATCAACAAATACTTTAATTGAAACTAGATTTTAGTTTTTTCTGTGCGCTATATAATACATCGTATTTCAAGGAATATATACGAGACCTTGGTATCCTCCAAATCCGTCAGTTCCCAAAAGGTGGTACAAAAAAAAAAAATCTATTCACTTTTGAATTTCTAAAAACGTTTAATATATTCTGTAGCGTACTATACAAGTGGGTGTAAAAAAAATCATAAGTACCAGGCTTACCTTGCACCACAAAGTGTGGTTTAGCTTTTTAATATGTTTTATTTGGGTGGTACTCAAGCTAATTTACTGTAATTGGTCAATATTACCACAATACTAGAATAGTAGTTACTTAAAAGCACTTATTTGCATACCATACTAGCAATATACACTACCAATCGTTTGAATAAGAAAACAAATTTTTTAAAATTTTAAAGCTAAGCTTGAGTTTGACTTTAAGTTGGGCGCCAAATTTGTTAATGATACAAAGTAAAGATAAACTACACTGCGTTGCATTATTATAATTACACGCAGGGAACTTCAGCTTTAAAAATTTGTAGTTGTGTGGGTTGTAATACAGTTTCTTTATTTTTAATGTAAATGTCAGTCTTTTGTAGAACAAATTTAATATTTCTTTAAAAAAACAAACCACATCAAATGACTGTTTTATAATTTTACAATCATTTTTTACAGTTTTTTATTATTTAAAAAAATAAAAAAAATAAATGTTTGTTTATTTTTTACTACAATTGTTAGTAATTTTTTGAACAGTAAAAACAAATGACAAATGTTAGTTGAATTTAATGAAATGTTAGTCGTCCTTTCTGAAAGTGAAATTTCATTTGTTTTGACTATAATTGCAGTCAACTTTACCTTAGTGTGCAAATGATTTTTGCTATTCTTTTCTAAAATCACACAAATTTTTCAAATTGTATAACTGTTTTTAAGAGTGTGATAACTGATATTTTATTGTGTAAAATTTAAGAGAATATTTGATTGATTTAAGAGAAAAATTTTGTAATAATAATTTGTTCATAACTATAATTACATATAACGGTAAACAAAGAAGAATAGCAAATAACGATATATTAAAGAATTATTTTTATATTTTTTTCATGTAATTTTTTATCAATTTGCAATAAATAAAATGTCATGTGGTTCACATCTAAGTGATTTTAAAAAAGAGAAAATTTCAGCCTATTTTAAAAAGTGGCTTAAGTTTTCTGGGAACTTGCTAGAAAAATAAACCGTTCACATGTGGTTGTCACAAACTTGGAAATAATCCGAATGCTTATGGTAAAAATAAAACAGGCGGCCCAAAAAAAAAAAAGCTTTCTGATCGGGACCGGCGTAACATAATCAACTGTGCCAGTAACTCCATGAAGAGTCGCAATCAGATAACACAGCGTCGCAGTGAAGATATACTTTTAAAATTACCTAGTATAGATTGTACGTCTGGTTGAGTAAATCACTTTTTCAATTTGTGTGAATTTTGAATACACACTCGAAATCTGAAACTATCGTTAAAAAAAATTTGTTTTCAAGACTCCACGGACTAAAAAATTTGTATCTAAGTCAGTTTTAAACCGATTTAATATTTTTGAACATATGTTTATACTTTTATCAAACCCACGTGGAAATATTATTCAAAATATTCAATATTTCCAAAAATTTCTGCCAAAAAAATTCTGTTTTGTTTACAAACTAAACAAAATATAAAAAGGAGAGAAAAACAAAAAACGTGTATTGAATATCCACCAGAGGTGGACCTTACGCATCAAACAAGTTTTCAATTTATTTTTTGATCAATGGTTATAATCTTTAACTTCAAACTCATATGTATATTAGTTCTCATGTAGTGAGTAAACTAGTTCATATGTGTGTTTGATGTTTGGCATGGGATTGTTACCGCTTTCAAAACGTGTTCTGATGATGGGAACCTAGAAAATTCCCGAAATAGATCTATCAACACATTCCTGAAAGGGTCAAATAATAAATTTGAAAACAAAAAACTCTATAGATTATTTGTTAGGACAATATCCTAATGAAGAAATATAGAGTATGGCCTCGAACTTGAATAATTTACATTTTCATTCAAACAGAAAATATTTTCTGATTTACCGCCTTTTTTAAAAAATTTGTTATAACTGTGTACATATATAAGTTTTTAATTATTAAACAAGTTTTTCAATCAAATCATAGTTGTTCCTGAAGAAGTCACCCAATATGAAGACGAAATATTGGAAATAAATAATTACAATTAATAAAAAAAATTATCTTAAGCTCGTTTAAAGAAGATCAAAGAAAACTTAACATTTAAATAAAAAAATTGGTTTTCAAACAAAGTATTAGGAAAAAAAGGAGCCAAAGTTGAAAAAATTCAAAACAAAAGTTGAAAATTTTAAATATTTTGCATATTTTGCATAATATTTCCACATGAGTTTGCTAAAAGTTTAATCATGGAACAATGCTAATATACATTCCCTTGTAAAATCATAAATATTCATATACCATTCCATTTTCCTGCGGGTATATTAAAATCTCGCATAGTGTACATCAATTCATGTAATATCTTGTGGATTATATATGTACGAGTATTTTTTTGCATATTCACTAGGGTTGCAATTAAATGTATGGTTAAATTTTTTTTGGAATTCCAACGGAACCCGACCGAGCTTTTGTGTCGTTTAGTCTTAAACGTACATGGGTAAAATTTGAGACAAATGGGATAACGTTAAGCCATGCACTTTTGAGGTCAAAGTTGAAATTTTGGAAAATGCAATATATTCCGCAATAATTAACTTAAAACGATGTTGCGGATTAAAGTTGACAACATTTATGTTTCAAATATCCTAAGTGATTTCTGAAATATGTTCATTACAAGCAGCCCTTTTTGCTAGGGCGGTCAAAATGATCCATTACATCAAATGCATTTTACAACCAAAATTTTCCGAAGACAAACATTAAATATTTATCGTGAACTACGTAAACCAATTATTGATTTATAAACACTAACCCCTTTTGTTACGAGGATCAAAATGACCCCTAAAAATTTTTGTTTCAATTAAAACCAGAGATGGTCCAAAATCACTACCATAACTGTAGTTTTACAGTTATACAAAATATTATAATGAAAATCCGATTTAAAAAAATGTATATGGGGCTTTATGTAGTCATATTTGTTTCTATGTGACTCAATATGCAATCATATTAAATTTTATCCGATATATTGGCCCATCTGGATATCTGTTTGTATCGGTTTAGATCTAATCTGAGGCAATTAAATAAATATAAAGTACAATGTCATCCAAATTATGGCCAGATAGAATTGTATTAGATGGCATCAGTTTTGAATCTAATTATATCTAAGCTGATACAAACAGATATAATTATATAAAAATCAGATATTATTGCATCCGTATTTTGACCTTATATAATTGTATATGATTTTATGTAAACTGATATATCTAAATATAATTTGATCCGAGTTTAAGTCTGGCAAAATTGCACTAAATGTTATATTTTTGTATATGATTATATGAAAATATAGACAATGTCAAAAAATATATGTGATCATTCTATCATATCTGCTAAGTCCATGAAAAAATATTAAGGAATAGTTTGCTACTCGTATTTTTTAGATTTTTGTACAAAATTGGGCAAAAGTTTGGTACTGCGGAGCATATTTTTTAAAAAGAGTAATTTTGGTCCACCACATCTTTCAATTTCAAACAAGTAATAAATTAAATTACGTGTTTCTGTGGTGGACCAAAATTTATCTATGGAAATTTTTTTAAATTTTTTTTCCCAGAATATGCTCAGCCTTACGATATTCGCAAACTTTTTTTAATTCGGGACATATACAGCCATAAAACTTTAAATGCGTCAATATATAGTTGTATCCGAAAGAAGATCTACATTTTACTGGTATGGAACGATATATAACTATAAATAGGTAAGATATAGATTTATCCAAAATTAAATACATTTTTTTTTTTATTATTACACTTTATGTCACTATATATTATTTAAATTTGTGTTATATCTAATTATACATGTATTTGTACATAATTATATTAATCATATATAATTGTATATGTCGTATATTGTTCGATATGTAATTATATGGGGCTTCATATTAAAAAACTTAGAGGAACAAATTTGTATATATTTTTTTTTTTTTAATTATATAGACCTTTATTCTTGTTACTTTTTTAAGTTTAAAATTACATGTTATGAGATTTTACAATAGTATTACAACAATTGATAGTGATTTGGCAAAGCCTTACATAAACAATAATATCACAGTTTAAGGATGAAAAATTAGGTATAAAAAAAAAAACCTTTAATATACAATGAGAATAGAATTTATTTAACAATTAATAGAGATTTAATATTATAAACTACACCTTAGTGTACTTTTTTTATAAAAGTAAGAGGTATAGTTTTTAGAGTAAATTTCTTATGATATCATGGTTAGACTGTCTGCATCGCTCGTTGAATGACAGTGTCAGATCCCTCATCATGGTATTTATTGATTTATGATCGTATTTATTATGCAATCTTATTGTGGAGAATCTCCAATTAAGTTTGTGAATAATTTTCAGATTTTTATTTTGAATGATTTGGAGCTTTTTTATATGCGATTTCGCTGTTTTTGGGAACCATGCTTGACACCCATAAGTCATTATTGGCCTAATACACATTCTATACAATAGAAGTTTATTATTAAGATTAAGAACTGATTTTCTGTTTAGTAACGGAAATAGTGCTCTTCCGCATTTAATTGCCTTTTCACTAACATATTGAACATGTTCTTTAAATGTTAGTTTTTTATCAAAAACAACTCCCAAATATTTTATTGAGTTCTTAATTTCAATCGTATTACCTTTAATTTGTAGTGGAAGACTGGGTGTACGTTTAGGCGATTTGTTAAATGGGAAAATTATAGCCTGAGTTTTTCCTTGGTTTATTTTAATTTTCCATTTTTTAAAATACTTTTCAGCACACTTTAGAGAATCTCTCATTCTTTTTATGATGGCGTTGGAAAGTTTTCCATTACATATAAATGCACTGTCGTCTGCATAGAACGCAGCATTATTATCCTTTTTTATCACAATATCCGATGTGTATATAGAATAAAGAGTTGGTGATAAAATAGAGCCTTGAGGTAGCCCAGCAGGTATATTTCTAACCGATGAGAAGCTATTTTGTATACAAACCACGAAAGATCTATTTGTCAGAAAACTTTTTATAATTTTTTGCAGGTATAATGGGAAATTTAGAATGCTGAGTTTGTAAATTAGGCCATTATGCCAAATGGAATCGAACGCTTTTTCAATATCTAAAAATACAACTCCCGTACTTTTTCTATTAGATTTGTTGTTCTCAATAAATTGTATAACTCGTTTAATTTGATGGACAGTAGAAAACTGCTTTCTAAAACCAAACTGCTGTCGATTAATAATATTATTTCTCTCAGTAAAGGACAGTAAACGATGTAAAATGACTTTCTCAAAAAGTTTATCTACAACGCTTAACATACTTATTGGTCTGTAGCCATTCGGCATGTTAAGATTTTTACCATTTTTTGGTATAGGAACAATTTTAGCCTTCTTGAAAATGTCAGGAAAATAACCGTTTTTAAGACAAAAGTTAAAAATTTTTGAAAGGACGTCAAAAAATGATATAGGCATATTTTTCAAAATGACGCTTTGAATCATATCTAAGCCAGGCGCCTTATTGTTTTTAAAATTGCTTACTATTTCCATTAGTTCGTTAGATTCCGTTAAAACGTCTTGGTCGATAATAATTTCGTTATTGCTCTCAAGATTACCTATACACTTTGAACTTTCTTATCCATTGTTGATTTATCATTTAATGTAATTTTGTGTGATTGTTCAAATACATCGGCTATACTGTTGGCTTTATCTTCATTGGAATTAACTTGCTGACCGTCAACTATCAGACGGGGAATTTCAGAACATTTACCTTTAATCTTTTTCGTTATTTTCCAAAACTTTTTACTGCCCGTTGGCAATTTGGTTATAAATTTTGACCAGTTCTCATTTCTATCCCGGTTTAAATGAAAATCTATCAAATTCTTCAATTGTCTTAAAATACCAATAATTGTATGCCTTCTACTAGGATCGGAGCACCTTTGTAGTTTGCGTTGAAATTTCCGTCGTTGTCTGATTAAGTTTAAACTTAACTCGGAAACACTCGACTGCCAACCTTTTTTCTCTCCAACCGGAATCTTTTTATTAGCATTGCTTAAAATTGAAATTGTTCTATCTAAATATGAGTCGATGTTAACTTTGGTCAGCTCTTCAGACATGAGGTTTTTTGTAAAAATCTCTCTGTCCACCCATCTCCCAATAAGTGACCAGTCAGCTAGATGATAGAGAGGTATTCTAGTAGAAATACTTTTAATATGTCCATAAATATAACACGTTACAGGAACATGGTCAGAGACGAGTTCATTTGGATGAGTCTCTAGATTTGAAAATTGTAAACTAGAATTTGAAAGCATAATGTCAATTGTGGATGGTGGTGAGGGACGAGAGGTTTGATTAAAACGAGTGTTATTCGCAGGGTGGTAGATGTAAAAATTGGATTGATTTTGATGATTAAAGAGAACATCACCTGCTGGGTTATTTGAGCTGCAATTCCAACTCTGATGGTGCGCATTAAAATCGCCGAATATAAAAAAATCTGTTGATTTTTTGGTTAATACATTTATATCATTTTTGAATTTATTTGAAAACTGTGGACAATATGCTGTTGTTATTGTTGTTGTTTTACCATTTAGCACAACCGAAATCGATAAGTTTTCGATATCATATGTTTTATCATAACGCAATAATTTATGCTCATAACAGTCACGAATAGCAATAAGAACTCCACCACCATGAGTCGGACGATCTCTTCTATAAATTTTATAACCGCCAATCAAAAATTTGTGGTGTGTTTTAAGATAAGTTTCATTTAATAAAATAATATCAATTTTATTCTTTCGAATAAATTGTTCTAATTGAGTAATAGCAGAATAAGTTGTTATGCCTTGGGCATTCCAGTGCATAACATGAAGCATATTGAAGTTAATGGGATTACAAGGCATGTCTTAACATATTTCCTAACACTCGCAGTTTGTCATATTTATTTTTGCACTTCTGTAGAGCATCGATAGCTTCAAAATAAATATCTAACAATCTATCGTTTGAGATGTCATCACCAATATCATTATGATTATACTCATATTGTTTTGATATGTCAGAGTACAACGTTTTTCGATTAACAGCTGATTTTACATGATGCCTTGAAGTTGTTGGACCATGATCTGTTGATGAAATTTGTGGAAACTCTTCTGGTGAAGGGTGAAATTCAAAAGCCGGTTTGGAACTTCTGGGACGAGCAAAACTATTGGAAGTGACCCTTTTACGGATATTTATGTATTCCTGCCTACATGGACACTTTGGATCATCTGCCTTGTGGTTAACATTGTTAAGATTATTCTTAACGCAATTAAAGCACTTATATACGACTGGACCTTCATTATGAGTTTTATTTAAGTTACATACCGAGTAGTCATGAGCGCCTGCACAGGCAGGGCAAACTGCAGAACGATGACAGTTGCTGGCACCGTGCCCGAACATTGAGCATTTGCTACACTGAGTTGGGCCTTTATTACCTTTTAGTGGGTTTCTCCATTTGACAGCGATGCCACAGAAAAATCTTATTTTTTGAATTTCACGTTTTGATATTTGCTGCCTATCAAATTCCACCATGTATATTGCATCATCAACACTAGAGCGTTTTGTTTTTATTTCTTTTATATTCGTTGGTTCAATATTGTGGGTAAATTTAAATTCCTCAGTGATAGCTTTAATAGTAAATTGTGGAAGACCAAACAATACAAGTTTAAACCTCTTATTATCTTTGATCTGATGAGTGTAGAACTTAACGTTATGTTCTTTTAGTATTTTGATAGCGTCTTCAAACAACGTTAGGGAACTTGAGATAATTTTTGTTCCAATCGACATTCTCTGGAACTTGTATTGAGAGCCGATGAGTTTATGCACTACGGTAAAGCTAGTGGAATTATCAACGACAATTGGGGGAAACTTTTCAGTTTTAACTACAACTTCTCCTTCTTCACTTTGGGAATCCATATCCACTTCGTCTCCGAGTAATTCGAACCTGTTTTTTACAGGGCGATTGTCCGGAGGCTTAGAAAACTTATACCTTGGATTATTTCCAAAGTATTTTTTTCTTTTCATTTTTCAGTCGAATAAAATTCGTTACAAAAAATATTTATTTCAATGAAACAATAGTTTTAACTTTATAAAAATAAATTTTTTAGAGAGCACAGGAAATTCACGTGTTGTTTCAGCTGATAACAATACAGGAAATTTGTATATATAGACATATGTATTCACATATAATAGCATGCAATAACATATATATTTATATAAAATAATGCCTGATTATATGTAACCGTTTTTACTCGAGGAATCATTTTTTCGTAACCGATAAATATAAAAATATTATTGAAATTTCATGTCGTTATCACCCAGAAAGCCAGACCTTCAACTCATTTAGTATTTAAGGACTAATGTTTCAGGTTTTTTTTTTGGATACAAAATTTTTTTAAAATTAATTTGAATTTCTTTTTTTTTAATTTTGACCCCCGTAGCATAAAAGGGTTAATTTTAATGCAAATATTTCAGAAAACAATTTAATATACTATGAATGTCAACTTCTATTTTAGGTTTAAAACTTATTTATAATGTATGGGTACCCGAGTAAAAAAGTTTATATAAAATTATATATGATGAGATATTTTCCGCAAAATTTAAGCGGATATAATTTTATCCGAAAAATGGTTCTATTAAATTGTATCACTTTGGATCTAGTTTTATTAAATAGATACAATTTAGTAAAAAAAACTATCCAATTCTATGCGAGTTTTGTCCAAATATAATTACATATAATTATATTATATTTGATACAATTAGATATAATTAGATACAAATAGATACATAATAATCCAAATATATTTATATTAAAAGGTATTATTTGACATCCATATAACGGCTTCAAAACACAAAATGTATAATTGAATTTTAGAAATAACTTTAATTTTATTTATATTTTTTTAGGACAAATTTTCATCTTAAACGATATTGATAATTTTAATTTAATAAAAAAAGAATGTTTGTCAATATTAAAATGGCCCAGTAAAATCCAAATAACAGGTTGCAGAACAACTTATACTGTATTATAATAGCTTATAATTTCTGTTTTACAACCGATTCTTTTTCTATTTGCAATAGGTTCTTTACCTCAAAACTAGAACAAGTTGCTTTAGAACCAGTTCCAAAATTAATTTTGACTCCCAGGAACCTGTTATAGAAACGTTTCCATGTAACCGGTGGTAAAATAAGCTTATCTAGAACAGGTAATATTGACAACTCGGGTAATTTTGACCACCGTGGCACAGAAGGGTTAATTTAAATACAAATTTAATTGAAATACACTAAGGATACTTTGATTATCAAGTTAGTCAGGATTTGGTCAACCTGGGTAAAAAAAAAAAATCGAAGGTCAATTATAGTTCAAGGCCATACTTGGGCTTTTTCATTAGCATTGGAAATGAAATTACCATTTAATTGTAATGAAATTTTTTGGCATTAGCATTTGTAATACTAATGCCTGAAAAACTAATTACAATTGAGCAAAAAAAAAAGCATTTGTTTACAAAAAAAAATGGAGTGTAAATTGTAACACTGAATACGAGAAACGAAATTTAAAGAGGATCTAACTTTCTACTATCCGATAACATATGTTTATGTTTGTAATATCAAGTAAATAAGTTAAATTATGAAATTACCCTGTGGCTGTTTTTTTTTTTTAATTGATCACTCGGGATCTCTCCCGGACCTAGTAAGAGTATATCAATACTCCTGTGGAACAACAATTTTGTGCGTTGGCTCTATCTCGCTTAGTTTTGGAGATACTGGACATTTTAAAATATCGCCATTTTGTAAAAGGGCTCGTATCTCGAAAACTAAGCAAGATATCGCAAAACGGGCAAAATTTTTGAAAATCTTAACAAACACTGCCGCTTCCGACAATTCAAATGTGTCCAATTGTTCCCCGTTCCATATCGTTCCATTTTAGACCAAGGTTCTATTCCATTATCGGAGTGATTAAATTTTTATTGTCAAGTACGTTTTCGGGTAAACAAGTAATTGAGACACCCTGTGGTTTTTCAATAAAATAAAATAATCTATCGGAATCTTTCTCAGACCTAGCATATTTGCATTCAGTCAATTACAATTTGCTTCCTTTAATTAATTCATTACTAATGGTAACGAAATTTAAAATCATTACCTTTACTAAATAAAATTAAATGAATGAAATTCATTATCATTAATTAAAAAAATGCTAAAGAAAATAATTTCATTACAATTGATATCAATGAAATTGTAATGAAATCATCAATTAATTAGTCCATTCAATTAATTAGTCTCATGTATGGTCAAGACACAGAATTTCTAAAAAATTTTACCTCACAGCTTATACGATTTGGCTTACATTTTCGTCATGTAAGTGGCACAAGGTTAGGTTAGGTTGAGCTGGCCGGTCAAAGACCCCGCATATACCATTAGGTCCCTAACGTTACCAGATTAGAAACGATAACCCCCACGTTAGGTCAGTCGTCAGTGATGGTAGCCAGAGTTCCCCACACCCTCTTAGCAAATGACAGAAGTCTCAAGATTCCAATTTCTGAGATTTCTCCCAGATCTCGGAATAGGTGGTCCCCTAAACAATTCGCCCTGGAGCGTGCAAGAGCCGGACAGTGGCACATTAGGTGCTCCACCGTCTCTCTGTCCCCCGGTACCGCACAGAATCTACATTCGTCACTCTGCAGCCTTCCCGCTCTCTTGGCAAGAACTGTCGTCTAGCAGTGACCAGTTAACACCCACACCAGAAGTCTACGGTCGCTCCTGGACAAGGACAGTAAAAGGACGGTCGCTACTTGATCGTAGGATTTCCACATGACTTTAGATACTCTGCATGTTTCGGTATTTCTCCAAACCGCATCAGCTCTTCGCATCATCGTGGATTCTACATCCCTTTTCAGAGACCGAAGTGGCACGCGAACATCCAATGCCATTTCAACTGGCAAATGGCACAAATAATCGTCTCGGATTTGATCAAAAATCCAAATTGCGATTATTCATTGCCACCCTAATATTCATGCATATTCATGTACTCTGTGGTTTAATTTATATTTTGACATTGATGCTGTATTTTAATTTTATTTTCTGCTGCATTTGAATGTGGGGTCAATAGATTTGTTTGGGTTCATTTTCAATATTTTTTTTTTTTTTTGTAATTTTGAATATGGTCTTTGACATTAGTTATAATTCTGTAATCGTTGACTACGAGAGTATATAATAAATTTTAGAAAAGAAAATACGAAAACAAAAATGATTTTATCAATTTTAATAGAACAGTTTTTATGACATAAACGTGTTAAAGTGATGATAATAACGATTGTAATCACGTGCTTTATACAACTAATGAAGGTACAAAAATTTGAGAAATGATTTTCTGTATAACCAACCCAGGCACAAAGAGCCAATGGTTCCTAAAACGAACCCAGGAACAAATATCGCCGATTTGGTAAGCAGTAACTACATTTGTATGCTTTCAAAATAGCGCTTCACCGCCTTGCATACAATAAAGCAATTAGGAAACGCATTCTGCTGTGCTTTCCAAAACGTCTTCCTTGAAGCAGTAAATAATGCTTATAATGAAGATGTAAAGAATGCATACCATTAAGCACTGATGTTTATTGCTTACGAAGTCATGCATTTTTTGCTTCTTAGAGCACATGAAAGATGCGCTTTTCACCGGCTTAAAAGAGACATACCAAGTGGGACATCGCGAACAAAAATCATGCCTTCTGGAATTGTTTCGGAAGCACTCGGTAATTAAATAATGCCTTCCGAAACTGCTTCTGGGTAAGCACTATTTTCAGCTGGTAATGAAGTGTTGATTATTTCCACTATAATAGGATTTTTTGTTTTTAATATGAAGTCGCGAAATTTAAAATTTTGTTTAATATATGTATTAGGGCGGGTCGATTTAAAAATCGCTCAACGTACAAGGAAAATCGTATTCTAGGGAACAAAATAAGAAACTTTGCGAAGGAACCATACCTCTAAAACGAATTCTGATGTCCCGACTTTTGACCTGTAGGGTCAAATTTTGAAAAATCCCACTTTGACCCATTTAGAGTGCCCCAGTCGAATTCAACCCAATCGAATATAATTTATACATTCATCTGCTAGAGCGTCTTCCGGAGAAGAAAAGAGATCCTAATCTCTGAAATACTCCTCCTACTTTCTGAAATACCTCTATCCCGAGATTTGTACATTTTGCTATAAAAACACGGCTCTCTTTCAACTTAAATTTTAACCCCTTAATGGTCACCTAGAAAGATGATTTATGCATTAATCTGCTAGCGCGTCTCCCGGAGAAGAAGTAGCTCCCATAATCTTGAAGAGATTCCTTTTACTTTCTGAAATATCAAAGTGGGATTTTTCAAAATTTGAGGTATGGTTTCTTCGGCAAAGTTTCTTATTTTGATCCCTAGAATACGACTTACCTTGTACGTTGAGCGATTTTTTTGCCTTCCTACAAATCGACCCGCCCTAATAAGTATGTTACCCGAATTTTAATAAAAATTTGTTAAAAATTGATTTTAAAATGGCCCATTTCGTGAAAAATGTTTAAACAAATTTCAGCAAAAGTGCACGTTAAAAAAAATATACCCCCTCTGGAATAAAAATAGAAAAAATCCGAAATTAAAAATTAGTGGAGCCGGGCCCCATAGGCCCTTTAGGTCTAAAATACTGAAACGCATATTTACAAACAAAAGCTTGTTTGAAAAAACCGAGCGATTTTTGCAAAACATATTTAACGTATAAATAAAGTTTACAATTCAGGGTTGCCATATGACAATTTTAAAAATGGTTAAAACCCACGATATTTTTCCAAAACATTTTAAATATTGTTTAACTTAAAAAATAAATTTTTGTATATTTTTGAATAAAGATTTGTTTCCAAATATATAAAATTTATATTTTTAAAATATCTTCAACCGTCTAGGGCCAATATGTCCACACAAACATTTTTTAACGAAGCATGGTTTTTTATATATAGATCTAGCGGATCTATGACCTGCCATTAATGATTTAAAAACACAAACGGAATAATTTTCCGCATACTTCCATTTTTACAGAAACGGAAAAATCTTGATGCGATTAGTATTTTTTTGTGCTTATTACGCCGGTCTTCTTTATATTTTTAAATATTTTTTGAAAAGTGTTTTAAAAAAAAGCAAAAAATATTTTTTTTTTTCAAATTATTATATGGCAACCCTGGAATTACAAATTTAAAAACTTTTTAAACCACGTTTGTAGACAAGACTGCAAATTTTAATATACTTTTTACTACTTTGTAATATAGCCTACCTATCAAAAGTTATGGGTCATAAAAACTAGTTTGTCTTTAAAGATGCGTTGGTAAAAATGCCTAAATTTTTAGTGTTTTTTCCGTTTTTATCGAAATTAGATGTTTGCGACTTTATATCGCATTTACCAATTCTTATCAATGTTATCAATATGTATAGATCCTACAGATATTTCATCGGTTGCGAATTTGATCGAAAACTATTTGTCTATCGGTAGTAATCGGTTTTATCGAAATTTATAGATTTATATATTTATATTTGAGGATTTCATTGGTATTTATCAACTTTATCGATTTAATCGACTCTTATCTTTTTATCGACATTTATCGATTCTTATCGATTTGAGAAGCAAGTTTAAATTATAAAGCAGTAGTGCTTTTTTCAGTTTTACAATAGACATAAATACTGTTTATTTAACAGTTTTTTTTACTACATTCGTCAGTTGATTTTAAACAGTTTAAATTACTCCATATTTCAGTTCATTTAACTACAAATGTAAACTCAGGGAACTTCGGCTGTAAATATTTGTAGTTGTTTGAGTAGTATTACAGTATTTTTATTTTCAAGTAAAAAACAGTCAGTTGTAGAAGAAATTTAATTTTTAACTTTATTTGTAGGTCATTAAACTAAAAAAAAAAACACACATTGTTAGTTAAATTTAATGAAATGTTAGTGGTCATTTTTACAAGCGAAATTTCAATTGTTTTTAACTAACTTTACCTATATAATTTTCTAAGTAGAGTGTATACCATTTCAACAGTTTTTTTTATTTCTTTTGTTTTTGCAGTTGATTTCACCTACATAATTTCCTATATCCAGCGATTATATATTTCTGCCTGGGTATTAATTTTCAGGTTTACTACGTACAAATACATTTAATATGTGTTATATACTACACAAGTATTTCCCATTTTATTTGTTATGAATTTTTAAGTTTTTATTTTAGTATGCGGTATTAAATATTTTTTACGTTTTTTTTCTTAGTGAAGCACTTCCTGATTCATTTTAAAATCCATTCATCTAATAAAGTGTTGCAAATAAGTAAAAGTATGTACGACAATCATTTAAAGACAAATATTTTATCGACATAATAAAACTGTCGATATGCACAAAAAAATGTTATTACCAAATTTACTGCACAGGATAAAAAATAAACGATTGACATAAATTTAAAAAGATTCACATGCTCAGCACACAGATGGTTTATGGAATTTTAAAGTGACCTTTACAAAGAGTTTAATTAAAATTTCCGTTTATATCGATGACCAGAACGCTTTTTTACAGCTTTCAATGCATAACAAAAATGGCGCCCAACAATATGTTTGTTTTCTTTTAATTCGCTTTTTACCAAACTACCCCAAAAGTTTGTAGGATAATTTATTACAACCAGTGTTCAAGTTTCATGAACTTAGTAATTCAATTGTAAATCAAAGGCAATAAATTACACAAAAAGGCATTACAATTACTGTTAATAGGGGTCATATCAAATGGCGAACAAGTTCATGGTTTAGATATACAGAGAGAGTTTTCATAGACAAGTTCACTAAACTTATGAAGTTTTCTTCACATAGTGAATAAAAAATGCGTCAAGCCGCATGAAAAATCTTCATTATTTTTATGAAACTGTTTTTATTGGATGCGTTTTTAAAATATGCGTCTTTAAAAACCCTTTCATTTGATACCAAACTTGATTGTAGTACTAATATTAGGCTGTTCCTTAAAAAATAGTTTTGTCATTAACGGAGTATATTTTAAATATAATAGTTTTTATTACCTAAAAAAAATATAAATTGGAAAAATTATAACTCGAGTTTGTGTTTGGAGCGACTTTTTTCCAGGACATTTTTTGGAAATTGATTATTTTATCAAAAATTTAATCAAATTCGAATGTTTTTTATCAAAGTTGCCATAGTTTTCTGTATGTTAACTTAAATTTGATTAGACAATAATTAACTTTAGTTTAATCTTTCAGATTTCAGCAACAAAATCAGTTGATTCAGCAAAAGTTTTGCTAACACTTAGTGGATTAAAATTAAAAAGTTCTTGTTAAAACTTAATTAAATTTTTGCTAAATATTTGTAGACTGAAAAAAACTCAAAAAATAGGAAGAAAAATTATATTTTAGTTAATTTATTTGCTGAAAATTTGAAACATTTTAAAAATAATTTACAATAAGTTACAAATGGTACTTTTTGGTATCATTTTTCTCGTCTCAACAACATTTTGACATGACGCGACATCTACTTCATTCTGCATATATATTTCAATCTGGTTGGAGTACACACTATTATAACTTTTATTAGCAAAACAATTTAGTAAAATATTAGTAAACTATTAGTATTCAAAACAATTAAGTGCTGAATAAGTATAACTAAAATTTTAGATGAAAACACAATGTCAGCAAAAAATTTGCTGATTTCCTAGACGTTTTACTAAGTTTTCTACTAACTTTTTTTTGAAGTGTATCTTCTTGTATAACCCGGTTTCACTCACTATTTTGCTAGTTTAATTTTGAAATAGCTTTAACTAAAGTTCAAATAATGCTAAAATACTCAAACGCCAAATTATAACGGTAGTTTTTACACACTGAGAAAAATTTGGTCATTTGCCAACTGAAGTTCGGTTGCTACGACAGAAATCGGTGGGTTCAAAAAAAAATATTTGTTATGACAACAAAATAGGATTAATACAAAAGAATTTTAGTTGGCCCAACCAAAATATTCTGAAATCACATTTAAATATGGTTGTACCAACCGAAATTGTCGGTTTTATACAAAAAAAAAAATTTCCTTTAAATTCGGTTGGTACTTTATTCTTCTGTATGTAGGTATAACAAAATTTAATGAGTTAAATTTTTAAATAAACCCTGTGATATTAGAAGACATATGCCAGTATTGGAATCATAGCTTTACAATTTTCATATCCGTATTGCTGTGGGCGCGGTAGGCAATTGACCTCATAATGATAAAATGATAAAATGTATAAAGTTTCAAAACTTATTTAACAAATTGTGAAAAGCAATCTAATGTAGGCGTGTCCCTATCCGGATTTCATTCCTGCCTAAGGAAATCTTCAGGGGACTTTGTTATTAGAATTTCTAGAGATATTTGTTATGTTAAATCACAAACTCAATGAGAATTTCTTGTCCTCGTCTAGGAGCGAGATTCAAAATTTAAAATATCAAAGAAAAAACCAAAACAACAACAAAAAATTGTCACAATTGGCTTTGTCATCTTCCAAATACTACTCTGTTTTTTTGACAGACCTAGCAATGTAGTGACGTTTATTCAAGTAAATCAACAATAGAAAATCATATGTTTTCTATTAGTGTCAGTTACATTTAAATTTGCACAAGCACCTGCATATTTGTTATTTAAATTTATTTTCATCGGGATAAACATTAATTGTATTCATAGTAATTAAATGTGCTAAAGTCCCAAAACTTATTTAACAAATTGTGAAAAGCAATCTAATGTAGGCGTGTCCCTATCCGGATTTCATTCCTGCCTAAGGAAATCTTCAGGGGACTTTGTTATTAGAATTTCTAGAGATATTTGTTATGTTAAATCACAAACTCAATGAGAATTTCTTGTCCTCGTCTAGGAGCGAGATTCAAAATTTAAAATATCAAAGAAAAACCAAACAACAACGAAAAATTGTCACAATTGGCTTTGTCATCTTCCAAATACTACTCTGTTTTTTTGACAGACCTAGCAATGTAGTGACGTTTATTCAAGTAAATCAACAATAGAAAATCATATGTTTTCTATTAGTGTCAGTTACATTTAAATTTGCACAAGCACCTGCATATTTGTTATTTAAATTTATTTTCATCGGGATAAACATTAATTGTATTCATAGTAATTAAATGTGCTAAAATCCCAAAACTTATTTAACAAATTGTGAAAAGCAATCTAATGTAGTCCGGATAGGGACACGCCTACATTAGATTGCATAAAACATAAAAATTTACCTAAGATGTATGTCTTTGTCTTTCTTTGTCAATTTGACCACACAAGATTATTAATATATATATACATTTAGTTTACAAATACACACTTAATCTTTATTAAATTTAAATATTTTATTTTGTCTTTTATTTCATTAATAGACAATTATTTTCACAAGCCGGTGACAACGCAAAATTAAAGTTTTTTAGTTTTATGTATGAAAAACAGATACAAAAATCTTCCATGGTTGATTTTTTTATATTATGTCTTACTAGAGTAGTACTTTTTAGTATAATTTTCCTCGTCACTACTACATCGTGACATGCCGCGACATTTAATTCATTCTGAGTATATCCTCAGTCGTTCACACTATTGATGTGCTAATAAACACAATTTTTTTTTAGCAAAATAAATTAGTAAAACATTAGTACAGTATTAGTGAAACATTAGTTTAAAACAGTTAACAAAAACAGTTTGCTCAAAAACAGTATACATGATTTACAAGATGTTTTACTAACTTTTCTGCTAACTTATTTTTTTGAGTGTATTATTGTTAATCGTTTTTATTATAAAATTCGATAAGAAATTTAATTATATTAAAACAAATTTATTTGAATGAAATTATTAATGTTTAGCACTTCAGAGGAAAAATGCATTAACTTAATGAAATTAAATATAATCAAGCGATAAATATTTACCAACTACCATTTAGATCCCATTTAAAGATAATCTTAAATATATTTTGAAAATTAATTTTTCATACACACATGTCAAAATTCATTTCAAAAAAATAGTTTTTTTATTGCACACATTTTTTGTGAGATTTCAAATTAATATCCTGAAAACATCAATCCTACAAGTCAACAAATCATCTATTCCTTATGGTAAACAAAGAATACAAAAAATAAAAAATAAAATATGTGAAATTTTTTTTTTTGTTTAATCCTTGTTAGTAAGTACAAATGATTTTTACCAAAAAGATTGTGTTTTTTGCCATCCCCCGACCCCAAACAAAAAAAAGGAAACAAATCAACAAAGATAATAGAAAGAAATATGCAAATATTTTGTTATTTTTCGGCATGTGTTAAATAAAACTTTTTGCCACCACATCAACACTGTCAGCATTTTGGAAAACAGATTAGTTCTTAGACTAATTCTACATTGTATACACAGAGAAAAATAATCATAGCTAAATCAATTAGATGGTGCTCTAAAATGGACAATTTTTGATATACTTGAAAAGCGATCTAGTGGGGGATCTCGGTCTGGTTGAGTTGATCATATTGCGATTTAAAAAATTTCAATAAACCCTCAAAATCTAAAGTTATTGTTAAAAAACATTTTTCACTCTCTGGGTGGGTTCCGCCAGATTTCGATGAAATTCGGATATGAGATAATGTAGACAGAAGTAATAAAAAAAAATTTGGTAAGAAACATGCCGGCTCAAACGCATATTTAGGGAGTTAAAATTAAAACAAATGGATTTGTTTTAAAACGTTTTTAACTCCAATGGAAAGGTCATTTAAATACCTTTCATTTGATACCAAATGTGTGTGTATAAGTGTTAGCACAATGTTATTATAAAGGGTCCGCCACATAACTTTTTTTTTTTTTGAACTGCTGAACCAATTGGACTTTGTATGGCGTCATACCAAGGTCTTTATGCAAAATTCGTCTCAATGATGTCTCCGAAATGTTCAATTGTTGAGAACAACGGTGAATTGATGTTGATGGCGCTTCACGCATACTTTCTGCCACAGCAGCAATATTCTCGGGTGTACGCACTGTTTTTGGCTTTTCACGCTTTGGTTTATCGATGAGGATGCCAGTTTCTTTCACTTTTTTTCACAAGATAACGAACATACGGACCATATTTGTTCAGCGGAAGGATAAAACTAATTATCTGTCAAATCAGACATGAGCTAAGTGTTACCATTCACGAAATAAGCACTAGTTGAAAAAAAAAAGTTAGATGGCGGACCCTTTATCAAATTTGAATTAACCCTATATCAAATTTCAATTAACCCTCAAATGAGCGTTTTATACTTAGAGATTAATATATTCCGATAGAAAACTAAATTTGCTAAATATTTTGCGAAAAAAATTTTTGTGTGCCGTCCACGGTTTGAAAGCGAGAAAGCTTCAAAATCAGAATTTCGTAAAATTTCAAAAACTAATTATTTTTGAATAAACATAGTTTACAAACACCTAAAAAAACCACTTTAAGTTGACTAAATCCTCTTTATAATAAAATATAAGTACGATGGAAGCTTTATCTTTAATAACAAGTCCTTACTTTGGTCCAAGGACTCACAGGATTTCATCAGGATTCCTCTGAACATCGCCTTAACTTATAAACTAATATAATAAAATTTTTATGAAATTTTGCAGAAAGAAAACATTAAGTATTAATAGCTAAGCACTGAAGTTTGAACAATGTAAATTGAAGTTTGAATACTTTTTCGTCTAATTTCGCTTTTTCCAAAAAGCGAAAATCCCGATAACTTCTTAAATAGGAGCAGAATAAAAATAGATTTTTGAGCGTAGTTATATCTTGATAAGAGAATTATTTTTTATACAAAACTTCTCTTTTAATGCACCCTAAAATATTTTGGCTCATATCGCCTTAGTTAGGCAACGATAAACAATTTTGTTGAAGAACTTATTATTTGTTTTTCGAGTGGAGCACATGGTATGAATTTCGTTGCAAAACATCGTTTGCCAGTTAGAGGGTTAACGTTTTATTTTTTTATAACAATTTTACATTAAGTATGTATCTTAATAAAGAAAAGTTGATTAAAGTTAAAACTAAATTTTTAGTGTTTAAATTAATGCATCAACATTATAGATTTTGTGTTCGCGTTATTTAAATAAGTAGAAACATATTAAAATTAAAAGAAAATAAATTTGATTTGATTTCAAATTTGTTTTTTTTTAATTTAATATTATTGCTTCTTGTTATTCAATTATTTCTCTGTGTGTTTGTAATCGTAGTAGTATAAACAGATAATAAGGGTGTTCACTTAATGATAGAATAAATTTTAAATACAGCATTTAAAACTTTTACATGAAAGATTAATTGCAATAGATAAGAAATCTTTTCGAGCTTTATTGCTAGTGAATATCACTAATGTGAATACTAGAGTTTATCAAAAAAAAGTTGATTTTAGAATATCATCACTTTTTGATGGCTTTTGCATTAATCAAAAAAATGGTGTTATATTTTTTTTTTTTTTTTGAAATTTGAACTACTTTAACATGAGCGCGGTGGCCAAAGCAAAAAGGAGGATAATTGTTTTTAGAGTTTTCAATTGTCCTGGGTTTTAAAGTGCAGCGCTTAGTCAATAGAGTGGACGGAAAACTGAAATTTGAAAATTTTACTTCGGAAATATGAAACTTGAATCTGAATTTCGAATCTGCTCCAAAAATCTTTTTTAAAAAACAATTTTCCAGGTTTTTGAAGTGCACCGTTTAGTCAATAGAGTGGACGGAAACTTCAAAAACTTTTAAAAATACATTTTTTAATCAAATACAATACAAATCTATTACCAGCTGATAATAATGGTACAACAATTTTTGACATATCACGAACCACTAAAAAGTTGTTAAGGTATCAATTTTGTACAAAATATTAAAAATATTTTTTTAAGCACACACAATGAAAAAGTATTTTGAGCTAAGTCTAATGACACAAACATTTTCGACACATCGCGGCCCGTTAAAAAGTTGTTAATCAATAAAATATAGCATTTTAGGAAAGCCAATATTTTGAAAACTTACTTTTAACTGGATTACCATGAAGCGAAAATGTTTTCTAAATTTTTCTCAGCTAAAAACGCTTTCTGAGTATGTGTAATAAAAAAGTACTCTATAAGTTTTTTGAAAAAAATTTGGTGTTTTCCGACCACTTTATTTCCTAAATGGTGCATTTTAAAACGGAGAAAAAAAGTTTTTCTTAAATAATTTTTGGTGTAGAATCGAAAGGTACATTAAAATTTTATATAAATACAGCTCTTTTGCTCTGCAGGAAAAGGGATCCTAAATCAGCATTTTTAGACGCAACACGCTTGTGGAATGAGTTGAAATTAAAAAAAAAAAGTAATAACGCCATTTTCTTTTTTATTATTGACAAAACATTCTAAAAAGTAATGATATCCCAAAACCAAAGAAACTTTATACTTTTTGACGAACTCTAGTGAATATATTACATCCATGTATAAATTGAATTGCTTTTGGGAATCTTTCAACAGTCTTTATACGAGGGCGGTCCCAAAATTAGTCGACCTGACGTATAGATGCTGCCTCCATCTATACATCAGGTAGGCTTAGTTTGGAAAAAAAAAATATTTTGGTGAAAACTGTCAACCTTACAAAACATATGTTTTACGTTTCAAAGCGCCACGTTGTTTAGTATTTTTTTGGAGCCATCGGAAATAAACGACCTTAGTGAATTTGTAAACACATATTTTAAGTTTCAAAGCGCCACGTTGTTTAGAATTTTATTGGAGCCATTGGAAATAAACGATCTTAGTGAATTTGTAAACATGGAAAAAATTAGTCAACGTTATGTAATTCAATACTTTCATTTTTAAAGGTCTCAGTTCAACCAATATTCAAGACGAGCTAGATTCTCCTCTGGAGGGTACCCCTTTTTCTACGACCATAAAATATTGGGTGGCAGAGTTTAAACGTGGCTGAACGAGCTTCCAAGAGGAGCACCTTAGTGGCCGAGCAATTGAGGTGTCCACGTCAGAAACGGTTAAGAAAATCCACAAAATGGTATTGGATGATCGTCGGCTGAAGGTGCGTGAGCTGACTGAAACTGATTTCAAAAAGTACATCGCATATTGACCGAAAATTTGGAGATAAGAAAGCTGTGCGCAAGATGGGTGCCGCGTTTACTCGCAATAGAAAAAAAACAGATTCGTGAAGATTTTTATTTTATTTTATTAATTAATAACCATAAATTTACAAATTATATAATATTACATTAACCGAGCACTAGCTACTATGGTTTTCGGCGCGTTGTAGAGAAAACAGACCAGTGCCTCTGTTGGGAATCGAACCCACGACCGCCGCACTGATAAGCCAGCACGCTACCAACTAGCCTACCGGGACGCATACGCAAAATTTTTTATTATTTAACCACTCCTACTTCGCCTACTTTTTGGAAAAATTGTAAAAGTTGTTCCATTTTTTATTCTCATCATAAAGAGCAACAAATACTGTAAGTTGGACAATGGTGTGATAAACTTTCAATAAAGTGTTTGGCGATGTTTCACCGCAATAAAGCCGAGTTTTTGCGTCCATTCATAACAATAGATGAGACATGGGTTCACATATTCACACCTGAGACAAAGGAACAGTAAAAGAAGTGGACTGGCATGGGAGAATCGTGCCCAAAGAAGGCGAAAACAGTTCCATCTGCAGCCAAATTCATAGCGTCTGTTTTTGGGCTGCGGATGGGATAATTTTTATTGATTATCTTCAATAAGCAAAACAATCAATGGCGAGTATTATACTAACATATTGCTATAGCTAAGTGATGAAATTAAGGAAAAAATTCTGCATTTGGCGAAAAAGAAAGTGTTGTTTTATCAAGACAATGCACCAGTTTACACATCGACTATTGCGATGGTCAAAATTAATGAATTAAAGTTCGAATTGCTTCATCACGCACCTTCTTAGTCAGAGCTCCCTCGGACTATTTTCTATTTCCAAACATGAACAAATAACTCGGTGCTAAAAGATTTGCAAACAATAAAGAGGTTGATGGCTATTTCAAGGAGATCTACATTTAATACCATAAACGATATTCGATACCCTGAATCTATTGAATATAGCTGGGAAAATTGTATCGAGTTAAAAGAAGATTTATGAGAAATAAAGAAAATTTTGTGCTTTGTTTTCTTTGGAAGGTCGGCTAATTTTGGAACGGCCCTAGTACATATTGAATCAAAATTACTCTAATACAGTTATAAAGATGTCTGAATGTTTGTATGTTTAACTAAATGTATATCTATCTGCTTTATGTCTTTACAGTCAGACTTTCAATCAAATTTTAGATTGTTGCATTTGATACGTAATAAAGAAAAATTTTAATGTTCAAACAAATTTGAACTGGTGTAAAATATATACAGCAGATGGTCATATCTGTAGACACAAACATAAATTCATATACTTAAAAAGAAATTGTCGGTAGAATCTACTGAAAACGACAGTTAAAACAAAAGTATAGACATTTTTAAAGGCTACAGAGATTAAATTTGTTGGAATTCCATTGTAACCAACAAAATTTAGTCCTTATTTAATAATTTTAATTGTAAGTACTTAAAATTATTCATCAGAATAATTGAACTATATTGTAAACAAAAAATATATATAATTAACCAAAACACAGTCACATCATTCAAAATATTGGTTTTCCTAATCAATATTGAAAAAATTTTATCTTCTGCATTACCTTTAATTCCAACAACCAACCACTTTTCGGAGATTTTATACCTTGAATAAAATATTTGCAGTTAAAATCGAATATTAGTTTCGCCTGTAAAAAAAAAAAACAATCACTATATCTAAAATGTTATTTTTCGTTACCAATTTTAAAATAATATAAAGTTTTTTAATAGTTCTGGTAACTCTAATAAAATATTAGGATTAGCAACCCAATTTCAGTTCTACATACAAATCTATTTTTAGACATTCATATTTAAGTTTGAAACGAAAAAACATTCAGGCAAAGTACATGCCTGACAAACGGAAGATCGCCGGTTCGAGCCCAGTTCGAGGCATAAAATTATTTTATTAATAAAATAAATTTTGTAGAATACATGTGAATCTATTTATAGAATATTATAGTCCATATATATAAAATATTCAATAGTTACAATAAAAATTCGAAATTTGTTAATAAATATCGGTTGCTACAAAGTGGAACCACAAAAATTCGATTGGCAAAAAATTTGGTTGCAACTACAAAACTGTTTTCTGTATGAACATGCCTTTAAAATAACTATAAATGTAGTTATTTTAAACTGTTTAATAAAAATAACTATCAAATTGCCTTAAAATTGACTGTCAATGTCATAAAAATAACTGAGAAATATTTTACTACAAAAATTTTGGGACAACTGACAAAATTGAAAAAACTACTGTTTTTTACAGTTGTCTTTATAAGCCATCTGTCCAGCTAGAAAATGTATATCTTATCAATATAAAATTTACATTATTTATTCTACTAGTTATATGGAACTTTTTAAATTTTTGCAAACTGTGGGCGAAGTATTCGTGCGTGTTTAAATGTTGAAATTATTAAAGGGAGGGGCAATAAAGGGGAAAAGTCTTCCCTTGGCGGCCTAACCAAACACCTTGGGATAGAAAGCTGAAATTTTCAATATGTCTTCTTTCGGATATGACATAACTCCCTGGCATGGCACTTTTTGGAGTATTGCCGAGAAACGTGGTAAAATATGGGATAATTAGGGGAAAAAGTCTCCCCCTTGGCGGCCTGGCCAAACTGCTGAAGCTATTGACTTCAAATTTAGGTATGTGGATTCCTAGTCATCAGTAGACATCTGCATAGAGCAGATTTTCGGAAATTATTACGTAGAGGGGAAGTAAGGGGAAAAGTCTCATCCTAGTCGGCCAGGCCAAAGCCCTAAAGCGAAGAACTTGAATTTTGGTATGTATGTACCTTATTACGAGTAGATATATTTACTGACGGGATTTTTGGAAATTTTCACGGGGAAGTGCAAAAAGGGGGAAATCTCCCCCATTGGCAGCCTGGCCAAACCGCCGAAGCTAGGAACTTGAAATTTGGTATATGGGTTCCTAATCAGGCGTTGACATCTGTATAGAGCGTATTTTTGGAATTTCCTACTAGGATTGGCAGTAAGGGGAAAAGTCCCCCTTAGCGGCATGGCCAAATCACTAAAGCGTTTTTTTTCAAGACGCCACGAAACAAAAAACAAAAACAAACCGCATAAAATATTTTTAACTTACAAGGAAACTATTCAGTGGTGAATGCGCAGATTTAAATGAAACGTGATGTAAAGGTCAAAAAAAGTATTAAAAATGTATTTCTCTTAGGTGCGCAGTCTCAAGTTTAGTGGTTAAAAAGTGGGGTAAAAAATTAATAAATTTTAAGTTTTTTTTTTATATTTCTTATACAAGAAAAGAAGACAATCCTGGTACCATTCACGAGAAGGAGAAAACTTAACCTGTCTATGCCGGTCGTTGAGGGCGTAACGGTTGGCTTCTCTAGCAGTGTTAAGTATCTTGGAGTGACTCTTGATAGCTCCCTCACCTGGAACGAACATCTTGACCACGTCTCCAAGAAGGCCACCAGGGCATATTATGCCTGCCAGAGGCTTTTCGGGAGAACATGGGGCCTAAGGCCACAAATGGTCTACTGGTCGTTCAATACTATTGTTAAACCGATGATCACCTATGCTGCCCTTGCATGGTGCCCAAAAGTTGAACAGAGTAAGGCAAGGGAGGCTCTTAAGAGAATCTACCGTCTTGCGTGTGTTGGCATTACAGGGGCCGGCGGAACTTGCCCGACGGATGCCTTGGGGGTTATGCTGGGGATCCCGCCATTGCATATTTCTGTAATGGAGGTTGCCAGTATGGGTTCCTCTAGACTAAGTGAATTCGGTGGCATGAGGGGAGGCGACCTAAGGGGTCACATGAGGATCGCGCGAATCCTAATAGATGACCCAATTTCTAAGGTTGCGGACAAAGTGTCACCGGAGTGGATCTTTGATAGATATTTTGATGTGTTATTGTTTGACAGAGACATGTGGACCAATCAATCCTGGGAACCGGAAGATGGTTCTCAGGTGTGGTTCACTGATGGCTCTAAGCAGTCGAATGGGAACACGGGTGCGGGCGTCTTCGGACCAGGCTTCCAGCGTGCCTTACCTATGGGTAAATATCCGTCCATTTTTCAGGCGGAGATTTGGGCCATTTTTGTCTGTGCATTGGAATGCCGAAGGGGAACTCGCAGATCTCGCATCTACATTCTTTCTGATAGTCAGGCTGCACTGAGGGCCTTAATGGCCTATAAGGTGTCGTCCGGGTTGGTCATGGAATGCATTCAGACTCTCAATAGGCTCGGTAGAGGCAACTCTCTAACCTTGGGGTGGATTCCTGGTCATGAGGGGCATGAGGGCAACGAGAGGGCAGATTGTCTTGCCAACCGCGGGGCCCGAAAGCCCTTTATTGGTCCTGAACCATTCTGTGCAATACCTGCGGGGTATGTTAGGGAAAGGCTCAGGGCATGGAGAGAGTCTGAATTCTCTAGTTACTGGGAAAACTCTCCTGGTCAGCGCCAGGCTAAAAGATTGATCTCTTTTTCCAGTAGGGGATCGAGGCGACTCTTGTCGCTTGAAAGGGGGGGTTTGAGGACCCTGGCGTCGTACTTAACTGGACACTGTAATCTCAGATACCATCTGCACAAGAAGGGTCAATCGGACACGGATTTGTGTAGGTTTTGCGAGATGGTGTCTGAGACCTCGGAGCATGTTCTCTGCGAGTGTCCCAGGCTTTGTGATAGGAGACTTAGGTTTCTAGGTGATCGCTTCATTTCGCCTTCCGACATCACGAACATTTTGCCTAATAGGATAATTGGCTTTATAAGTAGCTTGAATCTGTAGGTAATCTTAGGCAGCACAAAAGACCTACATTGGTCGCGGTGCATAGTGCCTTCTGATCTAATCTAATCTAATCTATACAAGTTATCATTGTAATAGGCGAATCGGGTATCAAATTATGCTAAATCGAACGCTGTAAATAAAAATGTTGTTCAATGAAAATGTGGTATATTATGTTCTCTTTAACTAAAAATCATACATTTCAAGAATACAGCCTTAAAGCGAAGACTGATTAAAAGTGTTTTTTTTTTTTTTTGGCATTAAAGGTTTAATTGAGTTTAACATATTGTATATCACATGAAAGCTTATTTCATATATTTTAAACATTTATTTAGTTTTGCAATAACTTACTCATTGATGATTTAAAAAATTAAGTTTTTTCGAAATAAGTGATACACTCGGGAATTATGTAGGAAAAATCATCTACAAATGGCTGCATGGCAGTTAAAACAACTGCAATTGCAGTTCTCAAAAACGGAAATGATGTTTAAGTGATTTTGAACACTAAATTCAAAAGATAACGTCTCCTTACATTTTGTATGATCAAAATTTCCATGATTACACACAGAAAAAAAATTTAGACTAGTTTCTACCTTTTATGGACAGGCTTCATCAGTGATTTTCCATTTAAATTGTAATATTATTTGTGTCTTATAATTGTCAGATTGTCTCTATATGATAAATTTTTCAACAACCTGCGGCTGTAAGAATCAAACCTGTGCTCATCTTACATGACAAACGTAACAATACCAAGTCATGACCGTTTAGCGATCACACCCAAGTATGGCCTCGAATCTAATGCAGCTAAATTGCAGTTTTCTTTCCTATTAGCTTTTTCTGTTATTGTATATTATACTCATAAGTGACACTAACAACATAAATATTCTATTTTTAGATTTTTTGTTTTTTGTCCAATAAAACTGTGTCATAAATATTTATAAAACTATCTCATAAAAATATTACGGTGATGCTTTTCTGCTCAATTTTGATACAGAGTGGATACTTCTGAGACTGGAAATTGTTTCCGTTTTCAATTTCTCTTTCAGTGTGCCAGAAATGGGCAATTTTTATAAAAAAAAGATTGATGAAATTTATCTACGAAATGAAGAAGCATGAAGCATGTTTCATAAATATTTATGAAAAGTTTAATCACAATTTTGAAAACTTCATAAAATTTTATAAATATGACTGTTCCCTGACTGTAAGCAACAGCAGTTTACTTGTAAGTAGAATTAACTCATTGAGGACACGTCATAGATGTGAAGTTAAGCTGGGAAACTTAGTCTGCATATTGGGAAACATTATATTTCTTAGCACACTTTATATCATTTGAAATCTAACAAAAATTTGCTAATTCAATCATTTTTACTTAAAGAAAACTCGTATTTATGTGAAATGTAAATCCTCCTAATCATTATATTAGCAAGATTTATATATTTTGGCAAACTATATACCATTTGAAAGCTAGTAAAGATTTATTAATTTGATAATTTTTACCATTTTTGTTTGTTTCTTTTTAGCGCCAATTAATGGAGGCCTATATTAAACAAAAGCGAGCTTCACCTGGCATGGTGCAAGCTAGCGATTTACAAATAAACCGTCCTATGTCTGGACTAAGAACATCAAATAGTCGTGAGCTACACGCCTATGATGGACCAATGCAATTTATAAGTTCACCACAAAATCCCGATCAAATCATTAGTAATGCCACAACAGCAACAACTATAACGAATAGTAGTGTAAAATATGTAAATAATTCAAATCACACGAGAAATACACCAAAACGGAACGATATACAACAACGAGAAGAAGGTGAGTTATTAAGAGATTCTAAAGAAAAAAGAGAAGAATATTTATGTTTGACTTTACTTCTTAATAGATCTAATAGAAGAAATTTCCACCCATGACTTGGAAGATGAAGAAAGTAGTCCTATTGTTATATTTGCCGAAACACCACATCGTCAACATAGTAGTTCCACCAATTCAGCCTCTTCACAGCCTCGGCCACCTAGATCCAGGCAACAATCGTTCGATGATTGTTTGGATGAAGAAGATTATGCGAATCGTAATAGTATAGCCCATGCTGCCCCCGTTATGCCAGCCAAACAAGTAAGTGCCGCTGGCGTCTCCGCTGGTGGAAATTCTAAAGGCGATGCCGGAGATGGCAACACTACAGAATCTGCTGAACCCGAGGGAGATGTTATAGGAAATATTGATTCATTTGTTATGCGACCAGCACCGCAGGGAGTTCTTTATAAATGTCGTATTACCCGTGATCGTAAGGGTATGGATCGTGGTCTATTCCCAATATATTATTTACATTTGGAACGCGATTATGGCAAGAAAATCTTTTTATTGGGTGGTCGCAAACGTAAGAAGAGTAAAACATCCAATTATATTATCAGTTGTGATCCCACAGATTTATCACGTAATGCGGATGGATTTTGTGGGAAATTACGATCGAATGTATTTGGTACTTCATTTACGGTATACGATAGTGGTAGTAAGGAGAATACGGAAAGTCCACGTTTGGATTTAGCGGTTATAATATATGTAAGTATGTAATTGGCAAAAGTAATTAAAAGATTTATGCGCAATGGGGCATGTTAGTGCAAAAAGTTTACCATCGATCCAATCAAATGAAATATTTATAGTCCGGGAGCAGATTTTTCTCAGTGATTTTATGTGGGCGCGGTTTCAAGGGGTTGCGATCGCGCCACCTGACAGCAGTCAGCTGGCGCTACCGCAGTGCGTTTAAAAAATCAGAAAATTCATTTTTCATTTTATGATGGCTGAACTTTTGTATAGTAACGGATGCAGTTCCAAGGATTTTAAAAATGATAGTCAGCCGGATGGGTGCTGTTGCTTTATACGTCAGCTGATCGTTAGAAGACTAGGCAAAAAAAAACACATAAAAATCCCCACAACTGCCCAAGAGTAGTTCCTAGACGGATTTGTACCTACCGTACAAATATTCAATTTTTATAAAATTTGTTCCCACCGCTCTAACAGTCCTAAGGGACGGGGCTCATCGCCTGTAAAATTCATCAGTAAAGTAAATTGTAATGCAATGCATGATCTATATAACGATACAATACTTTACCCATTATTTGGTTATGTGTGCTTTTGCTGGGGTACTAAACTTAAAAATGCTGCGGTGGACCAAAACTGTTCTAAAAAAGTATAAATATTTTTCTCATAATAAGTTCTACATAACGAAACTTTTGAGCAATATTTCGATAAAAAGAAAAACAAATTATATCATTTTTAATATCTCAAAAAAAAACAGTGACGGAACGGAAAAGTACCCTCTAAAAATATTTTTCTTATTCCGCTTTTAAATACCCATCGTTTGAGTGCTATTACTCAAGCGTATTCGTAAAAACACGTTTTGTTAGGACACCCCTTTTATGTGGGTTCTCTTAAGTGCTCCATTTCATAAAGTTAAGGGTGTTTTTTATACAGGTATAAAACTTTAAGTTCGCAACACTTTTTTAACTGGCGGCCATTTTGTCAGCTGTCAAGTGATTTATGTTTAGTTGGGTTTGGTATTTTAACATGAATAGATTGACGCCTGAACAACGCTTGCAAATTGTGCAAATCATGGTTCTGTTCGAAATACGCGAATTTTGGTTAGCGATGAAGCTCACTTTTGATTAAATGGATACGTCAATAAACAAAACTGCCATATTTGATACTAATAAATCATAGTAATCATCAAGTGTATGTTGATATACCGTTACATCCAGAAAAACTGACTGTTTGGTGTGCTTTATGAGCTGGTGGAATCATTCGTCTCTACATTTTTAAAAACGATGCTAGTCAGAACGTTACAGTCAATGGTGACCACTATAGAACCATGATTACTGACTTTTTCGTTCATCAATTGAACAATCATGATGTGTCCTGCACATGTGGTTTCAACAAGACGGGCGCAACATGTCACACAGCTCGTGCAAAAATTGATTTATTGAAGGAAACGTTTTTGGTATCCGCATAGTTTCACGTTTCGGACCCGTGAATTGGCCTCCAAGATCGTGCGATTTAACTCCGCTGGACTATTTTCTGTGGGGATTTGTAAAGTAGCTAGTCTACGTTGATAAGCCCAAAACGATTGACCACTAAGAGAACAACATTCGCCGCGTTATTGCCAATATACGGCCACAAATGTTGGAAAAAGTCATCGAAAATTGGACCTCCAGATTAGACTACGTCCGAGCCAGCCGCGGCGGTCATATGCCAGAAGTCAAATTTAAATTATAATGCCAGAAGATTATCTTTCGCATAAAGTAAATTTCATGTCAATTTAAAATAATCATCTTTGTTTTATTCCATTTCAAAGTTCTATACCACTATAAAAAACACCCTTTAGTTCGTGATTTAAATGTAGTGAAAAATTATGATTTTTCACGACACTTTTCGACATCCATCTCTCCTATTACCTTATGCTAAAATCATTTTAATCTAAATTTTCTCTTCTCTTTAGGATACAAATATTTTGGGTTTCAAAGGTCCTAGAAATATGACCGTTATACTGCCAGGTATGACTGAAGATGATTTAAGAGTTAAAATTAGTTCAGCTGATCAACAAGGTATTATGGATTTATGGAAATCTAAAGTAAGTTTATGACTTCAACAAAAAAAAAACACAAAAAACTAACAAAATTCACTTTTTTCCATCCAGAACTTAGACAACATTGTGGAATTACACAATAAAACACCCGTTTGGAATGATGAAACTCAATCGTATGTTTTAAATTTTCATGGTCGTGTTACCCAAGCATCGGTGAAAAATTTCCAACTTGTTCATGATTCCGATCCCGATTATATTGTTATGCAATTCGGTCGTACCTCAGAGGATGTCTTTACCATGGACTATCGTTATCCATTGTGTGCTTTGCAAGCTTTTGCTGTTGCTTTAAGTAGTTTTGATGGTAAAATAGCGTGCGAGTGAATGGGGGAAGAAAATCGTATACACGAGAGTTTAAATTGTAAAAATAGAAAGAAACGTCTTGTAATCAAAAAAAAAAAGTAGTTTAAGCAGTAGTACGTATTCTTTACATTTAGATTAAGAGCAATATTAGCGAACGAATTGAAAAAAACATAGGTACCTACTTAAAGTGTGCTGGGAGGTCTAAACTGAGGTCATTCATTTATAGAAAAAATATGTCACAGGTTATCTCGTAAAATCTTATGTTAGAATTCCATTCGATTTCCGTGAATTTCAAATATGTAATAGACGCGACAAAAAAATTTTAATAGATTCTCCCTAACGCCCTTTCCAAAGCAATATCGGGAATTCTGAAGACTTGACCAAACAGTTAATTCATACACTCTCATAAAAATTCTAAAATTTCATCCAAACGAATTGATTAGGTTGCTGCAACCTCGTTATTTCGGTTGTCTCAGCAGAATTCGGTTGTAACAACCTCCAATTCGGTTACTATAACCGAATTCAGTTGTGGCAACCGAAACAATTCGGCTGGATGCAATTCTGTTGAGACAACCGAATTTGTAGTGTGAGTGTAGTTTTCGGAGATTTCATTCTAGATTTGCCATTTAAGCAATATTACATACCCTAAAAGTAAAGTAGGTAAAGGTCCTTGCACCTCTCGAAAAATCAGATCTTTGCACTATTTTCGCTTTTTTTGTATTTCGAATTTTAAGGCGGAAAAATAATTGGCTTAAGTGGATTAAGTCAGGTATTAGTATAAAACGCAAATTCCGAAATACTGTTATTTAAATTTAAAAAAAATGTCTCTGAAACAATTAGAAATGATGGGGCGATTTTTTAAAACCAACTTTTAACCCCTAAACATAAGATTGGGCCGCTAAAAAAAACACGTTTCGCTTATTTGTTTTTTTTTTTTTTGTTCTTTATCACATATCAAAATTTCTGTAATACAAATATGTGGGAGCGGTGAAATAAAATGGACATGTATTTTTTAGCGGTCCAGTTTCACGTTGGAGGCTTAAAATTTGGGGTTTAAAACTACTTTATCATTGTATGGACACAAAAATATTGACAACCATATTGCCGATGTATGGCTGGCATTTCTTTATAATATTTAAAGTATAAATGTAAAAAGCTCTATATACTGAAAAGCTTCTACAATCCATCAATTAAATTTAAAAGGCAGTAATATAAATAATGTTTAGCTTTAACTAACTACAATTCCTAAACAAAACGAAAGTTCTTATGCAAAAAAGAAATTGTTATACTTGAAAATTCTTGAACGTGTTTCATTTGGGGTAGTGTGGTAATAGGAGTGAAGTAGCAAACTTAATTTTTTTTTTCAATATTACTGTCTTGTTTTTTTTTTTTTTAACTACTTCTTTCTGGCTACTTCTGTCTGAATATGTTGGTTTTTTATGTATTTTCGCTGCATGTCTCTTATATTAATTAAAAAAAATTACATTTACATAATGTTCTACTAACACAACATAAATACACTCACCCCTGCAGTTATGAACACATCTGGTACTACAAATTCCGTATCTTACCATATACAATCAGATGTTTCACCAGATCTATTTATATTCGATCATACCTAATTAGATTCAATCATATCTAGTTAGATCTGATTAGATCTAATCTTTTTTACACTTTTTACACGGGTAATTAGATATAACACAAATCACAATTATATATAATAACATAGTGTAATATTCAAAAATATGCATTTCATTTTGGATAAAACGATATCTTGACCTATTAATAGTTATATATCGTTCCATACTAGAAAAATGTAGATTTTCTTTGGGATAAAACTATGGATTGCCGCATTTAAAGTCTGATGGTTGTGTCACAAATTTGAAAAATTTGCGAATTTCGTCGCGTAAGATAGTTATTATTGAGCTGTTTATGGATAAAAACAGGATACATACTTATAGTTCGAACCCGCAACCTTGAGAGTGTATTTTAAGCATTTTTGGACAGACGAATTTAAAAGTTTGGCAATGTTAAGTTAAATATCAGCATTACTAAACTTAAATATAATTTGGTACAAAAAATCTAAAAAATACGAGTAGCGAACTATAAGTATTCTCTAATTTTCCCCCCATTCTAATGTCCCCCCAATAAACGTATTAAAGTTAAAATAGGTGTTTTTTAATCATTTACCTAGAAAATTTTTAAAATTATTGAACCTCTCTAAACCTAAAAATATTCAAACTGCTCATATTTGAGCAGATCTAATTAGATCTCAAATTTGTGCCCATTTTTGAGATCTAATTAGATCTGATCATATATACAATGAGATCTGTTTAGATCTGGTAAAACAGATCAAACTAGATCCGTTCAGATGAGATCTTTTTTACATGAGAACCCTTGTTTATATAAAATAACTATATTTTCCTAGTCATTTTGAAAGTTATAAATAGAATTTAAAATAAAATTGTACATTAATTTTTACATTAAGATGAAAATTTTGAAAACAGCTGGTGTTTTTTTATTTAGCATTAAATAGTGAACTACTAGTTTTAAAAAAGATTGCTATTCGATTCAAAATTAAAAAATATTTGGTAGCCTTTGGTTAATTTTATAATAAGCAGACTTTCAACTAAATTTAAGTACATAACCTTAAAAATTTTGAAATAATTTGAAATTGAATCAAATTTGTAATACATGTTATGTTAAATAATTGTAACTACTCACCGATTTTTTATTATTATTTTTATAAGAAACATTAAGAAAGAAATAGTTTTAGTACATAAATTATTTTCAAGAGTTGTCAAATATTCGATTTAGATTTTTTTTTTAAATCTCAAGTCGAATTATATTTGGAAAAAAGTCTTTATTAACGACTAACACCTGTTTCGAGTTTCGTGAATTAGTTAAACGCAAGTTTTGAAAATTCGGTTTAAAACTTAAGGTTCGTCGTATAATTCAGGTTTGACAACTCTTGTAGAGTCTAAGAAAATCTAAGTGTCTATTAAAATAAAATTTGCTCAAAAACAAAAAATAATTCTATATTAAACTAAACTTTAAGAAAAATTTAATACTAATGCAGCTTTTCAAAACTTAAAAACAATAATTGCAACTGTTTGACTTAAAAGTAATCTACTTTTATGACAGTTATTTTAGAAAATATTGATTGAAAACATAAAATCAACCACTCGATTTCCTAAACCCTTTCTGATTTCAACCAAACTTGGTAGAGAAGATGTACATCATATAACTATAATCTCGTCCAAATGTAGGACAGCGAATGCTAGCGGATCTTGGAATATCGCGTTTCAAAATATGAAAAATATTCGATAATTTCAATAAAGTAGGCGCAGATAAGATATTCCATATCTTGTTCATCGGTTTAAGCTACGTGAGTCATTTTTTCATTTATAGTTTTTCATTCAGTCATAAGTCGTTTTAAAGCTATTTAAATTTTTGTATTACTAGTGCACACAAATAATTCACTTCTCCACAGCAAAACGCTTTGTTTTCAAAAAACCGCGTTTCAAAAAGCTGTATTTCAAAAAACTGTTTTTTTTTATATATATATTTTAGAAAGGTTGAGGTTAAGAAGAAGAATAAAAGTTTTTCTCTAAAAATTTTAAGCACTATTAGTTTCTAAATCAGACTAGACTAGCTTCTGCCTTTTTTAAGAACAGGCGTCATCAGTGACTTCGCATTTAAATTGTAAAAGGTGTTTTTTATAGAGGTATAGAACTTTGAAATGGAATAAAACAAAGATGAATTTTTTAAATTGACATTAAATTTACTTTATTCGTAAGATAATCTTCTGGCATTATAATTTAAATATGACTTCTGGCATATGACCTGGCTCGGAAGTAGTCTAATCTGGAGGTCCAATTTTCGATGACTTTTTCCAACATTTGTGGCCGTATATTGGCAATGACGCGATGAATGTTGTCCTCCAAGTGGTTAATCGTTTCGGGGCTTATCGGCGTAGACTAGCGACTTCACATATCCCCCCAAAAAATAGTCCAGCGTCGTTAAATCGCACTATCTTGGAGGCCAATTCACGGGTCCGAAACGTGAAACTATGCGGTGACCAAACGTTTCCTTCAATAAATCAATTTTGGCTGGAGCTGTGTGACATGTTGCGCCGTCTTGTTAAAACCGCAGCTCCTGCACATCATGGTTATTCAATTGATGAACGAAAATGTCAGTAATCATGGCTATATAGCGGTCACCATTGACTGTAACGTTCTGTCCAGCATCGTTTTTAAAGAAGTACGGACCAATGACTCCACCAGCCCATAAAGCACACCAGTCAGTTTTTCTGGATATAACGGTGTCTCAACATACACTTGAGTATTATTTTCAAAATAAATTTGGAAGCGTTGTTCAGGCGTAAGTCTATTCAAACGTCAGGCGTAAGTCTATCCAAACCAAACTAAACTTAAATCACTTGACAGCTGACAAAATAACCGCCAGTTAAAAAAGTGTTGCCAACGTAAAGTTCTATACCTGTATAAAAAACACCCTTTATTATTATTTGCGTCTTTTAACTGTCAGATTGTCTCTATATGATATACTCAGAAGTGACAAACACTAACAAACACATACATTCTATTTTTAGATTTTTGTTTATTTTTCTTATCCCTCCGTCTCTCATCCACCGTCACAACGTTACTAGACGGCAATCTGGTAACGTTGTGACGTTTTCAGGGTAGCCAACTTTGTGTTTATGTAGAGACATCGCCACAGGGCAATTTTGTAAGGTATTTTAATGTTATTTTAATGTCATATAGACAGTCGCAATTAATTCTTAATTAATATGCATTTGACAAATTTAATTTTTTTTTTTTTATTTTTTAAGAGAAGCAACTCTCAGGAAATTCTTCATATTTATTAATGTGTAGCTTTCTTTGGAAAGGGGATAGAGAAAAGATTAAAGGTGGGGAAAGATGAAGGGTTTCAGAAACGCCAACACTGTAATTGCGTGAGATGATAAGTCTTAGAACAGTTGTTGCTCGCCACTTGATGGAGAGTTGGTAAACTTTTTGAAGCTTTTTGGTTCATAGCTCTGATTCATTATTTTACTTCGGTGGGGTTAAGTGCTATGGGAACACGGAAGGTAATTATAAATTAGTTCCTTATGTCGTGTCCAAATCCCAGTGAAAAGCTCTTACGGTATCCTAAGTTTTGAATAAAAATGTGAAAAAATTTAACTAAAAAACTGGTAACTCTGAAACAAAGGTTGAAAAGGGCTAATTCTTCAATTCAATTTTACTCAAATTTCATTCCGAAAAAGCATTCTTAAGCAATGAATTCTTAGCTTAATTCTCAAAAGAATGAATTCTATTTTGACTGAATTCTTTCTTGAATAATTACAAATTTTATTAAGTCATTTAGGAAAAGTGTGAATGAAGAAAGATTTGTTTTCATTCATAATTTAACTGAAATATTTACATAAAGAGCAATTCCATATGAAAACGATCAAAATTGGCAAATTTTTGGACGACCCCTCTCCGATTTTAAAATAAATAGTCTCAATCGATTGCCCAGCAAAAAATAATGTACCTACATATTTTTTTTTTTATAGTGACTGGTTTAGTGGTGGTGTGCACCACTGTCATGTGACAAAATTGAAGAATTCTTCATAAGGGACCTCATTGAAAGTTGTTTTAAAAAAAACTACTAAAGCGATCGCAACGAGTGATAGCTCGTTGGAAAGGTATTGAATCAGGCTTTAATTGAAAACACAGGAGAAGAGCATTTAAGAGACCACCTTGTTCTCATTGTTTTTATATTTTTTATAATTGAATTATTTTTAATTATTTAACAAGAAAAATTAGGAAAATTTTATTTTTCAATTAAAGCCTGATTCAATTGGAATTGCTCTATAGTGACTGGTTTAGTGGTGGTGTGCACCACTGTCATGTGACAAAATTGAAGAATTCTTCATAAGGGACCTCATTGAAAGTTGTTTTAAAAAAAAAACTACTAAAGCGATCGCAACGAGTATTGAATCAGGCTTTAATTGAAAAATAAAATTTTCCTAATTTTTCTTGTTAAATAATTAAAAATAATTCAATTATAAAAAATATAAAAACAATGAGAACAAGGTGGTCTCTTAAATGCTCTTCTCCTGTCCAAACAAGGAGTCGGGCCCATTTTTTTATTGCTGATTCATAAAGCAAAAATTATGAGGAATCCAAAAAAAATAAAATTAGCCGGAAAATTTAGGAGCTTCTGTGGAAAATCGGAAAATTTAATTTTCATGGGAAAATTTAATTTTCATGGGAAAAAAGGTAAATTTCTGAGAAAAATTAGGAAAATTATTATTATTATTATTTTTCAATTAAATTTTTTTAAAACAACTTTCAATGAGGTCCCTTATGAAGAATTCTTCAATTTTGTCACATGACAGTGGTGCACACCACCACTAAACCAGTCACTATAAAAAAAAAAAATATGTAGGTACATTATTTTTTGCTGGGCAATCGATTGAGACTATTTATTTTAAAATCGGTGAGGGGTCGTCCAAAAGGTGATCGCTTTCATATGGAATTGCTCTAAAGCAAAAGAGAATTTCTTAAAATTAGTCTAGAAGAAAAACAAATATTTTATGCTTTGTTATTGCTTGTGAGCAGTTTCGTAAGGGAGATTTAAACCTGAATCGCTTCGGATAGCAGTGAACAATGTCATGATTTTTGTTCGAAATGTTTCGCCTGGCAGCACTGATTTCGAGAACCTAAATGTCATGAACTCCTCGCTTTTACGTAGTGCTTCTTCTTCTCATAAAAAAAGTTGACAAATCATGCCAGAGCATTTTATAGCGCATTAAAAATATTTGAATACATGTACTTTTTATTTTCTGACTGGGCACATTATAGATTGTTGAAAAATCTAGTAGTGTGTTTCCCCTTATTTTGAGAGAGAAATTTTCTAAATGTAGAATAACCTTGTGGAAAAAAAGTAAACAATTAAAAAAAATTATAAAAATTATAAAATTATTTAATTTAGGAAAACTAAATAAAACGAGTGTTAAAATAAATATTCAATAAACCATCCAGTTACTTATTTCTGTTACCGCCGAAGACAATTTGGTCAAGCAACGTTGATATGGTGACCAGAAGAACAACAAGAAATATCATGCTTCCAAAAAGTCATCCCCAATAAAAAACACGTTTGGCAGCAAAATTAACATTTATAATCGTTGTATCGTACGGCAGTAAACTAATAACTTTTTAGAAAAATTTTCAGGTTGGTTTTTTATTTATTTTGTTTACAAAATGCTATTGTTTTTAAGCCAAAATCCAGTTTGCCTGCCAAATATTATAATGTCGTTTACATTGTGAATTGTGACTGGATTTAACTCGATTTTAAATCAGATTTCGTGGAAGTGTAAATTCATTATAATATTGTATTTAAAAATATAATTTTTGTGTTTATGTAACACTTCTTTGTATTAAATGAATGATACTACAAATTCTTGATTCAATTAGTAAAATTTTGAATGAACATATAAATAAATTCATTCAAGTTAGGAATTCATTCAATGCCAATTAAAGATTTTGAATGAAGTTAGTGAATTAATTCCTAGGGAATGCATTAACGATATGATATAAAGGGTCCGCCATCTAATGTTTTTTTTTTTCAACTAGTGCTTATTTCGTGAATGGTAACACTTAGCTCATATCTGATTTGACAGATAATTAGTTTTATCCTTCCGCTAAACGAATATGGTTGTGTATACGCTTGAAGAACGCTGGGAAATATTGCGACATTACTTTGAAAATCATGGTAATGTTGCAGAATGTGTGCGAAAATTGCGTACGGATTTTGGAAGAAGAGAAGCACCGTCAGCTCCGTATGTTCGTTATCTTGTGAAAAAAGTGAAAGAAACTGGCATCATCATTGAAGAAGGGAATATTGGCAACATTTGGTTTCAACAGGACGGCGCTACGTGCCACACAGCCGAAGCTACACTCGATGTTTTGCGCCCTGTTTTTGAAGATCGCATTATCAGCCGCAGAGCTGATGTCGTTTGACCACCTCGGAGCTGCGATTTGACACCGTTGGACTATTATTTGTGGGGTGCCGTCAAAGATAAGTGTTACGCCAACAAGCCAGAGACAATTGACGCTTTAAAGGACAATAATCGTGAAGCCATTGGTGAAATACAGCTGCACACAATCGATAATGTGCTTAAAAATTGGACCGATCGTGTAGGCTACTGCATGGCCAGCCGAGGCAGCCATTTGAATGAAATTATTTTCCATTATTAACCGGAAGGATTGTACTTTCAAATAAAAAAAGAAATTTGAGAAAATACTCAGTAGTTTTCTTTTATAGCATTTTCCAAAAAAAAAAGTTATTTGGCGGACCCTGCATAAACATTTTTAAATTCTGAATTCAATTTTTTGTAAGTTAAGCTTAAATTGAATTAATTCTTTCGAAGCTCTGCTAAGAAACATGAAGGAGTATCATTAAGGATTTAGTAACGGTATAGAAGAATAATTTACAATTATCATATACTTTTATTCAAAATTTTAGAAAATCAGTTTTTTTTTAATACAGCGTTTTTAACCAAGGTTTTTTTAAAAAAAGTGCATTTTACCGTCAAGAAGTGAATTATTTTTGTGAACCAGTAAACCCACGATTTAAGTACATTTAAAATGGGGTATCAATGACTCTTGTAGCTTAAACCGTTTAAAAATTATATGGCAATTATGTGGAACTACTTTTGCAAAACTTTTATTTTTTTTTTTCAATAAATTATTTTTTTTAATGATTTTCCTTTAAACGAGCTTTTATTTATAAATTATAATTATTTATTTCCAATATTTCGTATCAGGGAACAATCATTATAATTTTATTGATAAAATTTTGTTTTAGGAATTTTATGAATCAAATTATAATAATTGTTCCCTGAAAAAGTCACGCAATGCGGAGACGAAATATTGGAAATAAATAATTATAATTTATAAATAAAAGATCTTTAGAGGAGTTTGGAACGTTCAAAATCAGAGGAGTTTAGAACGTTCAAACTTAATCTCGATATTACGTCACTTATGCCTGTTCCAAACTTCATTGCAATCGGGCCGCTAAGTAAGAAATGGCCGTATTATTTCCAAAAATTTTGTGATATATCCTACTATGCGTTAGAGCTAACAACCCAAAGCCTGTACGATGACACTTACCTTCCATACCAAGTTTGGTTAAATTTGTAAGGGGTAGTCGTCGAAATTTGGATATTTTTTGATGGTTTTATAAGGAATGAATCGTATACAATTTTTTATAAAATTTAAAAAAAAAAAAAATTTAAAAAAAACACTCAAAAACTCTTTTTAAATTACGATTTCATCCATTTTTATCCTATTGTAACAGAATACACTGATAATAATTTATGCATAAAACTACAAAAAAGAATAGAAAATAATAAAAATATATAAAAAAAAAAAAAAAATAATAAAAACTTTCATAAAATAAACGAAAATTTGATAATGTTACGAACATTTTGGATGTATTAAAAATAATTTCGTATATTTATGCAAGGGTTCTAGTTAAAATTGATTAAAGCTTAGGGTATCCTCATAATAATTCATTCAAAGAATAAAAACTTTCGTAAAATAAACGAAAATTTGTTAATGTTACGAACACTTTCGTTGTTTTAAAGATAATTTCGTATTTTTATGCAAGGATTCTACACTCATAATAATCCATGCATAAAAATACGAAATTATTGTTAAAACAACGAAAACTGTAACATATAAAATGAACAAAATTTGTGAAAAAGAGATAGGATTAAGAAGAAAAAGCATTCTAGTTGAGAAATGAATTGTGCATTGGTATTAGCTAATTCTGTCTCTTCTGATCAAAACAATACTTGTGTGTACGTAGTGTGACCAAACTCCAATTTAGTCGCAGTCAACGCTGTGTCGACCGTGGCTCAACTGGTTAAGAGGTGAGATTACGATGCATAGCTTTGATGCTAAGACTGTGAGTTCAAATCACAGTACGACACCAAAAAATAAAAAGTTTTTCATATAGAGCAAAATTAACAATATAAATACTTTGTTCAATTGACACATAAATTAACCACTGACGAGTCCCAGGAGGGGGACGAAACTGCGGCAGTCTGGTGTATCCCTTGTGTCCGTAAAATTTTTCAATAAAAATGTTTTCTTCTTCTTCTTCCTGTAAAGAGACTAACTAAAAAAAAATTTCGTTCATTTGACGAATGTTTTTGTTACTTTTTGAAACTTTTTTCGTATTTTTAGCATGGATTATTATCAGTATAGCTTATATTCTCATAATAATTCATACTCTCATAATAATTCTTACTCTCATAATAATTCATACTCTCATAATAATTCATGCATAAATATACGAAAATTATTGTCAAAACAACGAAACCTTTTGTAAATGGATATTCTACGAAAGTTTCTGTTATTTTTACATTTTTTTCGTAGTTTTATGCATGAATTTCTCGCTGTTTGAGGGTTTTCTTGAATTTTTTATAGGATTTTTATTTAAATTTTTCGAAAATTAAATGAAGTTTCTAAAAAAAAAAACAAGAAAAAGTTGTAACATTTTTTTAATAAATTATACAGGCCTAAAATAAACATTTTGGAGCTAAGAAAAAACTTTGAGCCTACAAATGATTTGCTAATAATTTTGCAAAATCTAAAAAAAAAACAAATTAAACAAATAATCAAAAATTGTTAACATTAATCATGTTATTTAGAATATAAAATCAAAAACGAAATGTATGTATTCATAGTTTCATTAAATAAAATGTCTAATTTTGTATGTACTTATGTAAATTCACAGAAATAAAATAACTAATACAAATTATAATTAAACAAAAACCTAAAGAAATGAAAAATAGTTGTTTTCTTAAGTCCGAAATTACAATTTTGAAAAAAATCAATGTTTTTGACAGTTGAATTTTTAAATAATCAGCAAAAACTAAATAATCAAAAAAGTTTTACAGAAGACTCAATTGAAAATGACAGTTAAATAACTGTAATTACAGTTTAAAAGGCGACAAATCTAATTACTGTTAAAATAATGAAAAATGTAGTTGTTTTTAGGTGTTGAAAAACAACTAACAAATGTAGCAAAAACAACTAAAAATGTCGTAAAAACAACTGACAATTTTTTACCATAAACATTTTGAAACAACTGTAAAAATGGGTAAAAACTATTGTATTCTTTCGGTATTTTAAAAAACTTTTTTTATTCCAACCCGTACTTCAATTATGACATTTTAAAGCATTTTAGATACAATGAAATTTTCTAATTATTAATTGCAAACTATGAACATGGGAAATCTATGGGAAAATTGAAAACTCATCTATTTCAAAATCGTAGACCAGTTTTGTGTGAAATTATGAGATCAATCGGTTGAAAAAACGACTCAGGAGTTACCCATAGGTAGGTAAAACTTTTTATTTTATTTTTGTCTCCCTAATATTTCTCTAGAACATACTTAACCCCTCCATCGCTAACCCTTCAGGGAGTTCCCATACAAAAGAAAACTAAATTTTCACTAAAATATACCAAAATTTTTCAGTTACAATTAAATTAAAATGTTGATGTTATTAGTGTTAACATAATTATAAAGTTATTTATTTCAAAATATGTTTTTTTCGTATTTCGTTAACCTGCCCAGCACAATCACACATTACCAAATCATGGTTAAAGTAATGTATCACCATAGGACTTCACCCATTACATTACACCTTACTTCACTGATGAATTTTACAGGCGATAAGCCTAATAGTCATGGGTGGACTCATTACCTTGTAGGGGGTAAAGTAACTGGTTACTTATATGGTTACATGGTGGGAAAAAGTAATGTGTCTATAAATAGATTTTCATAAAAAAATGCATAAAATTTTTTTTTTACAGATATTTTTTTTTATTAAATAAACTACATGGTCATGCTGGGATTCGAACCTAGGGTCTCTGGTATTTTACAATTAGTTAGGCGAGAACTTTACCAACTGAGCTTTCGATACATATAACATTTTATTGCTTAAAATGTAAATGAGTTGTTGTGCTTCGCGTTTTCGTTCGTGGTATCAAAAATATACTCCTTAGCCTCATGCTTACAAAAAATCCCAAAGTAATGTGTCTATAAATAGATTTTTAAAAATATAAAGGGTCCGCCATCTAACGTTTTTTTTTTCAACTAGTGCTTATTTCGTGAATGGTAACACTTAGCTCATGTCTGGTTTGACAAATAATTAGTTTTATCCTTCCGCTGAACGAATATGGTCCGTATGTTCGTTATCTTGTGAAAAAAGTGAAAGAAACTGGCATCCTCATCGATAAACCAAAGCGTGAAAAGCCAAAAACAGTGCGTACACCCGAGAATATTGGTGCTGTGGCAGAACGTGTGCGTGAAGCGCCATCAACATCAATTCACGGTCGTTCTCAACAATTGAACATTTCGGAGACATCATTGAAACGAATTTTGCATAAAGACCTTGGTATGACGCCATACAAAGTCCAATTGGTTCAAGAGTTCAAAAAAAAAAGTTATTTGGCGGACCCATTATATATTAATAATTACTTTACGTTTATAATTTATGCATTATGTAATTGATGATCGGTAAGTCATTATTTTATCTTTTGAAGTAATGTAAAATGTAATGAGGTATCATTACAAGGTAATCCATGAGTGTTCAATTATCGTTAGCTCATTACTTCTTGTTGGAAAATAATGATACAGGTAAGGAGTACAAATTACAAGGTAATGCATTACTTTATCGCACCCATTACCAAAGTTTTGCTGGTTGTTCAAAGGTGATGTCTAAAACGGACAATATTTTTGTGATATTTTTCTAATCTCCAATTTACGAATTTTAAAATTTTCTTCAACTAAATAGAAGAAGTCGAGATTTGAACTTCATGGAATAGATACATACATCTTAGAGAACGAAAAAAAAAAATTTTAGATATCCCCCGGTTAACTTGGGTAGGGAAGCGATTTGATTTTTGCGGATTTCGAGAAAATTATGTTTTTGGTAATAACAAGGCCAATTTGTTAATATAAAATATTTAAAATCGAAAATTGGCTACATATGTACCTTTTGATGTTTTATTTTATTATCATTACTCACGGTTGATAAACAAAAAAATTTTTTGGACATCATTAACTCATGTGGACCTACGGTCCAAAAGGATCCCAGACTTATTTAATTCATTTTACAAAAAAACTCAAAGCTTTGCTTACTACTATTGAATTTTAAAAAACGTGATTTGAAATATAATAACACAGTGTGTGAAGCTTCTGTGCTAAAAATGTTGCCCAAATTGATCAACGTTAACCCGTGCCGTGCAGCATTTAGATCTAAGGAGATACTGCGGGACTTTATATATGGGAAGAAAATGCGGCACGCTACGGGTTAATGTTGTTCAATTTGGCTAAAATTTTTAGCACAGAAGCTTAACACATTGTGTTATTATATTTAAAATCAAGTTTTTTTTTTAAATATTTTATGACAACAAATTCATTCGCTTTGTTATTACCAAAAAACACAATTTTCTCGAAATCCGCAAAATCAAATCGCTTCCCTACCCAAGTTAACCGGGGGATATTTTTAAATTTTTATACCTTTATACTCTAAGATGTATTTAACAATTCCGTGAAGTTCAAATCTCAATTTTTTCGATTTAGTTGAAGAAAATTTTTTAAAATTTGTAAGTGGAGATTTGAGAAATATCCGAAAAACCACCTAAGGATAGGTTAACGACATTCGAAGAAAAAAAAACATTGTGAAATAAATTATTAATAATTATGTTGACATTAAAAACATCCATAATTTTGATTATTGTAATAATTGTCATTTTTTTTTTTTTTTTAAATGGTAAATTTTCGTTAAAATTCTGTTTATGGGGACCCCCTGAAGGGTTGACGATGGAGGGTAAGTTTGTTTTAGAGAAATATTGGGGAGACACAAATTATGGCGGTTGCTCATACATTTTACCTACCTATTTGTGACTCCTGAGTAGTTACGAGCTTTTTTCTTTACATTTTACCCCAATTTCGTTCTCACAAATTTCAATGCTGACACGGAAATTTTCCACCCATCGAGCTCAAATTTTTGTCAATTTTTTTTTTTTAACTCTCACCTCACCCAAAACTGGGCTACGATTTGGGAAAATCGAAAATAAAAAATAATTAATAAATGAATATGGGTCCATTTTAAAAAAAAATGTACACAACAATTTTTTTTTGCTTATTTTAAAAGTTTTTTCAATTCGCCTGTAAGAGTTGCCAATTTATGTAGAAATTGATGAAGAATCCGGTGGTACTTTTAGGCTCTCAAAAAAATCAATATTTTTTGATTTTTTTTAGGTTTTCTATGATTTCTATCTTGAGCGTCACACACCAAATATGTATAAAAAATCGCTAAAAATGCAAAAATATTTGAAATTCAAGCTTACTACGATGTTCTTTTGTTTCTCAAGATTGACTTTTGCGAAAATCACCTTTTCGATTACAAACACAAAATCACGTTTCACCTTGATTTTTCATTTTTTTTTTTAAGTGACTAGTTACTTTAAAATTTTAAGATGAAAATATGTAAATTTTTGTTAAAAAAAGACTTAAACTTAAAGGTTCCTTGCAAAGTAATAGGCTTGTGTAACAATGTATTTAAAAAAAACTGCAATTATAAGCGTTTTAAGGGAAAAAAACTAAGTGTGACGCTCAAGATATTTTGTGACGATCAAGAGATTTTGTTGCACGTAAACCAGAAATAATGCCAAATTTAAAGTTTGACGGAAAAAAGTTTATTCTTTTACAAAAAGTAAATAAAAAAAAAACAAAAATTTTTGAAAAAACAAAAATTTTCATACAAAACTAAGCATGTAAGTAATTCTTGAAGAAACTTATACACATATGTAAATATTTGACGCAAAACAATAACTTAACTTAATTTAATTTATAAATTTTCATTCGAATTCTTATTCTGAATCTGTACAAACTTCATGAAATGACAAGCAGCTTTGTTTTTTTTCATTCTCGTTCATTTTAACCACTTTCGAATTAAGTTTGTGGCAGTTCCGTTTCTCGTTGCTATTCATAAACAGAATTAGTCAGTAACAATAAAAATTAAACTCAAATATACCACGATTATACCTTTCTTTCTTTTATATTCGTCATAACGCGCTTTATCGACCTTTATTTTCTCTCGATATCTCCGTGCTCTTTCAGCCGCCGTTAATTTTGTTGTTTTACTCTTGAAAATTAAAAAATTATATGAAAATTAAGCATTTTAAGCTATGAAGCAATATATATCAAAAGTGATGCTCATGAAATGTTTGCATATTTTGGTTTTTTTTCGTAGGCAATTTATTTCTCAAATTCACAAATTATAAAAATATGAGTTAAAACCATGTAAACAATGATTGTCAACTTCAATTTTTTACATATAATATATTCACTTTTAAAAAAATTAGCGTGACGCTCATGAAATTTTATCGCGCCCTTACCATGGTGTTCACAAAAACTACGCAAATACACACTTTTTTTAATAGATTTTTTTTTTCGCTTTTTCACTTTTGTAATAATTAAACTTTGATCTTTCCTTACGTTAATTACTTCATTTAAATTCAAATTGAAAACTAGTAATATTACTTGAATTATAAAAAAGTGACGCTCAATGCAAATTGTGGGGACAACCTTTCTTTGCAACGCCAAATTCGCACTAATTAAGTTTTGACGACTATAACAAATCAAAACACAAGAAAGAAACGCAATAATTCGAAAACTGTTATTAAATGTTGCATATTTACTTTTTTCTTGATTTTATTTTATTTTGTTTACTAAAAATTCTAACGGGGGACACATGCTTTTGTATGGAAGGAGTCAGAGGGAGAAATAAAACACCATTCTGAATAAACAAAAAAACAAACATACAAATTTGAGAATTACGTTTTTTGTTACATATTCCTCGCTGATCACTCTCACATTTTTGTTTTTTTGTTTTTTTTTTTTTTTTTACCTAAAATAGTAGTGTAAAGTGCGGGGACACAAAAAATGCGTTTTTTTTGAAATTGACCCATATATCAATTAAACAAATATAAACTAATAGAGAATTTTTAAAAACTCTCTCTTCAATTTTTAAATAACTAACAAAAATTAACTGTTTACTGAAAAATTATTGTTATGTGAATTGTTTACTAAAATAACTGCTTCAAACAACTGTTAAAAAAAATATAGTCGTTGTGCTCAGTTGTTTTTTTTTAACTGTGAAAATAGTTGTTTTACAATTTTCCCTAGAATAACAACTGTAATTGCAGTTAAAAACAACTACTACTGATTACTACACACACAACTGTCATGTAGTAACTGTAAGACTTTTTTGAGTGTACATATGAGTGATTTCAAAACTTTTCGACACCTGTTGAAACTGACTTTTGATGTCTCTTCAATAAACAAGAGTCTCTCTTGTTTCTCAAGGTTTTTTGAATTGAGAGAAACGATGGACAAGGTGAGGTAGTCTATACTTAAAACTATGACATTTAAAGTTACACGTTGAAAAGTCTTCACCTAAAAAATTGATTTCCATTTAAAAAGTCAAAAAATTTTAAAAATTAGTTAAAACTTAAAAGAGTTTTATCATTTACTTTAACTTTTTGCTGATAGTTTTTAACTTTCAGATCCAAACCAATACAAAATGGAATCGGTAAGCTTGTTAGATACATTCACTAAAAAATTAATTTCCATATCGCTGCTTGGTGAAAAGTTGTATATGGTGGTTTACAAGTGAAACCAAAATTTCGCAATTTTTAAACTTTTGTAGGTTTTTTTTTAAACGGTTTCAATGGAATTGTGTGTTTAAGAACAGTATTTAAAAAATGGGTGTAATTTTAAACAGTTTGAGACAGTTTAAACAGTTTACCAATAACGGGATACAAACAACTCAAACAAATTTTGCGCAATCTTTTTGAAAATGTATGTTTTTTGAGACTGACATTTACAATTATATTTTAAATTTGTTAGCGTATTGCGTAAGCTAACAGCTCTAATCATAAGTTAAAACAAGTGACTAACATCGAGTGTATAACTTTTTTACACACAAATTTCCATAAGGTAAAGCTGTGCACTCGATGTTAGACACTCGTTTAATGTCATGAAAAGTGTCCGATCGAACAGTTCGGCCAAAATATGCATTTAGTCGGTATTCGACATTGTAAAGTATTATGGACAAATTTGCCGAAGGGAAAATTGTTTATTGGGCTAATTATATTAAATTTTGAGTGTCAAATTTAAAGAAAAGTCTGTATTTAAGCACTGTTCGGCCTCCGACAGTTCGGCCAAATCGAAAATAGTGGAACTTTTAACTTTATAGCTCAACTTGGGAATTTTAGTTAAATTTTATACACAACATCAACATCAAATCGGTTCAACAAACTTGTTTCCAATGTTTCCAATTTATCCTCATTGCCTCTAGATACAAAAAAAAACGACAAAATATAAAGGGTCCGCCAAATAACTTTTTTTTTTTTTTTGAAAATGCTATAAAAAAACTACTGAATATTTGCTCAAATTTCTTTTTTTATTTGAAAGTACCATCCTTCCGGTTAATAATGGAAAATAAATTCACTCAAATGGCTGCCTCGGCTGGCCATGCAGTAGCCTACACGATCGGTCCAATTTTTAAGCACATTATCGATTGTGTGTGTGCAGCTGTATTTCACCAATGGCTTCACGAATATTATCCCTTAAAGCGTCAATTGTCTCTGGCTTGTTGGCGTAACACTTATCTTTGACGGCACTCTACAAATAATAGTCGAACGGTGCCAAATCGCAGCTCCGAGATGGCCAAACGACATCAGCTCTTCGGCTGATAATGCGATCTTCAAAAACAGGGCGCAAAACATCGAGTGTAGCTTCGGCTGTGGCACGTAGCGCCGTCCTGTTGAAACCAAATGTTACCAATATCCTAATTTTCAATTTCTGTGAACAAAAATTCCTTCAACATGGCCCGATACGATCGCCATTGACTGTAACGGTCACTCCTTGCTCATTTTCGAAGAAAAATGGCCCAATTATGCCTCTGGACCAAAATCTGCACCAAACAGTGACTCGTTTTGGGTGTATCGGCTTTTCAATGTATGCGTGCGGGTTTTCTGTGCCCCAAATGCGACAATTTTGCTTGTTTACATACCCGCCAAGATCGAAATGAGCTTCTTCCAAAATCCGTACGCAATTTTCGCACACATTCTGCAACATTACCATGATTTTCAAAGTAATGTCGCAATGTTTCCCAGCGTTGTTCAAGCGTATACACAACCATATTCGTTCAGCGGAAGGATAAAACTAATTATCTGTCAAATCAGACATGAGCTAAGTGTTACCATTCACGAAATAAGGGGGGTTATTATGTAATTCGATTCGAAAGAAAAAAATGTGTAAATTCGTATGAATTGTATTTTGTAGTACGATTTTCGAAAATGTATTTACGAACGTACGAAAACTTTTTTTCGAACCGGCCGTTTTTTATCCCCTTTTCGAAAAACAAAAATTACCCTTTCGTAAATGCAACTATGTAATACGAAAGCGAACTTCACAAACGTTAAAACATTCGTATTTTATTCGAGAGCTAATTTGTTGTCGAAAAAAGAAAAAAAATTTAAAATGTAAGTATTGTTATACAAAATATAAGAAAAAGTGTTAAATAAATAAGTAAAAATAAAAAACATCAAATGTTTTATGTTTTTACACTAAACATTGTTTTTTTCAACGATGTTGAATCTTTGAAGGAGTGGATCACATAAAAAAAGCAATACTAAGCAAAGACAATATGAGATTATGGTGGACTTTATGATTAAACATCCCGATTTTGTTAAAGGTCACCTAAATGTAGCGAATGCTAGAAGCAACTCCAAGGATTTGTGGACAAGATTGTCTTTGGATTTGGATGCAGCTGGCCCTCCGACTCATGATATTACGAAATGGAAAAAAGTACGTTTTCAATTTATCAATTGTCGGTTTATAGATTGGTATTATTCAAATTTACATATGTTTATAGGTGTGGGCAGATTATAAACACCACATAAAGGTAAAATGCCGGGAAAACCGAAATAGTATTTCAGGGACTGGAGGTGGGCCGAGTAAATTTTGTTCCCTTTGAAATATAATTGCTATTCCCTTATAGGTCTGATTAATTGAATATGCGTACCATCTACTGCTACAATTACTCCAGGTATTCCACATTTTTCAAAAAAGTATCTCTTAGCTTCTCTCTTCCTATCCTCTGTCATTGCAAATACAATGCTTGAGAAAATCCTAATAGGCGGTCTTGGCCAATTTGATGCTGATATCCACCTTGCGCCAAAAATTTAAGTGTGGCAGCTAATTTTAATATATACACAACTCAAGACATAGGTAAAAGCATTTTTACTAAGCCTAAAGTTTTTCATGAAACTAAAAAGATATTATTAGGAATATATTTAATCTTAAAGGTAAAATTTTAAATTTTTCTTACTTTGTCTCATTAAGATTCATTATATCTGACGAATCTCTTATAAGTTTCCTTTGAACTCTTTCCGGAATAGAATCATTTTCTTCATCACTATCTTCTGTCCACAATAAAACACAATCCATTTAAGCTTCGACTTTTTAAATAAATATTTTCTTTAATAAAGTTTTCTTTTTTCTTGAAATATTTGTTTTCAAATTTTGATATTTAAGTACAGTGCTGACAACTTTGACATTATAAGACATGCTGACAAGTTATGTATTAACCGATAAAAATTTGGCATCACTTGTAATTACCCTTTTTTACAAAAATACAACTCTGTGAAACATTCGAACGAAATACAAATTTACGTTTCGAAAGGTTTTACTTTTCGAATCGAATTACGTAATAACCCCCAAGCACTAGTTGAAAAAAAAAACGTTAGATGGCGGACCCTTTAGCATTTTTGACCGAACTGTTTAGTCGGACACTAGTTATGATTACGGCTGTAAGTTTCTTAGCCAACAGCACCTCCAAATTAAAAAATAATTTTAAAATGTTAAAACGCAAAAATTTTTAACAACTTTTTAAAAACTTTGCGAAATTTAACAATTTTTTCCCCATTTTATTTAGAAAAAACCTGGTTTGAAAACATAGTTACGCATAAATGAAATAAAAATTACCTTTTTTTTAAATGCAGTTATTTTAGCTGTAATTTTCAGTTGATTTTACTCGAGTTTACAGATTTTTATTGAAGTATACACATTTTGATATGCTTCAAATGGAATGTCACTTTTTCATTATACCCCAAGAATGATTAGCTACGAAATATGGTACATGTAAAGGAAAACTGGAATGACAAAATATATAAAGGATTTCAATTAAAATCCTTTTGCCGTTACAAATATCTACAGAGCAAATTAAAACAAACATTTTAAATTGATTTTTTTTTTATATTTTTCTTTATTGTTTTTATTTAATTTTATATTTTATTTATAATGTTTTGTATACCCAATATACATACATATATTTATAATAAATTTATTTTTTACAAATAATAATAATAATAATGTTACAATATTTCCTTTGAGTTGTTTATTTAATAATAATGTGTGTATGTATTTAGTAGGTATGTTTGTATTAAATAATATTTGTATATTGAATGTTAATTGTATAAAAAGTGTACATAGACAATACATATTTATTGTTTTATTTAAATTGTTTATTAAAAAAATTTAATAATTACATACATACAATATTATTTTTTAAAAATTTTATATATTTTTTTAACTCAAATGCAAATTTATGGATGTGTGTGTATGTGTATAAGTAGAATATTACATTAATATTTAATTATTATTATTGAGGGTTTATATGCCAAAAAGGTCTTAACTACCATATTTATAATTTTAATAAAGAAGAAGTATTTCAATTACACGGGATAATAAAAAAATAAAATGTATATACCAACAAAAATGTTAGATCCTTCAAAATTTTTAATTGTTTGGGAAATTTACTTTCAAAAATGTATTATTATATTTATTTCTTTATCATAAAATATTTTCAAATAGACCCCTCATTAAAAAAAAAAAAAGAAAAAAAAAATTAATTTGCTTATGCATTATCATAGTTACCAAACCAATCATCAGTCGACTTTGTGCTTGTATGTTTCCTTCTAAAGTTAAATGCTCATAGCATTTAACTCTAGATTAGAATGGCCCTTAAAACAACATTTCATTTCGGAACACCCCCAGTTTTATTACAAATACAGTCAAGGAATAAAGTCTACATACACCCTACGGATTTGAAGTTCTAGTGAATTAGTAGCGATAATTGAAAAACATTTTATATCAATGTTTAAAGCATTTAAAAAAAAGATTATTTGAAGAAAAAAAAAATATGAATAAAAATAAAACATAGAAATTTTTAGGGAAAAAACATAATTATTAGCGAGAAAAAAGTCTACATACAGCGTGGCAACTCCTTACATACTATGGAGAAATTGCTAAGACAGTTTCTTTGCCCAATTAAAAAAAAAAAAATAATATGATGCACCAAAGAAATGTATCAAATTTGATATAGCGTTATATCTAAATACCATTTGATCCGAAAAATTGTGATTCGTATTGTATATAAACCCAGTGTAGAAACGGTAATGACATGTCAATACTATTCTCACTAGCAGTAATGACACCAGCTTACTCTCACAAATAATAATGACTTACTAATAACAAGTTAGTTTTCCCATTATTTCAATAACATTTTTGTATTAAAAAAAAACTACCCGAGTAAAAAAAGTTTATATAAAATTATATGATGAGATATTTGCCGCAAATATAAGAGGATATAATTTGAACCGAAAAATGGTTATATTAAATTGTATAACTTACGATCTAATTATATTTAAATAGATAAAGTTTAATAAAAAAATATCCAATTCTATCCGAGTTTTGTCCCAAAATAATTCCATATAATTATATTATATTTGATACAATTTCTTTTTTAAAGAGAAGCAGCACTCAGAAAAGTCTTCCTATTAATTAATGTGTTGCTTTCTTTGGAAAGGGGATAGTGGAGAGATGAAAGGTGGTGAAAGATGAAGGGCTTCAAACATGGCAACACTGCAATTGCGCGAGATGATAACTCTAAGAACAGTTGTTGCTCGCCACCTGATGTAGAGTTGGCGAATTTATTGAAGCTTTTTGTTTCATAGCCCTGATTCATTATTTTACTTCGGTGGGGTTAAGTGCTATGGGAACACCGAAGGTGGGCGCAGCGATACATATAAGTGATAGAAAACTCATACATATTATTTTTTCTAAATTGATGTTGTCGTCACCGGGAATCGAACCCGGGACCATCTGTGTAACAGTCCTACGCGCTAACCATTACACCACAACGCCCATTAAGTCGTGCTACTGTACAGACGATCATTAGAAATTATAATAATACCAATAGTACCGAAAGTAAGCCACGATCTGGCAGACCTAAGAAGCTTTCGAGACGCGATGTTAGCAGTATAATTAAAGTAGTCAACCAGGATCCGAAAATAAGTGCACCAGAATTGGCGGAACACATCGAAAAATGTTCCAATATAAGTGCTACTGCACGAACAATAATAAATGTTTTACATGAAAATTGATTTAAAATTGCAGAGTGGCACGCATAAAACCACTAATTTCAGCGAAGAATCGTAAACTTCGCCTTGAGTTTGCTAAAGCTCATCTAGACAAGGATATGGATTTTTGGAAGCGTGTTATAATTACCGACGAAAGTAAGTAAAGGGTCCGCCAAATAACTTTTTTTGTTTTGAAAATGCTATAAAAAAACTACTGGATATTTTCTCAAATTTCTTTTTTTTTTTTGAAAGTACAATCCTTCCGGTTAATAATGGAAAATAATTTCATTCAAATGGCTGCCTCGGCTGGCCATGCAGTAGCCTACGCGATCGGTCCAATTTTTAAGCACATTATCGATTGTGTGCAGCTGTATTTCACCAGGCCCACTTAGCGAAGCTAAAACGCATTGGATGGTCAGTTGGCTTCAACTCCTGAACCAATTGGACTTTGTATGGCGTCATACCAAGGTCTTTATGCTAAATTCGTCTCACGAACATACGAAGCTGACGGCGCTTCTCTTCTTCCAAAATCCGTACGCAATTTTCGCACACATTCTGCAACATTACCATGATTTTCAAAGTAATGTCGCAATATTTCCCAGCGTTGTTCAAGCGTATACACAACCATATTCGTTTAGCGGAAGGATAAAACTAATTATCTGTCAAATCAGACATGAGCTAAGTGTTACTATTCACGAAATAAGCAATAGTTGAAAAAAAACGTTAGATGGCGGACCCTTTATTTACCGACGAAAGTAAGTATAACATTTTTGGAAGTGATGGTCGATCCAAAGTTTGGCGAAAACCAAACACAGAACTTGATCCAAAGAATATAATACCTACTGTCAAAAACATGGTGGTGGTAACGTTATGGAGTTGGTCGTTTGGTTTTTGTCGAGGGTAATATGGACCGCTATCAATATAAGAACATACTGGAACGTAATCTGTTGATAGCTTGGGATTCAATGGATTTTCCAACAAGTTAACGACCCTAAGCATACTGCACAAGTTGTTCGAGACTGGCTTCTATACTATGCCCCAAGACAGCTCAATTCACCACCCCAGTCTCCAGACTTAAACCCTATAGAGCACATATGGGACGTTTTGGAAAAATCGGTACGAAAATATAACATTAGTAGCCGTGAAACACTGAAAACCGCACTTATTCGTGCATGGGCCGAAATAACACCCGATATTACGGCAAATTTGGTGAGATCAATGCCCTGTCGTCTTCAAGCAGTTATTGATGCTCAAGGTGGACCGACCAAATACTAAAAGTTAACATTTTTTTATTTTTTTTTTTATATAATATTTTGTAGCTGTATGTAGACTTTTTTCCAATGAATTTTTAATGTTTTTGTTATTATTGTTTTTATTATCAGCCCAATTCTCAATAACAATTACGTGAGAATTTTTTCCCTATTCCTTGTTCCCCTATTCTTAATAAAAATCTGCCCGGGGATTTTTTCACTTTTCCCTATTCTAAACGAATTTCGAAAATGGGAAACTCTTCCCCCGGAAAAAAGGGGGTATTATAAATGTCAATAATAGTTAGAATTGTGATAGCATTTGTATGAATTATTCAATTATTCAATTAATATTATTCAATTCTCTATCCCTTATTATTCTTTTCCCCGCCTGTTTATAGGGATTTTTTTCTCGAGAAAATAAAATCCGCAGAGGAAAAATCCGAGGGAATATTCATAATCGGGCTGATTATTTTTTTTATTTCATTTATTCATTTAATTTAGGCGATATGAGCCAAAATATTTTAGGGTGCATTTTGGAAACTAAAGCATGTAAAAGAGAAGTTTTGAACAAAAAATATTTCTCTTACCAAGATATAACCACGCTCGAAAAACTATTTTTTTCTGCTCCTATTTAAGAAGATATCGCGATTTTCGCGAAAAAGCGAAATTAGGCGAAAAAGTATCTAAACTTAAATTTTTATTGTTCAAAGTTCAACGCTTAGCAACTAATACTTAATGTCTTCTTTCTGCAACATTTCATAAAAATCCTTCTATTAGTTTATAAGTTAAGTCGATACCCTTTAGAGGAATCCTGATAAAATCCTGTGAGGTCTGGGACTAAAGTAAGGACTTATTATTTAAGATAAAGCTTCCATCTTACTTATATTTTATTATAAAGAGTTTTAAGTCTACTTAAATTGTTTTTTTTAGTTTTTTGAAAACTTTATTTTTTTTTTTAAATACCTGGTTTTTGAAATTTTACGAAATTTTGATTTTGAAGCTTTCTTGCTTCCAAACCGTGGACAGCACACGAAAAATTACTTCGCAAAATATTTAGCAAATTTAGTTTTCTATCGGAATATATTAATTTCTAAGTAAAAAACGCTCATTTAACGCATTTGTGGTAAATTTTATGAAGACTGTCCTAAGGCAGAAAACGTAATACTAGGTTCTTTGTTTTTCATTTTGACGTCTAACTTGTCGTGCCCCAAAAATTCACTGCCTTCAAAATTTTATGGTAAGTTGAGTCGCAAGTGACAAAATTGCAATTGTATTAGTAAAAAAAAGTGTGAGTGTATTGAGTTTTTCGAACTTTTACTTGCATGTGACAACTGAGGGTTAGTATACTCAAAATTATTCAGCTATAAAATTCTGACTTCATCCGATAGCATTAGCCTGGTATTATTTTTATTAAAAAATTTCAAAATTCGAAATTTTGAAAAATTAAATTTTTTTATTTCATTTATTATTTATTTTTATCAATTTAATCAATTCAGATTTAAATTCTGACTTCATAGGATATCGTAATCATTAAAATACTCAATTTAAATGAAGAAATAAAATAAAAAAAATATAAATTATTTTTTTTTGCAAAATTTCGAATTTTTGGATTTTTTTATAAAAAAAAATACACTTTAAAAAAAATGGGTATACGTTTAAAAAAAATATATAATTTTTAACTAGTTGCAACAAAACTTAGGGTGTAATGAAGTCCATTAGAAAGGACATCCTACTCTAGACGCCGCCATAGTCGACTGATGATTGATTAAGTAACTATGAAAATTCAATGGCATTACCCATTTCGTTATAAAATTTTTTTTTTACGAAATTCTTCTCTATATGTTGTTAAATTAATTATCAAATTCTTTTTTCAATTCAAGATAATATGATCGGTTTAACATCATATTATGATGAAATCTAGAAAATTCCTTGCCCCGGACATTGTTTTCTATAGTTTTATACTCATATTTTTATAAGCGATTTATTTAAATTACCAATATATCAAAATTACAAAAGGTAGTTAAGACTTTTTTAGCGTATAAGCCTTCAATTTGCAGTGGGGAGATCTTCTGAGTACACGTATGTAAGTACTTTTTGTACTTAAAGGTTCAGACCGAAAAATATTTGACACTAGAACTAAACCATACTTTTCAAAAGGTCCACTAATCACAAATCAAATCTGGTCCCAGAATCTCATTCTGACATCAGGCGTTCGAAGCTATATTGACAGGAAAAAAGACTCGATTTTTATCAAAAAGTTTCCGATTTTTCACCTTCCGGAAAATACATTTTTCATAATACTTGTAAAAACGCTGCAAATCTTAGTCTTTTCCCAATTTCTGAATTTTTTAGATAACTTGTTTTTTTTTTTTGGAGTTTTCGAGTTTTTTACAATTTTACTTTGCGGGACTTTAAAATTGCTGTTACAGCCTAAATTTTAAAAGACTATATTTTCATAAGGAAATAACTTTTGAAAAGTATGCTTTAATTTAGTTTTTTTTTTTTTTTTTTTTTTAATTTTATTTATTTTCCAATAGTACATAGTACATTTTTGTTGCCTCAGCGCTTAATAGGCATTGTTGAGGCGAGTTGGTAAAATTTTACAAATCAGTTACGATTATCAGTATTAAATATAAAAAAAAAGAAAAAATAATATACAGTACTTTTCGCTTATAGTCACATCTCTTAGTTGCACACAAGTTGTGGACTATATCGCTAATGTGACTATATCGCTAGTTTTTTTATATGCCATTTTGTTGCCTATAAATAAATTGTGATATAGTCATCATAAAATGTGACTATATGCAATTTATTTATTATTATAACAGGTGGAAAATTTAGAATATAAAAACGATGTTTGAAACGATTCAGCTCAGTTTCCTTGTTCCAATTTTCGTTTTAGCCTCTTAAATTTTTCAATAATTTTAAACCGAAAAAAATTCAAGATTTCACAATTATATTAGAAATTTTCTGTATTGTGACTATACCTTAAATTATTTGCATATAAATTTACTTTTAGTAGCCAGAGTTTAGTGGCATATAAGCCAAATGTGATTATATCGCGAATGGACTATATCCTAAATATTTTGTATGCAATTTGATTTTAGATGACAGCAAAAGTGTAAAAATGGACTATATCGCTAAATGGACTATAAGCGATGTGACTGTAAACGAAAAGTACTGTATTTATAAAATTTATACATTTGAGATCTATTTTACATCAGAAGTTGTTCTAAATTTTGTAATAAATAATCTTTTAACGATTTTTTAAAAATTGAAATTCTATTTAACATTTTTAAATTTTGGGGCAAGTTATTAAACTCATGACTAGTGTCAAATATTTTTCAGACTGTATCTTTAGGTACAAAAAGTACATGTAACTCAGAAGAGCTCCCCACTGTAGATAGTATTTTGTTTAACTTTATTTATTTTTTAGTTTTAAGTGCGAGTATAAAAATTTTAGTGATTTTTTTGTTTATAAACTTTAATGTGTGTTTTTTTTTTTTAATACATCGTAAATTTTTATAAATTATTAATTTTTATTTTTTTTGTAAAATTTAATTTATTTATTTATTGATTATAGGCAAAAAAAAAAACAATAAAAATAAATTATTTAATAAAACACTTATTTTAGATTCAATATATTTTTATTTTTATAAAAAAGTTATTAAAAAAATTATTTAAAATTATGTTACAAACTTAATTGGTGTATTTTTAAACATATTTCCTAAAAAGTGCTTAAATATATAATTGTGTATTATATATTTTAATTATGCTGTTATTAGAGGTTACTTTATTATCTGGAAAATTTAGAGGTCATATATATTTTTTTTTTTTTTTAATATTTTACAAATATTGCTTATATTTAAATTTAATTTTATAGAAAATTTATCGTTTTATATTTTATATAGATAGGTATACCAGGAAGAAGAAAAACAATTTTAAATAACATTTAATTTAAATATTTTTAATATAAAAAAATTTATCTAAAAAGTATGAATAAAAATAATTTATAAAATATTTGTTTATGTCATTAACTTATTTTTAATATGTTTAATATCTTTATATAAAAAAAAAAAAAAACAATTGCTGTAAATTTTAAAGATTTTATTCAGAGAAAATCGTTGGAAAAAAAAAACTTCAATTAATTAGCATTTAACCCTTGGAATCACCATATAAAATGCATGATGTTTGGTGACCATGCAAATTTATTAGCGGTACATTTCATTATATAATATATTTATATATTATTGAATATAATCATATATGGCACCATACATAATTAGATATATATCTAATATCTTCTGTTGATTATTCTAAAATTTATTTATAATTATAACCACGCCTTTCACAATTAAATTAAATAAAATTGCATATTAATTATAGTATTAATTGCAATTGTCTGAAAAAGACGTTAAAATTCAAACTTACACAAAAAAATCAAACTTTGCTCTCTGGCAATTCTTCCCTAACTACGTAAGCGCCATCTATCGAATATACATAGAATATATCATAGATATGGCATCACTTACAACATATGGGAAAACAGTGGACATTAGAGTGAGGTAATTTTCTAAAACTAGAACTGTTGTGTTGTTGGAGTTGTACTTCTGAGATTATGTATGCAAGAACAAAAACACCGTGTATTGAATAAAACTAGTTTTAATCTCAACAAAACTCGACCTGACGATAGATCAGTTGGCTAAAGCGCTCTGTCTAACGTGTAGTGCGGGTGCATGTGGCATTAGAAATCAGTTGATCTATACTACCACGGTCAGTGATTGCACAGAAAATTTCATATAGACGCAATCGAACAAATAAAAACATAAAATATTACATTATTCAAAAATTCAAAAAAAAACAGGGTCACTGACGAAGGTTCAATACCAGAAACTGCGCAGTCTGATTCAGAAAAAATTGAAAAATTTTGCAATGAAGTTATGATTTTTAGAAAATACACTCATTCTTCTCTACCACGCCTTTCACAATTATAAATATATAACCGATTCGGAGAATTCGATGGACTCCATCGTTATGTGCGCAAACGCGCAAGAAATCCCGATCAATGTTCCGGATACTCAGGACATTTTAAAAGATCTCGGATTGGATATAGTTTCTCCGAGCATGGAAGCGCAGGAGAAGGCAGTATCGACAGCGTTAGAAATTGGATTGCCGAACAACGACAACATGTCGATGCTCGAAGTAATAGAGTTATTGTGGGAAACGAATTTTTTGATGTTAATTCTTGTAACTCTGAAGACAGTGGAACGACTGTGTGTAAAGCAAAGGAATTTGAAATGGAAACAAATAATCAACACAATGAACCAGGGTATAATGAATGTGCTGAAGCAACTCAAATTGGACTCAATACACTTAAAGGAATGTTCTTACGAGGATTTCAAGAACAGAGTCTTAAAAAGCGAGTTCTCCATGATGTTTATCGAAAAGAAGCTAACTTCCCCACTGGCCGATTTAATCATAGAGAATTACTCCAAAAACACCGAGGGGCCATCTTCTTCATCGCAACTCATGACGACCACTACCACGTCGTCCATGATTGCCAATATTCCAACTACTCGTGCCGCTGTTCCAGTATCGACTACATCAAATCGTACCGAATCTTCGGGACTAGATTTTCTCGACGATCTGATCCCTCATACAGTTATTCAACAAACCACTGGTGTAATCTCGCAATCTATCTCCAGAAAGAAGGACGAATTATTAACCACTTGGACATCTCGGGGAGAAACTGGGTACCAGGTGATAAAGCTGGACATCTACGATTTCGAGAAAATATCAGAATTGCCGAAGAAGAACTGGTGGAAAGAGGCGGAGATGCGCTCGACTTTCCTAACTGCGAGCCCGGTAGACCCTCTGAACATCTTAATCCAGAAGGTAGTAGCAGAAATGGCGAAGAGGATAACGAGATTACCAACTACAGAAAAGTCGGAAAAGGTGATCTCATCGTCTTATTTTTACGGAAGTACGCCATCTCGCCAGTAAGTCACATTTTTTCGACTCCTTTCTGGCTTACATCTAAATATAAATTTTTTAACAGAGTGAGTTCTTTAATACTTAATGTTTTTAAAATTCATCAAGCTTTTTATAATGATTTAAGTATTGAAGAACTTTATACTCATTTTATGTCATTAGAACCACAAAATATTATTTTTAATTCTCCTACAGTAAATAAAGATGAATATTATTTAAATATTGAAGATTCTTTAAATGCTGTAGAAGAATTAATAAATTATCAATTTTATGATAATGAAGAGCAGATTAATAAATTTTATAATATTCTTTTTAATGTATTAGATAAGAAAATTCCAAAGAAAAATTCAATTTTCATACTATCAGCACCTAATGCTGGCAAAAATTTCTTCTTTGATGCTGTTATACATTATTGTATAAATTTTGGGCAGATGGGTAATTTCAATAGATATTGTTCGTTTCCACTTATGGAATGTGTGGATAGAAGAATAATTCTATGGAATGAACCTGTGATGGAACCCTCAGCATCTGAGACTTTAAAATGCATATTGGGTGGTGATACTTGCAATGCCAAAGTAAAATATCAAGGAGATGCGGTAATAAGCCGTACTCCTGTAATAATTTTATCTAATAATGATGTTTTCCCAAAAGATGAAGCATTTCGTTCAAGAATGTTTAAATTTAATTGGAGACCAGCTCCATTTTTAAAAAAATATAATAAAAAACCTAATCCATTAGTTATATTTCATTTATTTAATAAATATATAATTAATAAAGAATAAAATTAAATATGTTGTTTTATTTAGTACGTTTTTTTTTTGGGTAAGTAATAACTTCAAATTCATTATCAATAATTTCAGATAAAGTTTCATTTACAACACCAGTTGTATTATCAGTATTTCCAAGTAATGTTGTACCATCTGTATAATTTGGATCTGCAGAATTCATTAATGCCACTTCAGTTGGCCACGAAATAGGAATATTTTTAGTAAAAGCAGATGAAATTGTAAAATTAATAACACATGAACATTCTACTTTCCAATATACACAAGAATTTAAAAAATTTGTTTCTTCATTACTAGGATTTAATTGGGGTGTTGCTTGAATTCCGACATGTATTTGAGGTTGTGCTGCAAATCCTGTTACACCAGATCTTGTAGAAAAAGTACCATAATTTTCAATTTTTCTGTGATAATGATCTTCAGTATTATTTATTAAAGGATTAGGTAATTTTTCAACACCTAAACCCATTGCTCCATTAATTGTTTTATTAGAACTATCTTTATAAAATTGTAATTTATTTCCTCTACTTCTAATAAATTCTGATTCAATAGTATTATTTCTTTTTTTATATGGTATAAAGTGATCTTTAGATGCATTAATTCTTCCACATTTTGGAAAATATAAATATTGTACAATGGGCATATTAATAGCACTTGTAATTAAAAATTGATCAACTTTTTGATCCATATGAACAACACCATGATCATGGACTTGATAATCAGGGAATTTATTTGTATCAGGATTAGTACTTCTATTCCAATAATGAACCCAATATTCAGATATACTTCTAGGAACACACATAGCATTACTTGTAGCTTCATTGTAATATTTTTTTACAATACTTGTACAATCAATATCAGAAAAACTATTTGGAATCATAGGTTTGGATGCATCAGTATTATATTTTTTATTAGATCCATAACAATCAATATTTAAACCAACAGCTGTTAATCCAATAGGAATATATTCAGATGTTGCTGAACCACTAAGTGTTGTTCCAGTATCAAATGCTGTTCTAGTTCCTAATGGATATATATTACACGATACTTCTTTAATTATTGCCCCTTGTGGTAAAGCAGAATATTCGGCATGAGTTAAATAAAATGGTAAAAAGTCTACTGGAATTAAAGCCAATGGTGTTTACGTTTTATACGGTTTGATGACAAATCAACTCGAAGTTCAAGACGAGCAAACGATAAGTTGGCTCCCGTAAGAAATATTTGGGATATGGTAACTAATAGCTTTGGAAAATACTATATGCCAAGCGAAAATTTAGTCGTTGATGAACAGCTGATGCCATGTCGAAGCCGCTGTTCTTTCATTCAATATTTGCCATCTAAGCCCGACAAATATGGAATTAAAATATTTTGGTTATGCGACAGTAAAAATGCATATCCTCTTCGAGGTATTCCATATACTGGCAAGGAGGGAAGAAACAAAGCTGTTGGTCTTGCTAAGACAATAGTAGAAAACTTATGTGAACCATATTTTGGAACAAACAGAAATATAACAATGGACAACTATTTCACAAGCAAAGACTTGGCAGAAAGCCTTCTAGCTAAAGGCCTAACCATTGTTGGCACTATTAGAAAAAATAAAGCTTGTATTCCTCCAGAGTTTTTGCCAAACAGAAGACGTGAAGTATCTTCTACAATATTTGGATTTCAGAAAAACATTTCTATTGCATCTCATGTTCCAAAAGTTGGTAAAGCGGTTATATTCATGTCAACAATGCATCACTCGCCTGATATATTAGAAGTTAATGGTAAAAAGATATCAGAGATAAATAGCTTCTACAACAAAACAAAGGGTGGTGTTGATACATTAGATCAACTTATACATGAGTACATGACAAAGCGGAAAACAAATCGCTGGCCTTTCTCATTTTTCATGAACATCCTTGATGCAGCGGGAATTGCAGCCTATATACTTTGGACAAAAACAAATCCTCACTGGAACACTGGAATGTCAAACAAAAGACACCTTTTTTTGCGCGAGCTATGTGAGTTGATGGTGGAACCACTGATTTTGCAGAGACAAACACAGAAATACGTTCGTATGGAGACTAAAACAGCAATTGCCACTGTTCTGAACAATCAAGGTAAAGAACCGTTATCTGAGGTAAATACTAATAAAAGAAAGCGTTGTCACATTTGCCCGGCTAAAAAGTCAAAAATGCAAAAGCAATGTTGTGACATATGCAATAAAAATGTTTGCAATGAGCACTCCACTACGACAAAGATTTGCATAAATTGTTCAAAATAAATATGTATAAGAATATGTAATTAATTTTTTTTCATGATAATAAAATCCTAATTAATATTAAAATACAACTGTTATGTTATTTTGACTATGAACAACGCACAGTGGTTCCAAACACAAAAAACATGGTAATAAATATAGATGTTTTAAACTACTGGTCCAATCGGGAAATGGTGTTCCCAAAAATTGAAAAGCGGGAGCTAACCTTTAAGGAAAATGTTTCTGTGGTCACCCTGTTTTAACACAGGGTGTGCTACAGGGTGTCAAAGTTGACCATCTCGAGTATGAAAGAGCTTTAAAGGGGTATAACTTCTATAACCATGCATCGATTTTAGTGTTTTTTGGACTTTTTTAAATCTAGGTTACGAGACAAAGCAAAAACATGCTTCATGTACCATAGTAACTCTTACAGTTAAAAAAATATTTCACTTTGAATTTCAAAATCTTCATTTTTCGCCTTGACTTTTTTAATAGTTTTGCCAATAGATTATTCATTTTTCAAAGAAAATGCTCAAAATTTTTTCAAGTCATTCTAATGACCTTTCTTAAACTCCTAAAGAAAACTTTTTTGAATTATCTTAAGCCGTTTCGCAGTGATACTATTTTAAACTCAAAAATTAAAAGTGTGTTCTGAAAAATGGGGTTTTTTGGTCAGATAAGGGGTAACTTCACACACCTTTATATATATTTTGCTGATATTTTTTGGATTAGTTTTTTACATAGTTTGATAGAGTAGACTTCAAAAATGCTTAATGGTATAGTTTAAAGCATTTTTGGATATGCACCCTACGTCCAGCATTGGTCGAAAATGATGAATTTTTGAACGGAATTCTATGTTTATGACCGTGATAAAAAAAAGTCACGCCACTTAGACACGATTTGAAATTTTTATACTGTAAAGAGATTTATTCTAATGAGTTTGCCACTTCATTTGCCGCCGCCCGCTCAAAAACGTAGCCTGGAGAGCAAATTTTGTGGAAAAAGTCATTTTTTCAAAAGCCTTTTTTTGATTTATAAAAAAAGCGTACTTATATTATCAATTTCAGCAAGATTTTATTTTATTTTTAATAAAACGTAAATAATTGTCCTACATTCCAAAAATCTTTTCGATATTGCTTATGGTTATTTTTACATAAAACATCAAAGTTCAATGTAGTATATCTAACTATAATTAATTGTACATTTATTGGCTTTTGCTTTCGGTAATGTTAAAAAATTTAAATAATTTCAGAAATTTTTTTACATATTATTAAATTAGACTTAGTTATCAATTCAACGATGCATAAATCGTTTATCTAGTGTAATAAATGAATTCAAACTATTGCGCTTAAATCAGGCATTTCAGGTCAAATTGCAGTATTTAACAAATTTATATATTCAGGTATACAGAGCGTGTTGCATTATATTTCTCTAAAAGGGTTACGGGTTTTTTTATTTTTTTAATACTATTTCAAAAACCTAATAAGATATAAATGCAGGTAGAAAATGCGTTTTATGATGTAACATTTGCATAACATATTGTTTTAATGGGCTAATATAATGCGTTTTTTTTTATTTTACCTATTTCAGTTTTTTGTTTTTACAAATCCAGTACCTGCTCGATTTTTTGTTTATAAAAAAACAAATATTTGTAATATATAAGCGTAGTAATTTTAAAAGGAGGTTATTTGAGTTAAGCAGTCATGGAGGTTACAATAAAATATAGCTCCCTTTGTAAAGTAATTTGGGATACTCTTGCCAATACTGATATACGATCGGAAAAAATAGGAAAACTGATTGATACCATTGTCTACTCGTATGGCTTAAATATAAAGCCAGATGAAATTGAAAATTTTTACAAAATTTATGAAAAAAGGATTAAAGATTCCGATTATTCTATACAAAAATTTATGAAGAAGAGTCAAGATTGGCTTAATAAGGAGATGTCAGTAGTTATTGAACAGAAAAAAAGGGGCCGCCCTAAAAAAGATTATGAAGAGGTCCAGATTAGGACTAAGAAGGTAAAACAGGAAGAAATGATTAACACACACTCCGCTAATGAAATAAAGGATTCTTTTAAAGCAGCTTTGACACGTATACAGCCTAAAGAAACAGGGAAAATTGTCGACGTCCTACCAACTGCGTCTCCTAAGCGTTTGAAGCGCATGATACAAAGTATTCCAACACCAAAATCATCAACTTCCTTTACCAGTGAAGATGCATTAGCTCTTTTTCTAAATTTGGGGTTAACGAGAAATAAATATGGTATTTTAAGAAAAGCTCTCATTGAAAAAGGATATGATATTTTTCCTAGCAGTAAAGCAATAAAAGAAACAAAAGAAAATATTTTAAAACCAATAACATCCCCAGTGCATGCCTCTATTGAAGGCGCAAAAGTTGAACTATCACAGTTAATTGACAATACTGTTTCTAGAATTATGTCCACATTTAGCAGCAAAGATATTGAAAGATGCAAGCAATCTGATGTCGTGTTAATGTTCAAATGGGGCTGTGATGGCACATCTGGGTTTTCCGAATACAAACAACCATCTGGAAGCAGCAAAGAAAAAAGTTTTTCATCAATTTTTATGGCTTCTTTTGTGCCGTTAAGAATGCGGTTGTATAATAAATTACCTTCAACCTCGTCTGCAAATGATATATGGACGAATTTAACCCCTGGATCTAAATTTTTATGTCGTCCAATACGATTTGAATATGTAAAAGAAGACATGATTTCAACACAAAGTTTAGTAGATTCAATAGAAAGGGAAATTTCGAGCTTGTCTCCACTTTACGTGGAAATATCTGGACAAGTTATTAAAGTTTCATTTCAACCACAACTTACAATGATTGATGGAAAAGTTGCAAATGCAATTACAGACACAACATCTACTTGGAAATGTAATATATGTGGAAAATTAAGTTCACAGTTTCATGAAGATAGTGATACAATTTCTATGAACGAAAACGCTCTGAGGTTTGGGATATCGCCACTTCATGCCAGAATAAGATTTATGGAATATTGTTTACACCTCGCATACGATCTCAAATACCGCCTTATTCCAGGAAACCTAAGCCTTTCCGTAAACAAAAACACTGATCTACACAACATGAGAAAAGAAGAGAAGAAAAGAATTCAAGATGAATTTAAATTAAGACTTGGATTAATCATTGATACGCCCCTTCAGGGGTTTGGAAGTTCCAATGACGGAAATACAGCAAGGCGTTTTTTCGAAGATCCAGAAACTACCTCCTCAATTACGGGTCTCGATAAAAACCTACTAAAACGTTTTAAAGTTATATTAGCAGTCATTAACAGTAAAAAACCTATTAATGTGGCTAAATTTAAACTCTTTGCCAATGAAACAAAAGACATTATACTCACCATGTACTCTTGGAGGCCAATGACACCAACAGTACATAAAGTATTAGCTCATGCCAAAGAAATAATAGAAAACAGTATGTTGCCTTTAGGCGAACTGACTGAAGAAGCCCAGGAGGCCAGAAATAGAGACGTCAAACATTTTAGGCTTTTTAACACACGTAAGTGCTCCAGAATAGCTCAAAATTCCGATTTGATGGAATTTTTATTAATATCATCGGATCCAGTACTTTACTCCATAAGAACAAAATGGTTACCAAAAATAAGCATAGACATTGAAAAGGAAGATTCTGAATCTATGCATATAAACGACCTTTTAACTTTTGATACTTCAGACTACTTTGTAGAAAATGTGTAGTCCTTAGGAATATATTCATATTTTTAGCACAATTACTACTGTACCAGTTAAATTTAATAAAACCTTATCTTTAGAACAAAAAAAAAACATTATTTTGTCTTTCAAATAAATGAATATATGGTAGTTATTTACCTGTTTTATATGGAAAATTAGAACAATATATTATGCAAATGTTACATCATAAAACGCATTTTCTACCTGCATTTATATCTTATTAGGTTTTTGAAATAGTATTAAAAAAATAAAAAAACCCGTAACCCTTTTAGAGAAATATAATGCAACACGCTCTGTATACCTGAATATATAAATTTGTTAAATACTGCAATTTGACCTGAAATGCCTGATTTAAGCGCAATAGTTTGAATTCATTTATTACACTAGATAAACGATTTATGCATCGTTGAATTGATAACTAAGTCTAATTTAATAATATGTAAAAAAATTTCTGAAATTATTTAAATTTTTTAACATTACCGAAAGCAAAAGCCAATAAATGTACAATTAATTATAGTTAGATATACTACATTGAACTTTGATGTTTTATGTAAAAATAACCATAAGCAATATCGAAAAGATTTTTGGAATGTAGGACAATTATTTACGTTTTATTAAAAATAAAATAAAATCTTGCTGAAATTGATAATATAAGTACGCTTTTTTTATAAATCAAAAAAAGGCTTTTGAAAAAATGACTTTTTCCACAAAATTTGCTCTCCAGGCTACGTTTTTGAGCGGGCGGCGGCAAATGAAGTGGCAAACTCATTAGAATAAATCTCTTTACAGTATAAAAATTTCAAATCGTGTCTAAGTGGCGTGACTTTTTTTTATCACGGTCATAAACATAGAATTCCGTTCAAAAATTCATCATTTTCGACCAATGCTGGACGTAGGGTGCATATCCAAAAATGCTTTAAACTATACCATTAAGCATTTTTGAAGTCTACTCTATCAAACTATGTAAAAAACTAATCCAAAAATATCAGCAAAATATATATAAAGGTGTGTGAAGTTACCCCTTATCTGACCAAAAAAACCCCATTTTTCAGAACACACTTTTAATTTTTGAGTTTAAAATAGTATCACTGCGAAACGGCTTAAGATAATTCAAAAAAGTTTTCTTTAGGAGTTTAAGAAAGGTCATTAGAATGACTTGAAAAAATTTTGAGCATTTTCTTTGAAAAATGAATAATCTATTGGCAAAACTATTAAAAAAGTCAAGGCGAAAAATGAAGATTTTGAAATTCAAAGTGAAATATTTTTTTAACTGTAAGAGTTACTATGGTACATGAAGCATGTTTTTGCTTTGTCTCGTAACCTAGATTTAAAAAAGTCCAAAAAACACTAAAATCGATGCATGGTTATAGAAGTTATACCCCTTTAAAGCTCTTTCATACTCGAGATGGTCAACTTTGACACCCTGTAGCACACCCTGTGTTAAAACAGGGTGACCACAGAAACATTTTCCTTAAAGGTTAGCTCCCGCTTTTCAATTTTTGGGAACACCATTTCCCGATTGGACCAGTAGTTTAAAACATCTATATTTATTACCATGTTTTTTGTGTTTGGAACCACTGTGCGTTGCCCGAGGACCTTCAAATAATCTGGACAAAATTCAGAAGTGATTTATGCATTTTGAACAACTTCAGAATCCCTCGACATATCTTTAAGGGCGAACTCCCGGCAAAAACCGAACTGCATATATTCTCAGATGCGTCGGAAAAGGCTTTTGGTGCAGTTGCCTATATTCGAGCAACTCTTAAGGAGGGAAGAGTCATTGTACAATTGCTTTGTGCCAAGACAAGGGTCGCTCCATTAAAACAACAAACACTTCCTCGGTTAGAATTATGTGCTGCAGTCATGGCTGCTCAACTTATGCACAGAATCAAAACGGATCTTCAAATTAAAAATCAACCGGTATTTTTATGGACTGACTCCGAAATCGTACTAGCTTGGATAAATTCTCAATCCTCTTTGTACCATACTTTTGTGGCAAATCGAGTCTCAAAAATCCAATCATTGACGTTGCCCGATCAGTGGCGCCACGTCAGGTCAAAAGACAATCCAGCTGATATACTGTCCAGAGGTTTACCAGCACTTAAACTTTCTGGCTGTAATTTATGGTTGTATGGACCACTATTTTTGCACGGACGAAAAGAAATGTGGCCACCCCAATTTTCAAAACAAGTCTCGATTCCCAATAACATCGAGAAAAAGAAAATACCAGTAATCTCAGCGGTTACTGCCTCCAGCAATAGCTTTATTTACGAAATTCCACATCAAAATTCCTTCAAAACGTTGCAAGGAATATTGGGATATATGCTAAGGTTCATAAAAAACTCAAGAATGAAGAAACAACAGCGCCCTAAACATAAATCATTAACTCCGGCTGAATTGGACAATGCACTTCACATAATTATTAGAACAATTCAAGTGTCCGACTTTGCACCAGAAATCGAGCAACTTCGGAAGAAGAAGGAAATCAACAAAAACAGTTCTATCATCAGTTTTTCTCCATTCCTAGATGGAACAAACATCCTACGAGTTGGTGGACGATTGGAAGCGTCATTGTTATCATACGACGCAAAACATCCAATGTTGATCCCATATAATGATCCACTCATAAAACTCTTATTCACAATGATTCACAAGGAAAACAAACATTGTGGACCACAAGCACTATTGAACATAGTACGACAACGATTCTGGCCCATAAAAGGTAAAATTATGGCACGTTCAACTGTTCAAAAATGTATTAGATGTGCCAGGGCACGACCACAACTATGCCAACAAGTTATGGGCACCTTACCTCAGGCTAGGGTAACTCCAGCACGTCCTTTCATCAATGCTGGGGTTGACTACTGTGGCCCATTTTGGGTACATTATAGGGTCAGAGGCAAAAAGCCAACAAAAGCATATATAGCTGTATTCTGTTGCTTTGCCACAAAGGCTATTCATCTTGAGTTGGTAACTGATTTATCAACCGAAGCATTCATCGGTGCTTTAAAAACGCTTTATTAGCCGTAGAGTCCGTTGTCAAAATATATATTCAGATAACGCTACTAATTTTATAGGCGCAAAAAATCAATTATCGGAATTGACAAAAAGTATCTATTCCGAAAAGGGGCAGGAATCAATAATTTCTACTGCCAGTTCAAAGGGAATACAGTTCCATTTTATCCCACCACGTGCACCACACTTTGGAGGACTTTGGGAAGCAGCGGTGAAATCTGCAAAACATCTTTTGCTACGCAGTGTTGCAACTGCGTCCTTAACTCAAGAAGAATTGGAAACTATCGTAGTGGAAATCGAGGCGATACTTAACTCTCGCCCACTAACTCCTATGTCAAATGATCCTAACAATCTTGAGGCATTGACTCCTGGTCATTTTCTGATTGGAAAAGCTCTCGTATCTCAAATAGATAGCAGCGCAACAACAGTAAAGGTATCGGGACTATCTCACTGGAAACTAGTGGCCCATCTAAAACAGGAATTTTGGAAAAGATGGTCCACTGAATATTTAAATCAATTGCAGCAACGCTACAAATGGAATAAGCAATTTACCAACCTCAAGATTGGCGATATGGTGATAATTAAGGAAGATAATTTACCAGTCATGAAGTGGCCTTTAGCTAGAGTAGTAAAAATTCACCCTGGGAATGATAATGTGGTTAGAGTCGTGGAAGTCAAAACAGCTAATGGACTGTTCAAACGCCCAATACATCGACTCGCTCTCCTACCCATCGAATCAGATTCTGAAGAAACCATTACCTCTGATGACAACAATCCAAACGTCACCAATTCAACTATCACCAATATAACGTCCGACTCTGATGACACCAACTCAACCACCACCAATAGGACCTCGAACTCAAATGAGGAACCTAGGGCTAAGAAGAAGAAAACGCTATCAAGCCATCTCAACCTGGCGCTACTTTCAATACTATTGCTGTTACCATTGGTCTTTGGTACTCCAGTCAAAACCAAGAAATTTGGAACAAAATTAGGCATTCAGTTCGAGGAGATTGGCACAGCAGCCATTTCAACCACTGAATGGAACATCTTTGTATACTACGACTTAAGTACATATTGGTCTGAAACATCAACTTTGATCAATGGCACGAAATCTTTAAAACGTCTTTGCAATATGATAAAATTAAACGAATCATGCCTCAGCATCATTAATCATTTTGAACACATGGAAGATGATCTACAACTAGAGAATCGACTGTTGCGGAGTAAAAGAGGAGCTCTGAATATAGTTGGTAATATTGCTCATTCATTATTTGGCATATTGGACTCTGAATACGCTGACCAGATATCCAATACAATACAACAGGTGAAAGAAAATGAATCATATTTATTGAATTTGTTCAAGAATCAAACATCAATTGTTGATTCAACAATCAATATCATAAGGAAAAAACCAGTTGGCAGCTAAGGCAAGGTTTAAACAATTGGAGCAGAAAATTGAAACGTATTCGGAAGCAATGCAGGACATCAATAATGTATTATTCCAGATACATCTCACCCAATTGTTTAATAGTGGTGTCTTAGAATTGAACCTACTATCCAATAATATAAGGAAAATTCAGTCGTCAATTCTTGATACCCTCATAGACACACATCATGGAAAAATCAGTCCATTGCTATTAACTCCAGAACAATTACAAAATGAAATCATTCAGATTAGATTTCATGCACCAACTTCAGTAACCCTTCCTATATCTGGAAAAGATGAACTACTACAGCTCTTTACACTAATGAAGGTTCAAGGTAGACTTACGCTCCAGCATGCAGTATTCAAAATAACATTACCATTGGTTGAACTTGAACAATTTAAGATATTCCAGCTGATTCCCGTACCCAACATACTCAACAACACCATGGTTGCCATCAAACCATGCACCGATTTCCTGGGCATTTCAGCATCCCATAAACAATACATTCTTCTTACAAGGTCAGATTTAAGTGCTTGTAATATAATAAATCAAGACATGTTTTTGTGTTCCAAGGTTCAAATCCGCTACAATTATGGTTCCGAGGTATGTGCATGTGAAATTAACCTATTCAACAATAAAACAACACCAAATTGTATCCTGGAAAAAACTAACGTCAGATGGATACCACTCAACAAAAGAAATCAATGGATATACGCTACTTCATCATCTTCACAGGCTACAGCTGTTTGCAACAGGGAAATCATTCCTATATCATTAAAAGGCTCCGGTTTGCTGACGCTTGACCCAGAATGCATGCTCAAACATGAGTTTGCCACTATGAATGGACAACAAGCAATATCAAGTACAGTAAGATCTTCATATACGAGTCTTGGCAAAATTTCAGACTTATTGCTACCAAGGAACACTACTGCTTCCATTAAACTATACCAATCAAATTCAACAAGTTACGAGGCAATCTATGCCAAGAGTTTAAAGGACCTCACCATGCTACAAAAATCACTGGAAGAACATGACATCGCTGATCTACCTAATAAATTGAAAGCCCACCAGACGCACAGCTATACTATTGGCTACCTGGGACTTTTATTCAGTATTGTCGCACTAATCACACTACTGTCAAAATGCAAGTTAAAGACAAGACCTGCAAGGCCACATCCAACTACATCAACTGAACCAATTGAAGAGGACATTGAACTTCAACCACACGTCAACAAACATAAGATGACACCTTCACCAGCGCCACGCAAATTCACAGTGAATACCTAGCTGGCATATAATAACATTGTTGAACGTCCGTTCAACGCGGGGGAGAATGTTCAAACTTTTGATAATTGAGTTGCCCTAATATTAATTTTCATTTTGTGAGCCACCTTAATGCTAAGTGTTTCAGATTACACATTATGTGAATAAAAATTGTCACATGAATATCAGGTGGCATTAAATGCATGCTTTCAACCATTGGTTGGGAAGACGTAAATTTTATACACAAATTTTAAGGCAAATAATGGTAACTCAGCAAGTTTTAGCATTCTCGATTCTTATTGGCTAAAAAGCCACAAATTTATAAGTTAATATAATTAAGTGAAATATAGAGTAATTTTAGTATAAATAGTTGAATAAAATTCATTAATAGGGTCAGTAGTAAAAACTCGCTTTTTATTTATTGATCGCCTTACGTTCAAGTTCCAAGTGCTTGAAAGTAAAAACCACTCAAAAATTAGTACAGTTCAAATTTATGTGTTTGAACTGAGTCATACTAATAATTTCATTAACAATTATAATTATAATTATATTTATAATTATAAAATTATAATTATAATTATAATTATAATATAAATTATAATTATAATTAAGATTATAATTAAGATTATAATTATAATTCCAGTCAATATTCCAGATACGCAAGACATTTTAAACGATTTAGGACTAGCAATGACATCCCCAGCAATGGAAGCCCAGGAGAAAGCGATAACTACGATGTTAGAAGTTGGGTCAGTGGACAACGAGAATTTGTCAATGCTAGAAATCATAAGAGCTTTTGTGGGAGACGAACTTTTTAATGTTGATAATCATGACTCTGAAAACAGTGGAGAAAGTGTGTGTGAAGAAGCGGAATTTGAAGTGGAAACAAGCAACAACTACAATGAGCCAAGGAATAATGAATATAATGAAACAATTGAAATCGGACTACAAGCAGTTAAAAGATTGTTCATTCGAGGATTTTAAACTCAAAGTGTCAAAAAGCGAATACTTCACGATGTTTACAGAAAAGAAGCTGAATTCCCAACTAGCAGATTTAATCATCGAGAATTACTCGAGAAACACAGAGGTTCCATCTTCTTCATCGCAACACATGACAACCACTACCATGTCGTCCACGACTGCCAGTATACTAATTATTCCTGTAGATGCACCAGTCTTGAATACGTCAAATCCTACAGAATCTTTGGGAATAGATTTTCTAGACGCTCTGATCCCGCATACACCTATACCATTGAACATTGGAGCAATCTCGCAGTCTATTTGCAGAAAGAAGAACGATATATTAACCAGATGGATGTCGCCGGGAGAAACTGGGTACCTGGTGATAAAATTGGATATTTAAGATTTCAACAAAATCTCATCGAAGCCGAAAAAGAATTGGTGGAAAGAGGCGGAAATTCGGTCGACTTTTATAACAGCGAGCCCTGTAGATCCGGTGAACATCATGATACAGAAAATTGTAGCAGAAACGGCCAAGAGGGTCACTCGAATTCCCAACACCAAAAAAGAGGAAAAGGTGATCAACTCAACTCAAAGATACTACTCAACCCCTTCACTGGATTCACTAAACCCCAGCTGGAATTGGTTGAGAACAAATTTGTGGCATCAGAAAAAGATGCAGTTGCAAGTTATGTCTCATCCAAGTTCTGGATGGAGAGGGTAAAAGAAACTAACAACATGGCAGAATTTAAGGTAGCCATAGGAACACATACACATAATTATAATTATAATCCATAGAAATTGAAGATTGGTATTTTAATGTAAAAACAGATTTAGTTACAGATCTTGAAGATGAAATATCCGAAAAAAGCCTTTCTCAGATATTAAAATTATTCCCTGAGCAAGAACATCAAAAAATAATCCTTTTAAGTAAAAAATGGGATATTATCTATAAGCATTTCCCAGAAGATCTTACAATGGCGTTTATTTCATTATATAAACTTTATTATCTGTGTTCTGGAATAACAGATGGGAAAGAACTTTTACAATTACCAAATTTATTTCCAAGTAGCATTGACAACATTATAGAACTTTTAATTTATTTTGATTATATAACGGGTTTAGAGTTAGCTACAACTAAACTAATGGAGACTGTTATTGACTTTCTCAATGATAGCAACATTCCTGCTCATAAAGATATTTTATATTCTTTAACATTAAAAAGTAACAATAAACCCATAGATAGACCAGAGAGTTTAAACTTTAAATTGACACCATCAGTAATAAATGAGCCTGAAACAAATCTTGAAGAATTATTGGGAAGAATGCAGATTTCCCCTAAAGAACAATCACCCGGACAAAAATTAGGACCTCCCAACTTAAATCAACATCCTGGGAAAAAGAAATTTACCGGCCCTTTGAGATCTTACAATGAGATCCTCACACAACCTGTATCTCAATCTTTATATCATGACACTCCTACCTGTCAAGCGTCAGATTATTTATTTTTAAACACTCCTTGTCCTCCAGGAATCTTTAGTGAGGCATACAAAATAACACATCTAGAGTGCATCTTGAAAGCAACAGTTGCTCATCAGAGCCTAACAAAAGAACATCGGTTATTTATTTATCTTCACTTCATTATAATTATAATTATAGCCATAGGCACAAAACATGGGGCGAAGCCCCGTTTGCCTGGCTAGCCATTCTGCTGACGCACACCACGCGCTGGGTGGGGTGTGTGTGGTGTTATAAATATTTACCGATCAAATTTCTTTATCAGCAAAAATTATTAATATTTTTTAATATAAATTAAAACAATTTATAATTATTTGTCAGTATGTCTCATACCTCAGAAACAACTTGTTCATACAATTATTCAAGTGATTCAAATTCTTATAAAACTGAAAGTGAAAATGGAAAAGAGGAAAAGGTGATCAACTCGTCCTTTTTCTACGACAATACGCAGTATCGCCCATAAGTCATATTTTTTCTACTCCATTTTGGTTAACTTCAAAATACAATTTTTTTAATAGAGTAAGTTCATTAATATTAAATGTGTTTAAAACAGGGACATAAGAGTTATAATCAATATTTGAAAAAATCCTGAAATAATAATTAATCAAGAATTTTTAAAACCTGCTCTCTGAATAATAGTTACAAATAACCAATGTTTTTTTGGTCTTTGATAACCATTATATTTTTTTTTTTTTTTTGTTTTGGGCTTCCATAACCATAACAAAAGATTTTTATTTTTTTTGGTCTTACGTAACCATTACAAAAGATTTTTATTTTTTTTGGTCTTCAATAACCATTACAAAAGATTTTTATTTTTTTTGGTCTTCTATAACCATTACAAAAGATTTTCTTTTTTTTTGGTCTTCCATGTCCATTATGAAAGATTTTTCTACATAAAATTTAGTAAAAATTAGAAGAAACTATTAATTAAACTATTGGTAAAATAAGGATAACAAAAGTAGTTTAGTTAAAATACGGATTTCTGTAAAAATAGCAATAAAATTAGTCCAATTGAATTAGAACACGTTTTACAGACTTTTGTACTAACCTTTTTTTTTCGAGTGTGCATAAAACGGTATATTTTTCTGTTTTGCTTTTAATCATGTTCCTTTTGTTTCTTCATTGTTACTATTGACAGCTTTGTTAATATTCATTCGGTTATTGTTTATTACATTGATAACATTTGTTTATCGTTATTAATAAAATCTTTTAAATAATTGCAACTACTTTGTTATTTAATTAACAGTACATATTAAAGCAATACATAGTGAAAGGGTGAAAAAGTGAAAGAGTGAATAGAAAAGAAGTGAAAAATGGGAAGAAAGCGAAATATTTTTATTCGAGAGTTTTTTATTTTTGAGGCAATGAAAAACGAATCCACGTGTAAAACTTGTAAATGCAAAATTGTTGGAAGTCATGTGACTAACCTTAAAAGACATATGTTAGCTTACCATATCGAGCTTTATAATCAGGAACGGGAGGATTTTGATAATCATTTGGTTGAAAATGAAGGCGGCAAAAAGTTTTGTGTTTGCTACTCAGAAAAGGAGATCAGAAATGCGTGCTTGAAAATAGTAACGGAAAACTCTCAACCGTTGTCATTCTTCGACTCTGAAGCATTTAAAATTCTTACAGATCAAATTTTTAAAGGTCTTAATATGAGTCCAATAAGATCTCATAACATAATAACCATTATCAGTAGCGGATATGAGCGAATTAAAGACATGATTTCAAGAAAAATTAAGGGAAAGGTATTTTCCTTAAAGATGGATAGTGCTACAAGGAATGAACGATCCGTTCTGGGAATTAATATTCAGCTAATTGTTGACGGCAAGATTGAAATTTATACGCTTTCTATAAGTGAAATGCGGACCTCGCAAACTGCTCAAAATTTAAAGGAACATTTGCAAGAAGTTTTAAATGAATTTGGCATAAGCAAGACGCAAATCTTTTCAGTTACGACAGATAATGGTCGGAACATGTTGAAATCGGTTGACTTACTTGGCGTTTATAGTGATGATGATAATGCTGATGATGACAGTGACGACGGCGATGAGGATGAAGATAATGGCGATAATAATATTACTCAATATTCTGCAAATTCTGTTGCAGAAAATCAAGATTCCTTTTGGGAAAATCTTTTTGAAGAACATCATCAAATCCACTCAGTGAGATGTGCTGCTCATACACTCCAATTGGCGATACATGATTTTCTACGCAACGATGAGAGGATGACAATTATTCACAGTGTACGGCAGATAGTAAAAACTTTGAGAACGCAGCAGTGGAAGTAAGTTAAAAATATTTATGCATGTTCCTAAAACTACATGCACACAAAAAAAAACTACCTAGTTCGCAATTAAATTAAATACTGAAATTATTAGGGATGTTTTCGGTTCCAAAACTCAAAATAGCCAAACCTACCTAGTTTTTGCTCGGTGTGAATATACCTAGTATAATATGCACATTTTGCTTATTTTATTGTAGGAGATCGTTGAAGGTACTAAAATTGCGCAAGCCGACCCTTGATGTACCCACGCGTTGGAATTCCACCTTTGTTATGCTGACGAGGTTTCAAGATTTTAAAGAATTGTGTTTGAAGCATTTCAAGAACACAATTTCGGAGGCCGAATGGGAAAAAATTGACATTCTTGTTTCAACCTTAAAGCCATTGTATGAAACAACACTTAAACTTCAACACCAACAACTTCTCATGGGAGATTTTTATAGACTATGGTTTACCTTAAAAGTGGAACTGCAAAACAGGAATACGGACGAATCTCTGGCTATTTATGATTGCATTTGTAAAAGGGAACCTTTACTTATAAATACAGATTTAATGAATTCAGCACTGTTTCTCGATCCACGCTTTCGGCGAATTCTAAATTTGGAGCAAAAGGAGGCTGCTAAAACTCATCTGAAAAAACTAAATGTTGAAATATTGACGATTTAACCTAAAATTGAGCTTGTTGTTTTAAGGGAGAGGCAGAAGAATTAGGACCAACGCCTAACCTGTCCAGTACGCAATTCGTAAATGAAACATCAAATATGAGCACCTGTTCCGTGAGAGAAAATTTAAGAGCACTAGAAGTCGACTCAGATTCCGAAGAAGAGCCTTCAAACCATCACACGCAATTTCTGAAAGCTGCATTCGGTGAAATCGATATTTATAAGGAAGCCAGAGTTGACATTGATACAAACTTGATAGAGTATTGGCAAGCAAAAAAATATTCATACCCCTTTTTAAGGAAGCTAGCATTAATAGTTCATGCCGTTCCAGCAACACAAGTCAGCGTTGAAAGGGCATTTTCTGCTCTGAAAATTATACTAACTGACTTACGCTGCAATTTATCTGAGCGAACATTGCGTTCATTAATGTTTGTAAAATTAAATTCTTAGAAAATACATATGTATATATATCTCAAAATGTTCCACTTTTTTAATTTCAAAGCTATAGTTTCATACAGTTTGTTAGGATTCAATTGGTTAATTTGGTTACTTATAATGACTATGTAAGAAGAAAAAAAATATGAGAAAGATTTGCGGATCCTAACCAAAATCAATAAAAAAAAGTTCGTCCTTGTGCAAATATAGATAAGTTAGTGTGCAAAATTTTATAAAAATATCTAAAGATTTGCGAACTGAAACGTGGTTATAGAAGACAGAAAAAATAATAATCTTTCATATTGGTTATCAAAGACCAAAAAAAAAAAATCTTTTATAATGGTTACAGAAGACCAATAAGAATAAAAATCTTTCATAATGGTTACCAAAGACCAAAAAAAATAAATATCTTTTGTAATGGTTACGGAAGACCAAAAAAACCAATAATCTTTCATAATCGTTATCAAAGACCAAAAAAAATAAAAATCTTTCATAATGATTATGGCAGCACTACAATTTTCTGGGTAATTTATAATTATTATTACAGGCCCAATTTTTTTTCAGCTATTTTTTCCATAACCTTTTGCATATTTAAAAAATAATAAGAGTTAAATCGGGTCCCTGGTTTAAAATACACCAAGCATTTTACAATGATTTGTCTATAGAAGAATTATATTCCCACTTCATGTCTCTAGAACCTCAATATGTAATTTTTAATTCTCCAACAGTTCATATAGACGATTATTATTTAAATATTGAAGAAAGTTTAAATGCGGTTGAGGAATTAATCAATTTTCAATTTTACGATAATTCTGAACAAATCATAAAATTTTATAATATTTTATTTAACGTACTCGATAAAAAAATACCAAAAAAAAATTCTAGTAGTAGTAGTAGTAGTAGCGATTTTATTTCATTAGAAATATCGTGCTAGTTGTACGAGACGTTTGCTGAATTAAAATCTTTTTTATTAAAATGGAAACAAACGTAACAAATCTTACCGAACAAACCACATCTGGAAACAGAAAAGGTTCTGGATCAAAATCACGTCAACGAGGAGACTTCCAAAAGAAGATGAACTCTCAGTTCCAAGCCGAATTACAGGCATCCATCCACAAGAGACTTAAAATTTCCGATCCAACCAATCTAGATGAAGTTCAACTTCAGAAATCCTCACCACCTCAGCTCATACCAATCACGTTTAGAGGTCTACCCTCTTTTACGTACGAGTTATGGGAGCGAATGAAGGCAATTGGCACACGTCCATTTGCATCATTATCATCTGACGACAATAGAGCAATTTTTCTTAAATGTCTTCTATATATTGCAGAGACGAGAGTCTGCTATGCACAACAAACGTGCGGGCGAAACCCTGTGTTTCCTTTAACATCTCTTACCACCTTTACAGAGATACAGTTACGATCAATCCGATTGTATTCTAGCAGATTACCGACACCTCTAGTGATCTACATGGAAGCAATAGGCAATATAACTGCTAATAAACAGCTCATTGTTCCGACTGAAATGAAGACTCAGCCACCAGAAAAAAATTCTATATTTATTTTATCAGCACCTAATGCTGGAAAAAAATTTTTTTTCGACGCTGTTATACATTATTGTATAAATTTTGGTCAAATGGGGAACTTTAACAGATATTGTTCTTTTGCATTAATGGAATGTGTAGATAGAAGAATAATATTGTGGAATGAACCTGTTATGGAACCATCAGCGTCAGAAACTTTAAAATGTATTTTAGGCGGTGATACTTGTAATGCTAAAGTTAAATATCAAGGAGACGCTGTAATTAGTCGTACTCCAGTAATAATGTTATCAAATAACGATGTATTTCCTAAAGATGAAGCATTTAGGTCTCGTATGTTTAAATTTAATTGGACCCCTGCACCTTTTTTAAAAAAATACAACAAAAAACCAAATCCTATTGTAATTTATCATTTATTTAATAAATATATACTTAATAAAGACTAAAATAAAAAATTTATATTGTTTTATTTAATACGTTTCTTTTTTGGGTAAGATAAAATTTCATATTTATTTTCAATAATTTCATCCATTGTTTCAGTTACGATTCCTGTAGCATTATCAGTATTGCCAAGTAAAGTTGTTCCATCTGTATATGTTGGATTAGCAGAATTCATTAAAGCAACTTCAGTTGGCCATGCTATAGAAATATTTTTAGTAAATGCTGAAGAAATTATAATTATATAATTATAATTATTCAAGGGACCTTTACGACCTATATTTGACTAATGAATAAACCTTTACGAGTAAAACACCCAATTTTAAAAATCGCTAATAACGCTTTAGTTGATACATGCTTTTGCAAATTGCTAAAACTTCAAATATCTATACTATCCAACAGTTTGTTACATTGGAAGATTTAAAGGTAATTAAGATATCACAGGTTAGTCTAAGCAACGACAGCCTGCTTATCCAAACGGAAACTGTAGACTATATATTAGCCAGACCAAAGAAGATCTTTAAGGGTTCTCTATATTTTGACGACGAACTAGCTTTTCTGAACAAATTAAGTAGCCTTTTTCCTGACAATACAGTAAAGGTGGTGATAGATTATGTCAGACTTCAGGAAAATAGACGTAACAGTTCAGCTTGATTGGCCAGCAGGCATGCTTCCTGACACTGGGGTAGAAGTTATGTCCATTGCTGATGGTCAGAAGATACTACTCAACCCCTTCACTGGATTCACTAAAGACCAGCTGGAATTGGTTGAGAACAAATTTGTGGCATCAGAAAAAGATGCAGTTGCAAGTTATGTCTCATCCAAGTTCTGGATGGAGAGGGTAAAAGAAACTAACAACATGGCAGAATTTAAGGTAGCGATAGAAACACATAGAATAAAAAATTGCAAGCTCCCTGAAGAGAAAGTAATCATGAAATGTGAACGGGGAACACGCCAAGAATTTACTTGTAATATTTATGGTATCGACGTGACATACGTTGGCACTAAACCTAGAGGGTAAAAGAAACTAACAACATGGCAGAATTTAAGGTAGCGATAGGAACACATAGAATAAAAAATTGCAAGCTCCCTGAAGAGAAAGTAATCATGAAATGTGAACGGGGAACACGCCAAGAATTTACTTGTAATATTTATGGTACTGACGTGACATACGTTGGCACTAAACCTATATAAGACACTAAACCTATATAAGACACTAAACCTATATAAGACACTAAACCTATATAAGACACTAAACCTATATAAGACACTAAACCTATTGTAGCATGTTTAGCATGAATTGTATGCGACTAATACCTACAAGAATATTTTCAAGTTCTTTAAGTATAAAGGATCATATTACACAACGATCAACACTTATTACATTGTACGACGACTGCTGTGGTTACAAACATTCTAAGCTGAGAATGCTCAGTCAGACTGTTGAACATCCACTGTACACATTGATTAACAGTCATCCCTTCTGGTATTGTACATTGATCGTTGTTTTGTACTAACAATCTAACTAAAAGTACCTAGTCTGTTGCTACATTTTCCACTGTATTTAGAAATGTCGAGTAAGCAATTATGTACTATAAATTAAGCTCGATTTCAATCAATAAAGGGAATTCTTTGCTTAACACCATTTGGGAGCGTTTAATCCGCTCTATGCAAAGAAACAGAAAATAAAATACAAACAAATTGTTTTTATTTACATGGCGAACCTGCCTTGTGCTTGAAATTAGCACAAAAAGAACTTCTTCTTTTAAAAAAAGCTGGAAGTGCTACGCAAAAAAAAAAAAAATTGCACTCAGCCATCAAAATAAAATTTTAATGTCCTGACGGATCAGCCACAACGATCCGTCAGAAGAGAAGGAAGTTCCCTGTATAGCCAAGAGACAGGATGGAAAACGGCCCAAAACCCCTTACAATAGAAGAGTACAGGGCAAGACAACAGAGGAAGAAGACAACAACAGAAGACCTACCAAAAATCCCACGAGTGAAGCCACCAAAAAGGCGAGTTGGATACCTAGTACAAAAACGCCGAGAACTGGCGCAACTGAGACGCCTAATAAATTCCAACCCACCACCATCATGGGAAGTTTCAACCAGGATCTGGCTGAAATAAATGAGGTAGTGTAGTGTGTTTGACAAGTCTGCGTTACCATACCGTCTGTATGTAACTAGAGACCCACACTTTGTGGAATGTTGTTTGTCAACTACTCACCAAACTTACTAGCGTGGGATTTTGCTTACATTGCGAAATCCACGCTATATAATAATATGTTTAAGTAGTTCTAAGTAATTTTTAGATACAATAAAATCAGTTGCTCATTAGAGCTTAAAGAAATAACAACAGTCTTCTTTATTTCCACCACATGGCGACCGTGACTTGGTGCTAACCAAGAAGTGTAAAAATAATAAAAGTAACATAAAGGGTTGGGTCCAACAGGACCTGACCCTGAACAAAAAAAATCAAGTTAAAGTGATTGTTATAAACATTATAAAAAACTTAGAAATTTTTTTTTTTTGAAAAAAAATTTTAGTTTCTATTAAAATTATATAAATTTAAAAGACAAAATAAGTAATAAACCAAAAAAAAAATAAAAAAAAAATACGTAGATAAATTGTGCCATCTACAAAAATAAATACATTTAAAAAAACCAAACTAGACAATAAACAGAGTGCATACTAGATATGCACCTGTAGCGAACGGAGGCGACTTCGCCCGTGTTTAAATTTTTTTTTTTTTAAAACTATAGTGAAAACCAAAAGAAAAATATTTTGAACAAAAAAGAAATTTTTTTTATGTTAAAATTTAAATTTCAAAAAAAAAAAAAAAAATTTAAATTTATGATAGTGAAAAAAAAATATTTTGAAAAAAAAAATTTATGTTAAAATTTAAGTTTCAAAAAAAAAATGATGAAAATTTAAATTTATGATTGAAATTTTGTTTTGTTTAAAACTTTTAAAACTTTTTTATTTAAAATTACAAAAAAAAAAAAAATTTTTTTTAATATAGTTTTTTTTTGAAAAATTACAAAAAAAATTAATATAGTTTTTAATAATTAAAAATTACAAAAAAAAAAATGAATACAATAAATAATAATTAAAAATTACAAAAAATTAAGATTTTGTTTTGATTAAATTTTTTTTTTTTAATTCTGTAAATTTTTTATGGTCCTTTATAATGAATAATAGAAGAAAAATTAAATCCGATAGATACTAACATTAGGGAACTAGTAATAGAACCAGCTTCAACCCCGGAGCAACCGGCCCCATATTTGATAAGACACTACCAGCACCAATTAGGCGATTTGATAAAAAAGAAAAAATATAAAAAAATATTCCATGTCCACAAATCATAAAAGATTATAACTCTCATATGGGCGGAGTTGATATAATGGACAGCTCAATGGGCCGTCACAAAGTGTACTAACCGAGTATTTTATCATCTTCTTAATATGACTTGCGTAAATGCCTGGATCCTACATAGAAGAATAAACAAAGATCGACAAGTACCGGATGCACTGTTTTCATGAACAACCACCACCTATTGAAAACCAAATTGAGGAAAAACGCCCTAAACCTAATGCTCAATCATCGCCGCCCAAAAACATCAGACTAGATATGATGGACCACTGAACTACGATGGATAAAAAAAGGAAAATGCAAGCTACCAAATTGTTCTGGACAAACAAGGATGTTTTGCACAAAATGTAATCTCATAATTTAATGTTTTTTTGTACTGAATTTTATGTTTTTATGTATTATTTTTACCAATAAATGTTATATGTTTTAGTTTTTTTTTTTTTTTTTTTAATTTAATTATCTGTGTTTTTTATTACATTGTTTTTTACAACTTTTTGTAAATAAAAAAGTGTAAAATCTTAAATTTATGCAATTTACACTCAAACCTCGTTTTATGCGAATTCGTTTTATGCGAATTCAAATTTATGCGGTTTTAAAATTTTAATTTTTTTTGCGTTATTATTGCATATCACGAATTCCGCGAAAAGGTCATCCGCACATGTAAAAATCAAAGTACTAGATGAAGAAAATTAAACATACTCAATATATTCACTCGACTCCTAGAGACATAATTTGAGTTGATTTTTTCAGAATAACGGTAGTTTTGCTTACCTTTCCTTTGTTTTTGCTTGGTGAGTATATTTTGTACAACATTTTTTAGTTTTATCTCTACATTTGTGGTGCGCGTACGTCAATTTTGTGCAAGTTGTAGAAAGCATTATATTAACTGACAAATTAATTAATTAATTGTTAACAGTTATCAGCTACATTTGGTGGTAAGTAATCTAAAATAGGGCAGAAAACTTTAAATTGTTTTGTACCTAGTTTTGTGTAGCATGTACGTTACCAAAAGTCTTTAAGTTTCAACAATGCCTTAATGAAAAAAAATTATTTGCTTACAAATAAAGTTATTTGTAGATTTTGAGTCAATAAAGCTATCCTCAAGTGTTTTTTATTTTAATTTTTTTTAAAGAGATAATATTAGTTTCGTACATGCTACATATTTATGTATGCAATAACTTAATGCAATATGAAAACAGCATTTTTTTCATGATTTTATTTTAAACTTCAGAAAATGGTAAGGGGGAAAGAAGATATGAGACGATGTCGACAGAAGTTGCGAGAAAATGGAAGGAACATAAGGAAAAGGAACGTGAGAGAATGCAAAAGTACAGACAAAAACTGAAAAATGACTCAGAAAACCGAGTAAAAAAAGTGACAACTGTGGAACAAAAGAAGAAGAAAACTGAGAGAATGCGTCAATATCGAGCTACCATAAAATATAAAATCGAACATCCAGAAGCAAATGGACTACCGTATAAAACAAAACAATCGCTTTTTAAGGCAGTGAGTCGCGTGCGAAAAGTTTTGCCAGAGAGTATTGACAGAAAACGAATTGTATTGAAACAGCTGTTTAAGGAATTTTATCCGGAAATCGCGTCACAGATAAGTAATAAAGAAAACAAAATAAAAAACTGTTACAAGAAAGTCCAAGCTGAAAAGGTTTACAATGCTAAAGTGGTTAATTTCTACCAGCGAGATGATGTTTCTTATCAAACACCAGGCGTATCTGATGTAAAGTCCGTCAAAACTGATAAGAATAAAGTTTTAATGCAGAAGCGGTACATGATAATGACCTTGAGAGAGGCTTACGAAATTTATAGTAACGAAACCCAAATAAGCGAAAGAGTGGGAAAACCCAAATTCTTTGAATTACGCCCCCGAAATATAATGGTTGTTGCCGACACACCGCACAATGTGTGTGTATGCCAGCTACATGCTAACTTTGTTAATTTGTGTTCAGCACTTAAAAATATTTATGGGTTTCCATCACCATACAAGTCTGTTTTAAACGAGCTTTGCTGTGATATGGCAAGTGAAAGTTGTATGATGGGCGAATGCGTTAACTGCGAGACGGATATCAAAGATGTATTGCCATTTCTAACTGACTATAACATAAACATATACTGGAAACAATGGGGAAAATCTCAGCAAAATGGAAGAATTGAAGAGATTAAATACAATGCATCTGTTGCTAGAGCAGTCCAAGAATTACAAGCCCAACTGCCGAAGTTCAAAAAACATTTTTATATCAATAACATTCAGTCAGCACATTTTATAAAATTAAAGCAGAATCTAAATGAGGATGAAGTGGTAATTCAAATTGATTTCGCAGAAAATTTTGCACTATTTTTCCAAGATGAAGTACAGGCTGCCCATTTTTCATACGAACAAGTCACGGTGTTTACTGCATGTATTTGGGTCAAAAATAAAATTCAGTCGATTGCTATTATAAGCAATGACTTAAGTCATGATAAGTATTGTGTTTGGAACTTCCTGAAAACAATTTTGGACTACCTTAAAGCAGATATCGACGCATTTAAAAAGTGCCATATTTTTTCCGATGGATGTGCCTCGCAATTTAAAAATAAATTCATACTGTCAAGCTTGATTATGATGGAGTCTATATATGACATGAAAATAACTTGGTCATTTTTTGCTACATCACATGGAAAGGGCGCTGTTGATGGCATAGGAGGAACCGTAAAAAGGACAGTTTGGACGCAAATAAAATCTCGTCAAAAAACGATAAGAAACGCAGAAGATTTTGCGAATTGTGCAACAGAAAAATTAAATAATGTTAAAATATTTTTTAATAATAAAGAAACTATAATTGAAACTCGCAATCTGTTAAGTCCAATATGGGAGCATACTCATCTACCCAAAATCCCCAATCTACAATTGCAGCACTTTTTGGAAGTTTCCCACAATCGCATACTCTCTCGCTATACCTACAAATCAAATAAATGTACAACAACCGAATACATAAATTACAGACATAACAATTAACACTTAACTTAATTTTTTGTTAGTTTTTTTTTATATGTATGTATTTCTGTTTCTAAATAAAATGAATTCAATAATTTTGTTACATAACATCAAATACTGTTTTATTTTATTAAAATAAAATAAAATCAAGACATGTTTTTGACCGTTTTGTGTAGTCGTCTAACAGTGTGTAGTTGTACGTTACAAGTGCTACATGTACGTTACATTGCAATCTATTAAAAAAATCTCGTTAACATTGAGTTTTTTCTAGATGAAATCACCTAAAACCCAGTACAGAATAGTCTCCTGTAATTACGAAAAACAAAAAGTTTGTATATGAAACCGATTCGCAGAAATTTCAAATAGAAGTAAACATAACATATTTTGGGGGAAATTTTTGTGGCATGTACGTTACGCATATTTTGCAGATAATCTTCTATGATAAAATGTGAATGATAAAACTTTTATACATTTCAAATGATCACTTGCTTTGACATTTAAAAACTGTAAAATAAGTTTTTGAAAAAATTATTTTACTAGGAAATAACATCAAAATAATTCGCACGCTGTAGTCGTACGTTACATGGAATTCGTGATATATAAAATACAATTATTTTTTAATATGAAATTTCATTTGATGTAACTACTTTCGTTAAAAATGGATATTTTGCCCATATAGACCCCATGAAAATTTTCAAATCGTTTCCGGGTCCACTAAAAATTATCGGATTGACTCCAAATTTTACAGGATTACTTTTTTAACAGAAGGGAACAAGAATCGTGCCGGCGAACTAGAAAAAACACTTTTTAAAATTTTCCCATACAAATAAGAACCCCCTACTGTATATGCATACAATGTATCTTGTTGTACTGTATTCAATTTCATAGAAGTCGATATTATTAACCCACAAATTTGTTTCATTGTTTTCATTGAAGTCTATATTTTGTGTAGAAAACTGTAGTGTAATTAACAATTCGATATTGTCGTGCTTAAAGCCATCGCATTCATAAACTTTAAGCTTGAATGTGATTGGCTAAAAGCCGTACTTTTTTTGATAAGTTAATATGACACCTTCATAGTATGAACCATGGGAACCACTCATATGATGGTTACCCACGAAATACAATTAAGGTAGATTAAGTTATTTTGATAAACAATAAAGCAGTTGCTCATTAGAGCTTAAACTTAAAACGTATAGCTTTTCTTATTACAAAACAAATATGAGTTGAGTAATTAGAAATGGGTTGGACCGCACACGAGTTATGACACATGTAAATTACAACACGAGAGTAAACTCTTTGGAAAAGGGAGGAGTTTAACTCTGAGTATGACAAAATGCATTGTTGATTTAATCATAAGATATTGAGAAGGCTTTAGAAAGTCTCTCTTAGAAAGGTCGTCTAGAACGTCTCATAAGTTATTTATAAGTAGGGCACTTTGTAAATAAAGGCAATTAATTCTAAAACTGAACACAAACCAACAACTTGTTTTCATTCACTACATGGCGATCCTGCCTAAATCAAAATAAATTTTTGTAATATAAAAGCAAAAAAAAAAGTACAAAGCAATACTTGCTTAACTTTTGCTTTAATTCAAAAAAATTATTATTTGGTGACAATAGATACCAACTTACTCTGCTTAGGCACTGTTGGATCTATTGAAAGGAAAAAAATAAAGGAAATATTTATAATTGCATGGAGAAATACCGGAAGCAGGTAGAAGAGGCCGAAAAACGTTGGGCTGAGCTGCACAAGGACCCAACAAGTGGACCAAAAACAAGGCATCCCAGAAAAAAGAAGGAATAATAGATGAAAATCGTGATCTAATCGAACCAAAAAGTGCAATTTTGGACTCGACCAACTCCGATTGAGCTAAAATTTGGTATATAAGTAGTAAACATAAAATAAAAATACAACTTCTCTTAAAAAAATTCTAAAACTCATATCTCGAGAATAGGGTGGGTCGAAAAGTTTTAGAAAAATGAAATCCGAGATATATTTAAAAGACGATTGCAGGAGAACTGTCTAACCGATTTTAGTAAATTTTTTTTTGTTTGGAAGGTAATTAAAAATACTTTCTGAAAAAATTACACTGTAAAAAAATTTTGGTACACTGTAAAAATATATTGAGATATTTTTTTCAAAGATGGCACTAGGGTCGAAGATCAAGCAATATTTAAATTTTTTTTTCGCCAAAATAGAGGTCTATCCGTACACTAAAACATATAAATTTTTTCAGATTTAATTATTTTTTTTTCCTGAGATATTTAATTTTAAATATTTGCACTACCTGTCAAAATTGAAAAAATTTACGGTTTTTGGCCAATAACTGAAGAGGGGTACTTCGGATGAAAAAACTTTGTATGGGAGATAAGTAGAACTCATGAAAGCGCAACTCCGGTCTGAACACACCGGGGTTGTGGGGTCAGCCCGTTTCGAGAAAAAAAGATCCAAATGGTTATATATCAAATAACTCCATAACCATGGCACTTAGGGCTAATTTTTAATTTAAAAATGTGCGTTACCTGTCAAAATTATAATGTTTGCAGAATTTTACATCATATTTTATAAATAAAAGAAGATTGTTCTGAATAAATACATTATATATATACTGTTTATTACCTTATAATAGTATAAAAAGTTACATGTTATTTTTCTCTACTAACTTTACGTAATTCGGAGACATCAGAATTGGAGTATTTTTTAACATAAAGTGTGGTTGAACTAACTGGTATGAACGCATGGAATGATTGTGTACCAACTATTGTGATTGCTTGGGAGTATCTTTTATTTAGTTTTTTTTTTCATTTCGACATATTCTTGTTCTGTTGAATATTCAAAACTCATTGAAGTTGAAAACGAATTCGATGCCCAGTTGTACAAGTCAGCTGATGTTTGAATGGTATCCTTATTGGCTAGGCTGAATCGATGAGCTGCCCTCTTCAATGTGCCCCCTATTCCATCACAAGCACATTTTCCGTGACAACACAAAAATTTTTTTTTTATTAAAAAAATACAACAAACAATAAAAATATTATTTTTTTTTTATTTTCATTTTAGTGTGTGATTTAATAATGGATTTGACTAATATATATCGGTGTTGCAAACCTTTTCGGAACAAGAAGTGTTCAAAGAAATTAGTTAGTTTGACTAAATGTAATCAAGATAAGTTGAATGAACTTTATCACACTGAGAAATATACAGCCTACAAAAAAATATGTACCAGTTGCAATATTAGGCTATCAAGAACTAATATTGAAGAACAAGCCATTCAGGAAAATATAAATGTTCCAGTGAATGAAAATACAAATGTCCCAGTGAATGAAGACAAATTGATGACAGATACAGAATCTGACGAGCCTCAACCTGGGCCAAGTAGTTCAAGAGATATAGTAACGCCTTGTTTAGCCAATGTTCAACGAGACGAACTTATTTCCAACATTAATACAAAAATAATTCCTTTATTAGAAGATGTATCGCCTATTAGAAAGAAGCATTGCAAAAGCAATAATTACAACAAAAGAAAATCAGAGGAAATTGCAAATTCTATCCCAAATATACTAAATGAGAAGATATCAGTGGACCAAGAGGATAATATTGTAAACCAGAGAAAAGCCAAATACTATGATGAAATTATCAAAAATCTTAAATTTCAATACAATAGAGGCGATGATTTGGATAAAAAAAAAATATTGTCAATATTGCCGGTTGAAATGAGCCATAAAGAAATTCGGAACATTTTTGGATCAGACATAACCACTTATGCACTCATTCAAAATAAGAAAATTCAACATAATTTGTGTACATTCTCTTCAATTACTGAACCAAACTTCAGAAGGCATTCGCTATCAGACGAGATAAAAGAAAAAATAATATCATTCTATTTAGATGATGATATTAGTCGAATAATGCCTGGGTCTCAAAATTATATTACAATTGGGGAAAAAAATGACCGACAACAAATTCAGAAGAGACTCTTGTTATCCACACTTAGAGAATCATATTTACAGTTTAGAAAAATATTCCCAGGCCAAAAAATTGGGTTTGATAAATTTTCAGAATTACGTCCAAAACAATGTATCCTGTTAGGAATTGGAAATCAACAAAATGTATGTGTATGTACTCTACATCAGAATATGAAACTAATGTTTGAACAAAGCCAGTTAAAGAAAGTTAATGTTAATGGAAAGATTTTAATTGCGTATAAGGATTTAATCAATTGTGTGATATGCGACTCAAATGAAGAAAGAAAGTGCAGTGTATCAATGTGTGACACTTGCTGCTCCAATTTAGTCAATTTAGAAAAACAAATGTTGGAAAATTTCGAACAAACTGGACTAGTTGAAATAAAATATAAAAAATGGACTACTACTGATAGATGTAATTTGGATACTTTGATTGTAGACCCTGAAACATTCACGGAACAATTTATAAGCCATTTGAAAATATTGATACCACATCATTTTATATCTTTTCAACAGTCTCAATTTTTAAAGGAAAACAAGCAATCGCTACAGGAAGGCGAATTCTTAGTGCAGTTAGATTTCGCCGAGAATTATTCATTCTTCGTTCAAGATGCTGTTCAAGGATATCACTGGAATAATACTCAATCTACAATTCATCCATTTGTTATCTACTATAAATCTGATGACATTTTACAACACAAAAGCTTTGTTATAATTTCTAATTGCAGTAATCATGATAGTATAGCGGTGCATCTTTTCGTCAATAAAATGATTAAATTTCTGAAAGAAGGCCACAGAATGACGATTAAGAAAATATTTTTCGTATCAGATGGAGCTGGAGCCCAATATAAAAATAAGTTCAATTTTATAAATTTATGTAATTTTAAAGCTGATTTTCAAATAGATGCAGAGTGGCACTTTCACGCAACAAGTCACGGAAAAAGTGCTTGTGATGGAATAGGGGGCACATTGAAGAGGGCAGCTCATCGATTCAGCCTAGCCAATAAGGATACCATTCAAACATCAGCTGACTTGTACAACTGGGCATCGAATTCGTTTTCAACTTCAATGAGTTTTGAATATTCAACAGAAGAAGAATATGTCGAAATGAAAAAAAAACTAAATAAAAGATACTCCCAAGCAATCACAATAGTTGGTACACAATCATTCCATGCGTTCATACCAGTTAGTTCAACCACACTTTATGTTAAAAAATACTCCAATTCTGATGTCTCCGAATTACGTAAAGTTAGTAGAGAAAAATAACATGTAACTTTTTATACTATTATAAGGTAATAAACAGTATATATATAATGTATTTATTCAGAACAATCTTCTTTTATTTATAAAATATGATGTAAAATTCTGCAAACATTATAATTTTGACAGGTAACGCACATTTTTAAATTAAAAATTAGCCCTAAGTGCCATGGTTATGGAGTTATTTGATATATAACCATTTGGATCTTTTTTTCTCGAAACGGGCTGACCCCACAACCCCGGTGTGTTCAGACCGGAGTTGCGCTTTCATGAGTTCTACTTATCTCCCATACAAAGTTTTTTCATCCGAAGTACCCCTCTTCAGTTATTGGCCAAAAACCGTAAATTTTTTCAATTTTGACAGGTAGTGCAAATATTTAAAATTAAATATCTCAGGAAAAAAAAATAATTAAATCTGAAAAAATTTATATGTTTTAGTGTACGGATAGACCTCTATTTTGGCGAAAAAAAAATTTAAATATTGCTTGATCTTCGACCCTAGTGCCATCTTTGAAAAAAATATCTCAATATATTTTTTACAGTGTACCAAAATTTTTTTACAGTGTAATTTTTTCAGAAAGTATTTTTAATTACCTTCCAAACAAAAAAAATTTACTAAAATCGGTTAGACAGTTCTCCTGCAATCGTCTTTTAAATATATCTCGGATTTCATTTTTCTAAAACTTTTCGACCCACCCTATTCTCGAGATATGAGTTTTAGAATTTTTTTAAGAGAAGTTGTATTTTTTATTTTATGTTACTACTTATATACCAAATTTTAGCTCAATCGCAGTTCGTCATGGATTTTGATGTTCGATTAGATCACGATTTTCATCAATAATAGAATCTGCCACTATTACAGCCTGGACAGCTGCCTTCACTAGACTATTTCCTGATTTTGACGTGGTTGAATACATCGGTATGATGCCTTCAAACTAAACTACTCAAAATTTACATAAAGCCATGTTGAGAGCAACAATATGTGTAGCAATTGTAACAATAATATTGATATTAAGCGTATTATTATTATTCGTATATATAAAAAATTGTTTAACTAATACTGTTAAAACTTGTGATTATTGAGTGTGTAACGTGTGATTATTCCCAACCGTGAATATGGCATATGTATAGTCCCAACTATGGAAATGCCAGACAGACTTAACCATTTTAAATGCCAGCCTTTTGCTGAGCATACAAATTCACACGGTGTTACTTAATAACACCTCATACCTTATTTTTATCAAGGTAAATATTCACACGGTCTTTATACACACGTTGGTCTCTCTTCCATAGCTACCTAGCTTTAAGTTTGATAAATAAACAAGCAGTTCATATTCAAACATCAAACACTACAGTTGTTCTTAATTTTACACCACATGGCGATCCTGCCAGCAGAAAAAAAATGACATTAATCGAAATAACAATTTTATTGTAAGTCATAATAACATTTATATTAAGAGAATTAGAAACATAAGAATATAATTTAATTTTATTCAAATTTGGAATTTCAATGAATTAAAGAAAAAGAAAAAGAAAAAAGGAAAAGATCATTAGTAATCAAAGAATATTACTACGGAATTATAATAAATTTTGTGATTCTACAAAGTTTTTTTTTCATTCTTTTCAATTGAATGAATGGCGAATCAAACAATTTAACAGGATTCCAATTTTAAATAATATTAATAACAACAATAACAATAGTCATAATAATTAAATTGTATTATGGTGGAAATTTTAAGAGTGAAAAATTTTACTAATAAACCAATTTTTTTTTAGTTTCCGTCGGCTGGGATGATTCTCAAGGGACACTCTCACAGCGCGACAGAAATTCTACAGTCACCAAATAGTGAGTGACTGATTTATGCCACATCCACCTCAATCTGTTGTCCTGAAGGAAACGGATAGGGGATGATATGACATAACTGAAATTTTTTTTTTTTTTTAATTGTCTTGTGTTACTAACATTTTTTTTATTAAAACTAAATGTGTTTTAAAACTTAATTTTTTTAAAGGGAAAGAGAAATTTTATTCAAATGGGGGGCAAAGAGTCAAAAGTTGAAAACCCCAATGCTAACGTTTGTAGTGTGTTTGACAAGTCTGCGTTACCATACCGTCTGTATGTAACTAGAGACCCACACTTTGTGGAATGTTGTTTGTCAACTACTCACCAAACTTACTAGCGTGGGATTTTGCTTACATTGCGAAATCCACGCTATATAATAATATGTTTAAGTAGTTCTAAGTAATTTTTAGATACAATAAAATCAGTCGCTTATTAGAGCTTAAAGAAATAACAACAGTATTTTTATTCATCACTACACGTTATTAATGAAGTTACCGTGGAAGTAGAATTCCCGGTAGTTTATTTCATTATAATCATAGCAATATTGGCGTTACAACTGCTGACAACTTTGTACCAGTTGCACAAAAGATCACTGCGCAAAAATTATGCACGCGCAGCTTCTATGGCCAATGGTCTACAGAAAATCTAGACATTGGTTAACTTCGGGGAAAGAAAAGGAAAATAAATATTAGGAACAAAATACTTGCATGGATTGGCAAGGAATCCTAAAGCAAGTTAGGTCATTAAAAGAAGTGTAGTGTGTAGTGAATGCATGAAACAAATAAACAAATGACAATTAGTCATGCATTCATTGAGTTCGATTGCATTCAAACCAATACACACACACACTGTATGTAAAAGTAACAGTAAAACATAAAACATGAATGCAAAACCATTGTATGTAGAATACACATTGCTATTGTTCAAGGGCAGTGTATTGAACTAATATTTAAACAGTTCATCGTTCTACTCCATAATTGGGTCAAAGATTTTGGGTTTCACTTAGAAACCAAAATAGAACGAAATAACAAATGAGCTGGGGACACTTGATCTACACAAAATATAAAGAATGCATTTAACATACGATTGGTAGAATTTAAATTACACTCGATTTGCACTCAATATTTAAAATGCAGTCGATATCCAATCGTTGGAATTTTAGAATGCACTCAAAATATCAAATCGATGATTTGATATTTCGGTTACTGAAAATCATGTGACCCTGGTAGAAATGTTCAATAACTCTATAGAACTTAATACCAATGTTTTGCAATACCATAGTAATAATATAGAAACAATGTAAAATAATTATTTTAAGTTATTTGAGTGACTTTAGAAAGTAACTCAATTCTAGGCTAAGCGTTCTTCACATGTTAGCTTTATAAGCAGGGTAAAATTTAAATACAGGATCAGTTTTTAACAAACCAACAACTTCGCCTTATAATTCATTACATGGCGATTCAGCTTTCACCCTTAAAGCTATAACACATTACATGGCGATCCTGCCACTTTTCTAGTGCTCCCCGTTAGAGCACTGAAAAGAAAAAAAAAAAATCTTGGAAATTCCTAATCCACGCCGAGATTAGAAGGACCGTTCGGCCGATGAACGAGTCAGGACTACGAAGAAGTCAACATTGAAGTCAACATTGAAGAAGTCAACATTACGCAACACTACCAAATGGATTATTAATGGTGCTTAGAAGAACCATCACCAAGAGGAATATAATGGGAATCATCCCATCAACAAAAATATAAGTATAAAAAAAATAAAAACTTAATTCAATAGTAAAAACAGTGCGCTCCTAGTTGAGCAACTGCAGGTACGGAGGCGATTTCGCCCATGACCTAACATAAATTAATAAAAACAAAAACAAAATCAAAATAAGATTATTTTTTTCGAATGACGGAAAAATCAGTAATAATTGCTGGTCCTCAACCGATAACAATTGAAGAATACTTGAAGAGGACAAAACCAGCGAAGAAAGGAACACCTTTGAACATTCCAAAGGTGAAACCCCCAAAACGAAGAGGAAGTAATAAAAGCTCATATGAAAACTCAAAAATATCTAAGAAATGATTATATTATAATATTATTTTTTTTCCACAAATAAATAAAAATGTATGTAAAATATTCAGTACAAATAAACGAATATATTTCATTTCAATAAATTTTTATGCGAAAATTATTAATTTTGTTTGACACAATTTTAAAATGAATTTGAAGAAATTAATAATACTGACTATTATAGTATTATTTTTAATTTCCACATTAACACTAGTTATTGTATCTTGGATAAAAGTTTATATTACCAAAACAATAACACAAAGTATCAATGAATTAAATAGCTTAATACAAAACAGTTATTCTGTTTCAGTAAAAGCTATTTTGGCATTTTTACTAAAATGACCATATATAGGGTGGCGCATAAGTAACGTTAAGATTTGATCAGTGAATACATTTTTTAATTTAAGTCTTTTTTTCGTCTCTTTACAGAATTAACTAAATAATACTTGGGAAATTTATGATGGAAAGGCTTAGCACAGAACAAAGAACCAAAGTTGTTCAATTTTACTTTGAAAGTCAGCATTCGATTATTCAGACACAAAGATCATATCGAAATTTCTTTCATGTTCGAAATGCTCCTAGCGCTCCAACAATTTACCGATTGGTTCAGCGTTTTGGGCAACAAGGGGCTGTCTGTGATCTTCCGCGTGCTGGAAGACCTCGTGCAGTTCGAAATGAAGTGAGCATTGCTCGAGTGCAAGCAAGTATTGAGGAAAACCCCGAAACTTCCACCAGGCGACGTTCTCAGCAGTTAGGGATGTCTAGGCGGTCTTTGCAAAGAATTTTACATATGTTACATCTTTTCCCATATAAGATGCAATTGGTTCACGAGTTAAAACCAAATGATGCACAAGAACGCGCGAAATTTTTGGCAGTCGAATAATATCACGTTTTTCTGATTTTAAGTGGCCACCACGTTCGCCTGATTTAACGGCTCCCGATTTTTTTCTTTGGGGTTACCTAAAGGGTAAGGTATATGCCAATAAGCCTAGAACCATCCAACAACTTAAGGCCAATATCCGAGAAGAAGTGGGGCGCTGGGACCTGAAATTCTAAGAAAAGTTATGGAAAATGCTTTGGAAAGAGCACTTCAGGTAGAATCAAACAATGGGCTACATTTGAAAGATATTATCTTTAAAACATAATGTGAACATATTTCCAAACTATATTCTAAATTTTAATAAATGCCAACGTTAAATAAAAGCAGAAAGAAAAGAGTTATACATTGAATAAATCTTAACGTTACTTATGCGCCACCCTATACAAACAATTGAGAGAATATTACCATAAATATATTGGATGGTTTATTCTAGCGATCATACTATTACCACTTCTTACACTAATTAATTACAAAATAATAGATGGTTTAGTGAAGCTATTGCATAAGAAATATAGAATCAAATCTGTTATAGAACAGTAAAGAAAAAAAAAAAAAAATTTTTTTAAAAAAAGAAAATGCCTAGAAAATTTATTAATAGTAGGGCAAAAAATCCAATTATTTGGGACCCCAATGAGACTTTAGAAAGAGAAAAACCACATGACCCTGAGGATAGACCTGAATGGTTATTAAAGCTCAGAAAAAACATAGGTTTTGTAGAAAGAGAAAACACACTAAATGATATAGAAAGAGAAACTATTCTAATGATGCGAAAATATGCCAATTAGAATTTTTTTTGCTGTTTTGCATATTTAATTTATAAAAATAAATGGAATTCATAAAATTATTAGAACAGATTACACTTAATGCTAAAAAATCCTTGGGAAGACCGTATACTTCCGAAACGGTAAATGAGAAAATATAGAAATACAGAATATAGAAAAACAATTAGGAGATTACCTAACTGCAAATGTTTTAGAAAAAGAAAAAGAAGTCGAAATTTTAGAACAATTTAGAGGATTAAAAGTAGAAGCATTAGAGGTACTGGAGCAACATTCAAAGAAAAAGAATATTTAGATAAAAGACAAGGAATAATAATGGAATCTTTAGAAATAACCGAGTTGTCCGCCATTTCAAAGCTTATTCCTATTTTTACTGGAAAAAGGAATGAACTAGTCAATTTCATAACAAATCTCGAGCTTGTTAACGAATCTATGAGTACCGCTAAACGGAACGCATTTTTCAATTATGTGTTCAAGTCACGCTTGGATACAAGAGTGCAAAATATGGTGAAACAGGATACAATTCCTACCAATGTTACACAATTAGTAACAGCATTAAAGAAGGCCTATAAACCTAGTGGAACTTCTAACAACTTATTATCGAAATTAACGATATTATCACAAAAAGGTGAAACCGTAAGAAATTTTGCCGAAAAGATACAGGAATTAACAATTCGATATGTCGTGCTTTAAGCCATCACATTCATAAATTTTAAGCTTGAATGTGATTGGCTAAATGACGTACTTTTTTGATAAGTTAATATGACACCTTCATAGTATGAACTGTGGGAACCACTCATATGATGGTTACCCACGAAATACAATTAAGGTAGACTAAGTAATTTAATTTAATAAAATAGTTGCTCATGAGAGCTAAAACAAATAACTTGCTGGTCTCTCTTATTACATGGCGACCGTGATAATATATTAAAACGAAATGTTAAAAATATATAACTAAACTAATAATTGCGTGTATTTGATAAAAATTACAAAAAACTTGACTTGTTGGCTTTTATTTTGGTAATAATTTCCAATTCATTTATTTATTTTAAAAATTCTAAAAAAAATGGTTTATTTTTTGCTGGCCATTAACAAATAGATGTTTAACAAAAAAAAAACTATATCAGAAAAAAATATAATAAAATATTTGTAATTATAAACATTTACAAATGGCATGTTACACGAAATGGCATTGCATAAAAAATATTATACTCTCAAAAAAGAAAAATAAAATAAAAAAAAAAAATTAGCAAACAACCTTAACAAAAAAAAAATAATCAGGGCAATTCGGGAATACTCGCTTCGCTATGGTGAAGGTGACGATTCACTTTCGACAATTCAAATTTTATACATTCTTAAGTACGTGTGATGAATTATCGATAATAGTTGTCAATTTTTCTACCACCACTAGTGAAAACTGCTGATTTTATAAACAGCTGATTAAAGTTTACTTTTCATTTAAGCGCCATAAAAAAATAGAGAAAAAATACAATAAGTTGCACTCAACGTATAAAAAGTGATAATAAATGGATTCCATCGCTTATTTTCTTACTGATAGCCAAGAAAATCTTCGTACCACATTGAAAACATTAAGGTCCAATGCAGTTGACATTTTTTCGTTAGATGATATCAGGTAAGTTATGAAAAAGAAATGTAGTCAGTTTTATTTCTAATAAAAATAAAAAAAAGATTTGCAAAAAATTTCAGAATCAACAAAGATGCCTTCAATTATATTTTGTCAGAGCTGGAAGATACAATTAAAGCACAATCGCGAGTAGGATGCTTGCGTCCAGTTGACAAGTTGGCGGCATGCTTGCGATTTTTCGCTGAAGGAAATTACCAACATGGAGTTGGAAAGGACTGGCACTTAAACATTTCACAATCAACATTTTCTAAAATTTTGGCAGAGGTACTGTCTGCATTTGAAGAAGTTTTGTGCCCAAAATGGATCAACGTTAAAATGGATGAGCAAACGAAAGAAGATGCTAAAATTTATTTTTACCAAAAGTCATCAATACCAGGTGTTACAATGGCGATTGATGGAACCCATGTAAAAATTTTTACACCATCAAAAGACCGGCATTTATTTTACAACAGAAAAGGATATCACAGCCTTAATGTAATGCTAGTAAGTATATTTTGTTAAGGTAAAAAAAAAAAAACTTAAAGTTTACTCTTTCTTTAAAAGGGGTGTGATCATCTAAATCGAATACGATCCGTAAATGCGGCTTATCCCGGTAGTTGTCACGACTCTCATGTTTGGAAAACTATCCAATATTAAACAGTACTTTGAAAGCCAGTATCATCTCGGTGACAATTCACGTCTTTTGGGAGACGGAGGATACCCGTTAGAGCCATGGCTTTTAACACCATATAGATCAGCAGGTGTTGGAAGTAAAGAGTCAAAATACAACGTCGCTCATGCTAAAGGAAGAAATATAATCGAAAGAACAATTGGAATTTTAAAAAATTGCTTTAGGTGTCTAATAAACGAAAGGGGTCTCCATTATTGTCCAGAAAAGGCAGCCAGTATAATAAATGTATGTTGTGCTTTACACAACATACGAATTCATTTTTGTCGACCTTACGAACATCTGGATGATGTACAAGAAATTTTAGAAACTGAAGAAATAGTAAATAATGAAGATTACGAAACTGTTTCAAATGAAGCAATTTTAATTAGAAATAATATTTTAAATACTTTTTAAAATTGTCCCTACATCTACAACTTGTATTAATAAATTTTAATTGTATTACAAAAAAAAAAAACTCTCCTAACTGCTCTGAACATAACCAAAGTTTAAAACTTAACTATAGATAAGAATGTAAAATTTTTATGAAAAAATCTGTGGTAAAAGTTAAACTCTGGTTATTTTTACAAAACTTACTAGCCCTAATATTTTAATTTTTTAAATTAGTGATCATAGGCTTTATTACAGCGTATCATTTGTTGCCAGCAGTTTCAGACTTTATCATACAACGGATTTTTTTTATTATTGTAATTTAAGTTTTATCGCATAAAGGAAATTTAAGGAAAATCTATTTGAATTTTTTTAACAAATACAGTTTTATACAATTGAGACCAAAAGATTTCTTAAAACATATCATTTGATCTAAGAAGTTCCCAACATTTTGCAATTTTTTTTTGGGTACAAATTGTGAGTACCACCGCATAGTCGAAATATAAGAAACATTATTTGAAAAATATTTAACATTAAAACAGTTTTAGGCACTCAAGACTTTAAGCTTTCTTATGAAGCAAAATTTGTCGTAATTTTTGTAATATTTGTAATTTTTTTAAATGTTTAGCAAAATGTGTGTACTTACATTTAAAAGAAAGTAGAAAACCAATTGAAACAAAATTTAAGTTTTTTTTTTTTTTATTTTTCGCGGTAAAACTTGGCTTTTTTCGAGTTTCGTGTTTCTTTTATATTTTTTTTTTGCAAAACGCGTCAAAATTGTTGACGAAGAAAAGTGACAAATAGTGATGGTGAAAACGTTTTATAGAATACATAGAAATTAGAGAAAACATATGTTTCAAAGTTGTCCATCCCTAAAAGTATTAAAGCGTATTATAGAATCGAAAAATAAATTATTCGAACGTATTTGAGGTGAAAGTGAGAACAGGAATAGCCCCGAATAGCAAATATTTGCAAACAAGAAGTTGGACATTAAAAATTTATAATACTTGTTGTATGTAGAGAATAGAAATATAAAAAATATAAAATAAGAAACCTCTTAATGTTGGCATTTAGCCAAAATAACCCCCCAAAAAAATATTTATGCTGTTAAACGTTTTAAACAATATTTTTATGGTGTTTACTCTCAAAATAAAAAAAATATGTATAAAAAACACATATTGTGATAAGAATTTTTAAAACAATATTAATTATATAAATAATAAATAATTAAAACAACTAAAAAAAAAAAAAAGTCATCAGCAACAACTACACTCAGAAAAAAAAAATGTACAGAAAGAAATATCTCTGTTAAAGAAGAAGCAATACGGATGAGCATTGCCGGGGTGAACCCGCCAAGTAACCCCAAGGATGGTGTGGCCGATACACCATCGGACAGCAAAATTTTAACAACAACGACTACAACAACAGTAAGATGAACTTTTATCAACATAACAAAATCTACAACAACAGAAGCAGCAATCAGAGACTACCCAGTCCCAACTGATGCTGACGGGGCAAGAAGATTTATTGCCTTCTGTAACTACTACAGAAGATTCATTAGAAACTTTTCTAATTATTCCCGTCACATATCGAGATTGACGAGGAAAAATGTGAAATTTCAATGGTCAGCAGAATGCCAAATGGCATTTGATTACCTTAAAAAGGCATTAATGAATCCGGGAATTCTACAATACCCGGACTTCAAGAAACCATTCTGTATCACTACGGATGCAAGTAAGCACGCATGTGGGGCGGTACTCAGTCAAGAGTATGATGGCAGACAACTTCCAGTCGCCTACGCCTCAAAAACTTTTACTAAAGGTGAAAGTAATAAGTCGACAATCGAGCAGGAACTCACTGCAATCCACTGGGCAATTACTTATTTTAGACCATACGTTTATGGTACACATTTTACGGTCAAGACTGACCATCGCCCACTAACCTACCTTTTCTCTATGAAAAACCCAAGTTCAAAATTAACTCGTATGAGGCTAGATCTAGAGGAATATGATTTCAAGGTGGAATACCTCAGAGGCAAAGAAAATTTTGCCGCAGATGCACTATCGAGAATAACGATAGGTGATTTAAAGAAAATGACTAGGGACAATTCAAGGATACTAAAGGTATCGACTAGATCATCGACGAAGCAGACGAAGTCTGACGCAAATAACCCCAATCAGGAAGGAAAATATAAAAAGCCCAATGTATACGAAGTCATAAACTATACTGACGTCAGGAAATATCCAAAATTGAAAATGACTTCTGACCACTGCTCTTTGAAGCGTGGCAAGGAAATTATTCAGGAGATGAGAATAGACGATCTGTTTGTTAATGGAAAAGTTGACCTAGGACAACTGTTTCCAAGGCTGGAATTAACAGCCGGCAAACGAGGTATTGTCAAATTACAAATGGCACCCAGTGAACAAATTTTCGAATTTGTCACAATTAACGAATTTAAGGCCGTGGGCAATGAAAAATTAATTAAATTACAAGTAGCGCTACTTCCAAGGGTGACCCAGCTGACAGAAGGGGATGAAATAGTGAATACTATTAAAATGTATCATGATGACCCAGTACGAGGGGGACATTCTGGGATAACTAGAACATTGAATAAGATAAAAAGATACTTCTATTGGCCAAAAATGATTCAAGACATATCGAGATATGTCAAATCATGCCAAAAGTGTCAAAAGGCCAAAACTACACGGCACACGAGAACCCCTATGGAGATAACCGAAACTCCAACAAAAGCTTTCGATACTGTATTGGTAGATACTATTGGACCATTACCTCGTACGAAAAATGGCAATGAGTATGCAATCACACTTATATGTGACCTGACAAAGTACTTGGTTACTGTACCAATACCAGATAAAAGCGCAAAAACTGTTGCGAAGGCTATCTTTGAATCTTTTATACTCCAGTACGGTCCGATGAAGACGTTCATTACGGACATGGGAACAGAGTATAAAAATTCTATTATAGATGACTTATCGAAATATTTAAAGATTGACAATATAACGTCTACAGATCACCATCATCAGACGCTAGGAACTGTGGAACGTAGTCACAGAACTTTTAACGAGTACGTACGATCGTACATATCTGTTGAAAGAGATGATTGGGATGAGTGGATAAAGAACTTCACGTACTGTTTTAATACCACCCCATCAGTGACACATGAATATTGTCCGTATGAGCTTGTTTTCGGAAGAATCCCAAACGGATTCCACGAACTCAACTCAATACAGAGGGTAGATCCTCTTTATAATGTAGACAGTTATGTTTCCCTCATTACAGGAACATTTTTTGCCAAAACCCACCTACCGTTGGTAACGGTATGTAAATTTCTTTCCCTATGGCTGGACCATATTCAGCTGAACACAATAGGGAAACAGATAAGAGTTTCTGGATGTGCTACCTTAGTGGACTGGGCCAACTTCAGCCGCGGAGTCTGTTTCGACGATTTAGTCGTTCGCCGTAAGCCTATTGGTGGCGTCGGCAAAATCGTCGAAATAGATGAGAGCAAGTTTGGCAAGAGGAAGTACTATAGAGGTAAGCGAGTGGAAGGCCAGTGGGTGTTTGGAGCTTATGATAGGGAAACTGGGGAATCCTTTATGGTGCCTGTGGACAAAAGGGACTCTGCCACTCTAGTCCCTATTATCCAAAATTGGATTCTCCCAGGGACCACCATCATAAGCGACTGCTGGAAGTCGTACGATTGCCTCAAGGACACCGGATACATACACCTGCAGGTCAACCACTCAATTAATTTCAAAGATCCGGAGACAGGGGCGCATACCAACAGTATTGAGGGGTCTTGGGCCCATGCCAAACGTTCAATACCTGCTGGTGGAAGGCGCAAAAACTTCATGGGTGGGTACTTGGCACACTACATGTTTACAAAGAGGTGTAATGCGCAGAAGTTGGATCGTTTTGCAGAGTTTTGCCGCATTGCGGGAAAACTGTACAATCCGCTAGACCCCGTGCCAGAGATTGTAGATGAGTCTGAAGACAGTGAAGATGAGGATGAAGACGACTAGATGCAGATGGCATCTTGGCCGTGAGAAGCGTGGAAACTCACAACTTTACGTGAGTTCTCATGCTTCTCCAAGGGGATTGATTTACTATGACCTCCACGCGGTAATCCCTGGGTAACGCTAACAATAGTAATCTTTTCGAACAAAATGCTCATTTTTGTTTGATTTTAACAAAATATAAGCAAAAAAAAAGGAAAAAAAAAATTTCCCCCACCCCAAATTTTGCCAAAATGGCCATATCGGCTACAAAAATCGCCCGATCTGGCAACAACGGCTATTTTTGGAATCGTGAAGACATTAGCTTTCATTTGATACCCATATTGTCTACGTAGGTGGGCCGGGTCGTTTTTCGACTGCCACGCCCATAAGGGGCGTAGCCCCCTTATTCATTATGATTTTCGCACTCCTGGGGTCATTTAAGGGGGCGTGGCATTTTTTTTTTTTCCAGGGGTGTCCCCCATAAACTGAAATTTTGCCCAAACATCAAACACTACAGTTGTTCTTAATTTTACACCACAAGTGACCCTAATATTAGTTTTCATGTTATGAGCCACCTTAATGTTAAGTGGTTCACATTACACTTGTGTGAACGAAAATTATCACATTAATATTAAATTGCATTATTTGCATGAGTTTTAGCCATTGGTTTAAAGGCCATGGATTTTATATTGATTTTGGGAACTCAGCAAGTTTTAGCATTCTCGACTCCCATTGGCTAAAAGGCCATAAATTTTATGTTAACATAATTTAGTTAATTAAACATAATTTTAGTATAAATAGTTGAATAAAACTCATTAATATCGGTCAGTAATAAAAAACTCGTCTTTTTATTTATTGATCACATTTACGTTCAAGTTACAAGTGCTTGAAAGTAAAACCACAAAAAACAAATTAGTACAGTTCAAATATATGTGTTTGAATTGAGTCATACCAATTAACCACACTTTAATCAAATACAACAAGAACAAGTTGACAAAATAAAAAATTACGTAATAGAAAAAGTAGAGGATTTAGAAATAGTCAATAAAGTAAGATCCGTTAAGGAATATTTGAATAAATAAAGAGAATAGTAACACAAAAAAAAAACATATAATTAATAAAAATGTGTGTATGGATTCCATATTAAATTCATTGAAGTCGATTATTTCCAACGCAAAAAAATCTCCGAATCTTCCATATTCGGAAGATACAATAAGGGAAAAACAGTCAGAGGTAACAGAATTAACTGAAGCATTTATTAATAAATTTGTTGAGGAGAGAAAAGTTTCTGTTGAGGAAAAATCAGAGTTTGAAAAATTAAAATTAGAGGCAATAGAAGTATTAACTTCACATACAGCTAGAAGTCGGAGTAGTTCAAGGGCAACATCACTAGTAAATATGTCGAATATGGAAATTGGGGAACTCACTGCAATTGTCAAATTAGTCCCACTATTCACGGGCAAGAAAGACGATTTGCACAATTTTATAACAAGTTTGGATATAGTCAATAAGACTATCCCAACTGCGAAACAAGCTTCATTTTTTAGTTTCATTTTTAATTCCAGATTAGATCTGAGGGTCCAGAACAGGATCAAACAGGATACCGTTCCAACCACAGTAGAGGGGTTAATACAGAGTTTGAACAAGTCTTATAGCTCGGTAAGAAACGCGAATAGTATTTTAAATGAATTGACAGGTATAGCTCAGAAAGGGGATAGCCTTATGGGTTTCGCAAACAAGATTGAAAGTTTAGTGGCCGAAATCAACGAGTTACAGATAGCTGAGGAAGGGGAAGCAAGTAGAACTTCCATTATTAGATCAAATGGTAGAATAGCTTACAATTCCTTTTTAAATGGATTAGCCGATCCTCAGATTGTTGCGACCATAGATGCTAGTCGTGTTTCGACATTCGCTGAAGCATTGGAGATTGCGGAAAGAACCTAATCTAGGACAAAGCAAAGACAAGTAATGTACCAAAATGCAACATCGAGACAAAGTGCTATGTCAAACCAGTGCGGAAAGTGTGGTAGAGCACATGGGGACAAATGTCCTGCCGAGGGAAAAAAATGCAATAAGTGTGGAAAACCCAACCACTTTGCTAACAAATGTCGATCGGGAGCAAGTATTTCTAATTCAAATAACAGAAATAACTATAATAACAGAGGCAACAGAAATGATAACCACAGAAACAACAATAGAGAAAATCAAAATCGAAATAATAGGAACCGAAACATAAATCACGTCGAAGATCAGGGAAACTCGCAAACGCCGGAGACCATACAACAGGATTCTCCGGATTATCTTGAATAAATAATGGAAGGAAAATTTACAGTATATCATCGAACCTCAAAAACTATGTCAAATTAAATGTTTTAAATACCGACTATCCTCTAACATTTTTAATAGATACCGGGGCTGACGTTTCTCTTTGTAAGGAAAGTTTAGTCTATAAGTACTGGATTCCTAATACTGTATGTAAAAACTGTGTAGAGTATTTAAGGTTATGGGCAAACAAGCAACGGACCCCAGTTCAAGTATAAAACACCAATGATCTGGCGGGAACCTTCGAATCATTATGATGATTGTTATTTTTGCGCTGTCAACATAACAGGCATTAATAAAACAAACCTGTCTAAATAAATTTATCCTAACGTGTTGTCTATTACCCAACCAGTCCTGTACTCTAGTGAGGATTCAGAACCATCCACATCTACACACAATTTTCACGACTTACGACAAAATGTTCTTTCACCAATTTCGGAATGTGGATCAGATGACTTCCATTTAGATATTTCTTCAGGAGGAGCTTAGTGATTTAGTGAGAGACCTTGGACTCTCTAAAAAAGCATCTGAATTCTTGCTTCTCGATTAAAGCAAAAAAATCTGTTAACCCAAGGAACAACAATTTCATACTACCGTAACAGAGAAAAAAACTTACTTCCATTCTTTTCCGAAGACGATGAATGTTTATTGTTCAGATGTTCCTGGTTTAGTAACAGCGATGGGATTAGAGGAGTATGATCCAAATGACTGGCGACTATTTATAGATTCTTCTAAACGCAGCCTAAAATGTTTACTTCTGCATAACGGTAATAAATTGGGTTCGTTGCCGATTGCACATTCAACTAAAGCTAAAGAAGAATATTCTACAATTGCCTCAGTTATAAATAAAATAAAGTACAACGGACACCGCTGGCTAATTTGTGTGGATCTAAAAATGGTCAATTTTCTTCTGATAAGTGTATATAAGTGTATATTGCCATGTACTAGACAGGCAATATAACACCCATACATTGTATGAAGTATTAACATACAATCTATGGAATGTCCATGCTACAAGCAACCTACAGTGTGGATTAATGCAAACGTAGGCATTTCCCACACTTTAGCTGTAGCTAGTATTAAGTTGATTTTATATCTAGATTTAAGTATGTTCTAAGAAATAATAAACAGTTGCTCATGTGAGCTAAACCGAAGAACACGATTTCTTTTATTGTTACTACATGGCGATCCTGCCATCTCGAGACGTAAAAACAATAAAATCTAAAAAAAAAAAAAACCTGCAGAAAAAAACTGTTTGATTTCGCTTTTGCAATACATTTTATTTTTTTGAACAAAATTTTTTAATGAAGACGAATTGCAATAATTTAAATCGTCTCTTAAATCCTTTCTCTAATTATCTTTTATTTTGATAATTTATTTCTTATTTAAGATCCTCTTGTTAATGCAATGTAATATTTTATTAAATAAGTTATATAAAAAGACCGATCAATAATCTACTCTGATTGATCGATCTTTTTCCTAAAAAGGGAGGTGTAGCGTGTTTGATAAGTGTATATTGCCATGTACTAGACAGGCAATATAACACCCATACATTGTATGAAGTATTAACATACAATCTATGGAATGTCCATGCTACAAGCAACCTACAGTGTGGATTAATGCAAACGTAAGCATTTCCCACACTTTAGCTGTTTAAGTTGATTTTATATCTAGATTTAAGTATGTTTAAGAAATAATAAACAGTTGCTCATGTGAGCTAAACCGAAGAACACGATTTCTTTTATTGTTACTACACTAGGCCAACAAGGTGGCTACACAAAATATCCGTGTTTTATTTGTTTATGGGATAGCAGAGCCAGATCTGAACACTGGAGTAAGAAAGACTGGCTTTCGAGGGAAGCTATGGTTCCAGGAAACCACAATATAGTTAATCAACCACTTGTGCTCAGGGATCGCATAATACTGCCACCTCTCCATATCAAACTAGGACTTATGAAACAGTTTGTCAAAGCTCTCAACAAGGACGGTGATTGTTTTAGATATGAGTCGTTCAGTGGATAAAGGGAATGAGTCCATTTTTGGCGTTTTTGAGATTTAGCGTGGATACACTTCCTTTAATGACTAACAATGTATGGTAAAAATTTTGTTTTCAAATTTCAACGGAAAACCCCTTTTAAAGACAAAACATTTTTTTGTACGAAACACAAAATTTTTATTTTCAGTGGAAAAAGGGAATAAGTCCACGCTTGCATTTATATTGCATTAATCACTTGTTAACTTTGCTTTTAATCACTATTATTTTTTCTATTTCTTGCCTCTCTTTGAGCTTTCGCTACTTGCCAATTTTTTGTGTTCTTTAAATTGTTGTTGTACTTAGTTGATTGCTGCATGAGAGCAGCAATCGGAAGCGTAACTGTAATCCAACTTTATGCTTTATTACATATGAATTCGACCATTGATCGATGTTATGATATCGCTGTGGTTAGAAGAGTTTCTAATTTAGTAAGTGCAGTGCAGTGAGTGAGTAACCTTCGTCGTAAGTTACAACCTTCCTGCTAAAAAGCATTTGAAAAAGATTTCGTAAAAATATTTTAATTATTTGACCTGCGCATATTAAGTAAGTAAAGTTGAATAGTATTTTTTTAAATATTATAAATATTAAAGTTTACTGTTTATAGTTAAATAGTGCTAAGAATGGACGAAAACAACAATAATGAGGTCAATGTCGAAAGTGGTGATTCAGATTTTTCATCAGTTGGCTTTCCACGTGTCTCAAAAAGGCGAGTGACAAGAATTGTATACTCGGATTCATCGTCAAATAATGATGATGAACTGGCAACGATCTCAGTTGGGCAAAAGCGACGACGAAATAGTACTGAATGGCGAAAAAATGTAAGAAAGTTTCGTCGAGTCAACGGTTTGCAATACACAAATAGCTCAGGCTCTATTGTATCAGCAAAAACATTTGCGGATGTAGTTTGTCGATGCAAACGTAACTGTAATTCCAAAATTACAGTTGACCAAAGAAAAGCGGCGTTTACATCCTTTTTTAACTTAAACTCCCATACACAACAAAATATTTTTATTAGAGGTTGCGTTGCGTCGAAAATAGTTGAAAGACAGCGTCCAAGAAATGATAATCCAAAGCCGAGATTTCATACTTTTTCGTATTCTATTCGAATACCAGACCAAGGCGACATTACTGTATGCAAAAAGTATTTTTTGGACACATACCACATAAGCAACAAACGACTTTTTAATTGCAGTCAAAAAATTCAGGTTTCGGAATTAATAGACCAGCGGGGAAAACACATTCGAACTAATAAAATTGATGACACACCCATCATTAATCATATAAACTCATTTCCGGCTTATACTAGCCATTACAGCAGATCGCATAATCCGCAGCGCAAGTATTTAAATTCCAACTTAAACATAAGAAAAATGTACGACCTTTATGTTGAGAAGTGTAAGTCGGACAGTCTTGAACCTGTAAAAGAAAAATTTTACTACCATATTTTTTCTACGAAATTCAACTTACATTTCAAACACCCATCCAAAGATACTTGTCAAATGTGCGATTTACTAGAAATGAGAATTAAGTCATCGGTTGACAATATTATCTCAATACAAGAAAAGGAGTGCCACTTATTAAAAGCTCAAACAGCCCGAAGCCAAATGGCAGCGGATAAGCTAACTGCTTCCGAAAGCACTTATGTGTTTTGTTTCGATTTGCAAAAAGCATTAGCTTTTCCCAAGTTAACCACATCAAGTGCTTATTACAAACGTAATTTGTACGTATATAACTTAGGATTCCATGAGTTTCAAAACAATGCTAGAGACATGTTTGTTTGGCCAGAAACTGAGGGATCAAGAGGCTCGCAAGAAATCGCATCTTGTTTGATCAAATACATAAAAATGTTTGCTGATACGCACGATCGGATTGTTTTGTGGTCTGACTCATGTACTGGACAAAATAGAAATATCAAAACTGTCTTAAGTTTACTGAAATTAGTTCAAAGTACTGATATAAAAGCTAAGTCGATTGAAATGAAATTTTTAGTAAGCGGACATACCTACTTACCAAATGACGCCGATTTCGCCGTTATTGAGTCTAACGCAAAAAAAATTCAGCACATTTATTCGCCAAATGATTGGATAAATATAATCGCAACATGCAAAAGAAAGGAACAGTTTCGAGTGGTTAAAATGACCCATTTTGATTTTTTCTCTACAAAATCCTTGGAAAATAACGTTTGCAATCGCAAAACCAATACCGCGGGAAAACCGGTAAACTGGCTCCAAATGAGGTGGATCAAACTAGAGAGATCGAAACCATGGGTAATACAATATAAAAATAATTTCGATGAAAATTTGGATTTGAAAATATAAACATAAGAAAGAAAGGTAAAGTAATGTTATTGAATAGCGTGAGTCAAAGTCTATTGTATGCTGAAACTAGAGCTGTAACAAAAGAAAAGAAAAAGGATATGATTGATTTATTAAAATATATCCCTCCCGTGTACCATACTTTCTATAAAAACTTAAAAACAGTATCAAATCAGAAAGATTATTCTGAAGAAGACATAATATTTAGTTAAATTTGTTATACTTACGATTCATTTAAAAAGAAGAAATTTTTTTAGTTATTTTTTGTTTTAAAAAGAAGAAATGTTTTATGTTATTTTTTTAAGTTCATTAAAAATAAAACTGTGCGAATGCACTGAACTAAAAAACAAATTATCTGCAGCCTTTTTTGCAAAATTATAAAAATGTACTCTTTCCAAAATATACTAATTCAATTAAAACACTACGCGAGGTAAGCCAATATTTAGATGGATATTTTTTCTTTTTATTTCCGAACGAATGCTCAAAGTCAAAACATCATTAAGTTGCATTTTTACGCTATCGATTTCAACAACAAAAAATTTGGTGGACTTATTCCCTTTTTCCACTGAAACTCTTAACAATAAAAACGTATTTGTATCATATTAACGGGTTCTGTGAACACATACACTTACATACTAACATTATATATTTACAAATTGTAAAAGAAGCCCTAATAATTAATTTTGCAATTTTAGTTTTGAGTTTTGTTGTAACAACTAGTTTTAAAGTCAACGTCACTTTTCTGTCGTTTTTCTCCATTTCAAATTTTTGGACTCATTCCCTTTATCCACTGAACGACTCATATATCAGTAGAAAGTTCAACAATTTGAGTTCGGAGAAAACTGAAAGCTGGCATTTTTGATGGCCCTCAAATCAAAAAATTAATCAATGATGAAAATTTTAGTACTTCCATGACAGATATTGAAAGAAATGCTTAGAATGAATTTGTTTGTGACGCTGAGAGTGCAAGATGATGTACCGTCGACGGAACGCCTCAGCGACGTCCCTACCTACACAAATGTGTAGGTAAATTTACTGTTATTTTGAAAAGCAATTTGTTAAATATTGTTTAGTTTTTTCTTATTGCTTTGGGTGTCTCAATTTCATTTGTTATCCCTTTTTCGTTTTGTTATGTTTTCGCGATGTTTATATTTTAGTGTCAGTGTGTAAAGTGCAAGAAAGGTGATCATGTTTCGCAGTGTGGGAGGCAACAAATGTAAGTGGTATTATTTTGTTAAAATTAACTTTAATTGTAAACATTTTGTTAATATTTTATTTAAATAATGTGCAAAAATTGTCAAATTCATAAATAATTCTTGTGTTTTTTGTAAGCATAATATGTGCCTACACAAATGTGTAGTATGTGTTTTAACTACCTCAAATTATCGTCATTATAGCAAAAAGGTATAATTTAGAAAACGAAGTAGATGTGGAGGAAGTCCTCAGATTACTTTGTGATTCTTCGGATATTGAAGATGACAGTTCATCAGATGAATTTGAGGATGAATTGCCTGTTCAGTCCCCGCACTCCGAACTCGATGATGAAAGCAGCACAGATACGGAATTAGTCGAAACAAATAATATCGACGCATCCATTGTCGAAACTAATATAATTGAGACTAATAATACCGTTGAACCAAGGAATAGACCATTTTTATGGAAAAGGGGAACGTTCAACTCCTTTGAAAATCCACTGCCTGACAATTGTAATCAGCCAATAGACCCCCTTCTGCCAATTAAGTATTTTGAGCAATATTTTACTGATGAGCATTTTCAGCAAGCAGCACAATATACAAATATGTACCACCTGAAATTATTTGGTACTGAGTTAAAGACAGATGCATCAGAAATAAGACAATTATACGGCGCTCATTTATATTTCGGTTGCATCAAACTCCCTCGTTTGAGGATGTACTGGGAGAAGAAATTCGGCACAAATATTGTCTCTGCAAAGATGGGTCGAAATCGTTTGTTTCTCTTGCGAAAATGTCTACATTTTGTTGACACAACAGAAGCTTCGGAAGAAGTACGTTCAAACTACCTCTGGAAAGTTCAACCTGTCATTGATGCTGTCAGATCACGATGTCTTGCCATTCCCAGAAACTTCGCCAACTACTCCATCGATGAACAGATGATGCCTTTCCTTGGAAGATTGCCAGGGGGACTTCGGCAATATGTACGTAATAAACCACGACCAGTTGGGCTTAAAAATTTTGTAATAACTTCATCATCTGGTAATATATAAAATGATTTATGAAAACAATAATAAATTGTTTAATTTTTCAGGAATTGTCTTAGATTTTGAAGTTTACCAGGGCTCTAAGACACCATTAGGTGATCGAACATTGGGATTAGGTGCAAGCGTTGTTCTGCGTTTGGTTCGAACTTTACCAAATAATTCCTCAGTGTTTTTTGATCGGTATTTCACTACCTTACCGCTATTAGAACGATTAGCGGAAATGAATGTACATGGAACAGGCACAATTCAAACAAACCGTTTGCGCAAAGTTAATTTGAAAGAAGACAAGCGTATGCTGATCAAATTATTAGATCAGACGAAAAAATTGTTGTGGTCAAATGGAGAGATAGCAAACCAGTTACACTTGCTTCCACAGCATATGGCCAGGATCCAATTGGTACCGTGAAAAGATGGAATAAGGAGCAGAAATGCCGATTAGAAATAACTTGCCCTGCCATTGTCATGGAATACAATACAAACATGGGAGGAGTGGATATTTGCGACCAAATGATGGAGTGTTATAGAACCTGGCTTAAATCTAAAAAATGGACTTTAAAAGTGGCACTCCATTTTCTTGACTTATCTGTAGTAAATTCTTGGATGGAGTACCGGCTCAATTGTCGTTCCAAAAGTATGCCACGAAAATCCGTCAAAGATCTGCTCAGTTTTAGGCTTGAAATTGCAGAAGCTTTGCTATTTACACCTAAAAGGAAATTTAATGAGTTAAATGAATCAAGCAGCAGTGACGAAGAGGAACAAACCAGAACAAATAACAAATGTTCTCCTTTACCAGGAAGCAGCAAACGGTTGGATGGAGGAGATCATTGGCCAGTGGTTGACAAACTAAAGACAGCTCGAGCATGTCGACTCAAACAATGTAATAGCCGCACGCGAACTCGTTGCGAGAAATGTGATGTTTATTTATGCCTTACATCAGACAAAAATTGCTTTAAGACGTTTCATACGTCGACATAATTTTATAAGATCTCAAAAAAAAATTATTTAATTTGTTTTTTTGCTTTTTGTTATTGTATTTATATTTTTTATTTTTTTTTTAAACATGAAATGAAATATGTCAAAGGATATTAATTGTGTCGATATAATTTAATTAGATCTCGAAACCAATGAAATTTTTTTTGTTTTTTTTTTTTGCTTTTTGTTTTTATATTTTTAATAAGAAACCACTAAATATTTTTTTAAAACATGAAATAAAACGTTTACTTTTTTTCCTTTTAAAAGAATTTTTTGTTATTTTGACCAAGTGAAATCCCAAGACACACATATGTGTATGTCCTTTTTCCAAGGACATGAACCTTGAATTGACATAAAAAATATATTTTTATCTTTATTTAGGACATTTTATAACACACCGAAAATTTCGTTGAAATCCGACTATTTTGAAATTGCTTGGGACGGAAAGGGATATCAGCTAGCCTCCAATCGGCATATCAATTCGGCGCCGCCGCTGCCAACAAGGCGGATTTCTTTGGCTATCGTAGAGAGAGACACGCGCACGCGAAAGGTCTCTGCTTTACAAGAAATGGTAATGCACTAGCCGGCTGGAACTCCAGCATTAACGCAAATTACGAAATGCGTGCTCCCTATCTTCCAACGATAGGTAGAGATAAACCCACTTTGGGAGAGCGCGATTTCATCGAATCGTCAGTGGAAGGTTCACGTTCGACGCATTTAATGAAGTAGATCGTTAAGTAAATTATAATTATAATTATTATATATTAATATTATAAGTATAAGGATAAGTAGAAGTATAAGTAGAAGGAGAAGGATAAGGAATGAGAAGTAGAAGGAGTAAGTAATAATATAATTATATAATTATATATTATAATAATATAATTATATAAGAATTATAATATATAATATATAATATAATTATAATTATAATTATAATTATAATTATAATTATAATTATAATTATAATTATAATTATAATTATAATTATAATTATAATTATAATTATAATTATAATATAATTATAATTATAATTATAATTATATAATATATATTATAATTATATACACACAGACGGCTTCTCATATTATCACAAAATCCATAATCTTCTCATCCTGGCTGTATACTACTGCGTACACTCTGCCTTGAGATTGGTTTACGAATCTGTTTCAAGTAAAACCTTTGAAGAAGTAGTTAAAAGACTTTTAACATTCACTGCTTTCTTCGATTTACTTCCCAGCAGCAATAAGGCTCATTACGTCCACTACGTTGCCTATCATAAATTTTTGCATGCCATCTCCCAGCCAAATCAAATAAAATTTATTGAGAAATACAATAAGTTAGAATACGATAACACCAGTGCAAAGAGAAAATCCTTGCAGAAGACTCTAACGACCATAAGAGATAACATCCCATCTTGGACTGAGGAAGCAATAGTTTCCCACATAAACCAGGTAAAACAGAAATTAACTCTTGAGTGGAAAGCCTTGCTAGCTGTTAGCACTTATCCACAAAGTCCCAGAGACAATTTCCAAATAGAGTTTGTCCCTTTAGCATCAGAAGAATCATCTATATCTTCAGCTTCAGAAACATCAGTCACTGAAATGGCATCTACCTCTAACCAGCTTGCAACAGTGTTTGATGCTAGCCTTTTTTCAGCTCTACCAGAGTCAAGCTCAGTAGATCAGCTAGCTCGTCAAGCCTATTTGGAATATGACAAAACTTTCATTTCAAATGCCGGTGACCAAATTACAAGTCAGGTCTCGGTAGTTGCAGATTTCTTCGCCTATCAAGGCTTTAATGCTGAGGCAATACGCCATGCGATTGCTCTAGCAGAGCCTTCCCCTACGCTCAGATCATATGATCTTCTGTCACTAATTACCATAGTGTTAACTCGCGGCACATCAATCGCAAAGACTGGCAGGGAGAGAATGACCCCTGATGCCATTCGCAAGTTTCATACACTGTTGACAAAGTACTCTATTCAGAGAAACTTTGATAAGAAAACAGCCACACCAAAGACCGTGTCCCTGGGTCGCATTGTTGCTGCTCATCCAGAATGGGCCTTCGTGATCTTGTGTTCCACAGAGATAGAGCGACCAATCTCTACTGCGTTCATGGTGAGTGCAGGCTTCTATGACTTTCCAAACGCCTTGAAAGGCAACTTCGTGTTTCCACTCCTTGATAAGACAATAAGCCAAAAAGAGTATGCTATGGCCTGTGGAGCTTTGGCGTACATGGCAAACGAGACCATGCTGTTGAAGCCTAAGGATTCGCCCATAACCACAGTTCAGCAAGCATTGCAACAATGTATGGGATATGCGAAGGCAGCAAGGGTTTCATCTAAGCATGATTCAGCAACAAAAAATTTGTTACTATCTAGAGTGACTATTGCAACCGCTACTGTTCAAGTGTACATTACAAAATTTGGTGAGATATTCCCAGAGGTGAATGTGTTAAATGAATTTGGTTTTGAACTGGCTAGACAGTAAATCTAAGGATATATATAGTAATTATATATAATTATAATTATCATCATATATCATCAAATAATCTTTAATCTGCTCATCCTGGCATTATACTACTGTATTCATTCAGCTTTGAGCTTGGTTTTTGACTGTTTCTAGCAGACTATTTGAGGAAGCAGCCTCTAGAGTTGTAAGCTTTGGTGCGATCTTTGATATATTACCTCCGAACAATAAGGCACATTACGTTCATTATATAGCTTACCAAAAATTTCTACATGCTATCTCCCATTCAGACGAAATAAAGCTATTAGAAAAGTACAACAAACTTGAGTACGATAACTCCAGCAAAACTAGAAAATCTCTCCAGAAAACTTTAACAACTATCAGAGGAAACATCACACATTGGTCTCAAGAAAATCAAGAAGTATACCTACTCCAAGTCAATCAAAAATTGAACAACCTGTGGAGATCTTTGTTAGTCGTTAGCACTTCTCCTCAAAGCCCAAGAGATAACTTCACCATCGATTTTGCGCCCATTGCATCTGGAGAATCTTCCTTGTCCTCGGCTTCAGAGACATCAATTGTCGAAATGGCTTCCCCTCAAATCAATTTGGCAGGGTGTTTGATGCAGCCTTATTTGAATCTCTTCCAGAGACAAGTTCGGTGGATCAAATTTCTCGAACAGCCTACTTGGAGTATGATAGAATGTTCATATCCAATGCTGGTGACCAGATCACCAACCAAGTTTCACTGGTAGCAGACTTCTTTGCCTACCAAGGCTTCAACGCTGAGGCCATACGCCACGCAATTGCTCAAGCCGAGCCCTCTCAAACTGTGAGATCACATGATCTCTTGTCGCTCATCACTATAGTGCTCACTCGAGGCACTTCTATAGCTAAGACTGGTAGAGAAAGAATGACACCAGATGCTATTCGGAAATTCCACACTCTCTTGACCAAATATTCTATTCAACGTAATTTTGACAAAAAAACGGCTACTCCTAAGACTGTATCTTTGGGCAGAATAGTTGCGGCTCATCCAGAATGGGCAGTTGTGATTCTATGTTTAACAGAAATTGAGCGGCCCATATCCACTGCATTCATGGTGAGTGCAGGCTTTTCCGATTTTCCCAATGCCTTGAAGGGAAATTTTGTGTTTCCTCTCCTGGATAAGGTCATAAACCAGAAGGAACATGCTATGGCTTGCGGTGCCCTAACTTATATGGCAAATGAAACTATGCTATTGAAGCCAAAGGACTCACCAATAACCACTGTGCAGCATAGTGTTAACTCGCGGCACATCAATCGCAAAGACTGGCAGGGAGAGAATGACCCCTGATGCCATTCGCAAGTTTCATACACTGTTGACAAAGTACTCTATTCAGAGAAACTTTGATAAGAAAACAGCCACACCAAAGACCGTGTCCCTGGGTCGCATTGTTGCTGCTCATCCAGAATGGGCCTTCGTGATCTTGTGTTCCACAGAGATAGAGCGACCAATCTCTACTGCGTTTATGGTGAGTGCAGGCTTCTATGACTTTCCAAACGCCTTGAAAGGCAACTTCGTGTTTACACTCCTTGATAAGACAATAAGCCAAAAAGAGTATGCTATGGCCTGTGGAGCTTTGGCGTACATGGCAAACGAGACCATGCTGTTGAAGCCTAAGGATTCGCCTATAACCACAGTTCAGCAAGCATTGCAACAATGTATGGGATATGCGAAGGCAGCAAGGGTTTCATCTAAGCATGATTCAGCAACAAAAAAGTTGTTACTATCTAGAGTGACTATTGCAACCGCTACTGTTCAAGTGTACATTACAAAATTTGGTGACATATTCCCAGAGGTGAATGTGTTAAATGAATTTGGTTTTGAACTGGCTAGACAGTAAATCTAAGGATATATATAGTAATTATATATAATTATAATTATCATCATATATCATCAAATAATCTTTAATCTTCTCATCCTGGCATTATACTACTGTATTCATTCAGCTTTGAGCTTGGTTTTTGACTGTTTCTAGCAGACTATTTGAGGAAGCAGCCTCTAGAGTTGTAAGCTTTAGTGCGTTCTTTGATATATTACCTCCGAACAATAAGGCACATTACGTTCATTATATAGCTTACCAAAAATTTCTACATGCTATCTCCCATTCAGACGAAATAAAGCTATTAGAAAAGTACAACAAACTTGAGTACGATAACTCCAGCAAAACTAGAAAATCTCTCCAGAAAACTTTAACAACTATCAGAGGAAACATCACACATTGGTCTCAAGAAAATCAAGAAGTATACCTACTCCAAGTCAATCAAAAATTGAACAACCTGTGGAGATCTTTGTTAGTCGTTAGCACTTCTCCTTAAAGCCCAAGAGATAACTTCACCATCGATTTTGCGCCCATTGCATCTGGAGAATCTTCCTTGTCCTCGGCTTCAGAGACATCAATTGTCGAAATGGCTTCCCCCTCAAATCAATTTGGCAGGGTGTTTGATGCAGCCTTATTTGAATCTCTTCCAGAGACAAGTTCGGTGGATCAAATTTCTCGAACAGCCTACTTGGAGTATGATAGAATGTTCATATCCAATGCTGGTGACCAGATCACCAACCAAGTTTCACTGGTAGCAGACTTCTTTGCCTACCAAGGCTTCAACGCTGAGGCCATACGCCACGCAATTGCTCAAGCCGAGCCCTCTCAAACTGTGAGATCACATGATCTCTTGTCGCTCATCACTATAGTGCTCACTCGAGGCACTTCTATAGCTAAGACTGGTAGAGAAAGAATGACACCAGATGCTATTCGGAAATTCCACACTCTCTTGACCAAATATTCTATTCAACGTAATTTTGACAAAAAAACGGCTACTCCTAAGACTGTATCTTTGGGCAGAATAGTTGCGGCTCATCCAGAATGGGCATTTGTGATTCTATGTTCAACAGAAATTGAGCGGCCCATATCCACTGCATTCATTGTGAGTGCAGGCTTTTCCGATTTTCCCAATGCCTTGAAGGGAAATTTTGTGTTTCCTCTCCTGGATAAGGTCATAAACCAGAAGGAACATGCTATGGCTTGCGGTGCCCTAACTTATATGGCAAATGAAACTATGCTATTGAAGCCAAAGGACTCACCAATAACCACTGTGCAGCAGGCTCTGCAGCAATGCATAGGCTATGCAAAAGCAGCCAGAGTCTCATCCAAACATGACCCTGCCACGAAGAAACTCCTGTTATCCAGAGTGGTCATTGCATCTGCCACCATACAGGTATACATCTCCAAGTTTGGAGACATATTTCCTGAAGTTAACGTGCTGAATGAGTTTGGCTTTGAACTGGCCAGACATTAAATCTGATTCCAGGTTTCACTGGTAGCAGACTTCTTTGCCTACCAAGGCTTCAACGCTGAGGCCATACGCCACGCAATTGCTCAAGCCGAGCCCTCTCAAACTGTGAGATCACATGATCTCTTGTCGCTCATCACTATAGTGCTCACTCGAGGCACTTCTATAGCTAAGACTGGTAGAGAATATAAATGAATATAAACTCAACGATTAATTAGATTAAATTAATCGTTATCAATTGTCATAGAAATAAAAGGACAATGATTAATGATTATTAATAATTCAGGGGTTTATAAACAAAATTATGAGTGGCATAAAAAAAGTGGTGCTAACCTTAAGATGGCTGATGAACAAGAAAAAATGGAGGTCGTCCTTAGTAACGACGAAACCTCGGTTTAGCCGTTCTACTTCCACTGAATTATTGTTCAGTGGCAAGTCGAACATAAAATACAAATTATAATTCACAATGGTTTTCGAATTACCGCGTTTACATTAGTAATAAATATAAGTAAATAATACTTATAATAAGGTAAGTAAATAATACATAAGGTAAGTGTAACAATAATTAATTCAATAAATACTGGGTTGATAATAAATGGTTGTAATTGTTGTTCAAACGTAGTTTGGACATGGCGCCGGCCTTGCAGGAATGCAATCTTTAAAATTGTCCCGACGCGCAAAGCACTACCGCCAGAGATTTAATGGCCTCAGATAAGATTCTGGGATCTGGTGTTGTTGAAGCCTGTGGTTTATTAGCTGGCTGCTTTTTAGTTCTCGGCTTGGGAGATTTTTTCTTATTTCGACGTTGTTGTTGTCGATTACGTAGCTGTACGGTAGCATAAAACACGTAAATGTAGCATAAAACACGTAATGCTCTGTCATACGACGAAAATTGTTCCAACATATCATTCCTATCAGTTGATACGTGAAAATTCTGTGTCGCTTTTTCAGAATTTTGTGTTGTGGGTGTATGCAAATGGTTTCTTGCTGGCCATTCCGATCGAGGATTCGTGAGCCACAATGTACGTGAACCACCAGGTCAACATCTATCTAAGACGAACTCAGATATCGGCTTCGGAGGAATTAGTGCCGGTGGAGGAAGAAGTGAATCATTTTACGGGGTTTGAAGGCCTTACAACCTTTATCAACGAAAGTTATGAAAACTTATGCGCCCACTCCCTCAATTTTAAGAGATCCATATCTCTAAGTATGTATAGCTACTATGTCATAGTATTTGCTTGGACGAGAGCACTATACTTAAAGAAGACAAACAAGTACCTACTCACCACTCATGAGCTTGAGCTCATTGAGATGATCTACACAGAGGGAAATTACATACTCCCTAAGTCTATAACTCTTTCAGGTTTGGTGGTTAGTTATAATTATAATTAATTATAAAAGGACAAATTAAAAGGACAAATTATAACCAGTGAAGTGGAAGTCCCACAAATAAATCCTAAGTGATATTAAAAAAGTGAAGTGGTAGTCCCACAGTTTAAAACAAAAACTTAAAAATAATCAAAGACCTCGGAGAGGCATTAAATAATAAAAGTAAAATGACTGCTAGACGTCAATAACAGGGCCGACGTGATAAACACGCCCCCAACGCGCAAAGTCGCGGCCGTAATGGTAACTCCCAAGATGGAGAATACTATAGTGACCAACGTTATGAGTCCTATAATGATAACGATTCCCGACAAAACGGGAACGGAAACAATAACAACCGCCGCACAGTGGTGCATTTTTAGAGAAGGCGGCCAAAATTCAATTTATTTTTTGTAACCGATTTTAAAACAATTTAGCTCATTTAAAAGAGAACACCTTAGAACCTATGGAGCCAAAAAATCTAGGTGAAATGTTTGATATTTCACACCGAGTAGGGTCATTCAAAATATAATATTTTTGTGTTTTTGTAAATTTAACATTTTTGTTAAATTTTCCGCATTTTAAAGTCCCATATTTTTTTGGTTGTGAAAGATATTAACTTCGGGTATTTTTTTTTTTTTAATTACTTATTATATTAGCTAACATAAGGTAAAAACTTTTTTATTCTACATTGCTCCGTAATTTTTATATAATGTCAAGATTGGGATAGCTTTTTAACACAAATTTTCGACTTTGGTAGAGTATAACTAATTTTGTATAAAAGTGTACAAAAAAAATTTTATATTACCGGAAAGGTGGTACTCTCCTCTAAAAGTACATACCAAACACTTCAGACCTTTCCATACCTTTTAGCAGCTACAGTAATTTTTTGATAATATTTTGAATAATAACCACTAAAATAGCTGTATATTAGGGTGGCATTGAAAAAAAAAAAAAAAAGTTCGACTATTTCTTAGGACTGCCCGGATTATAGTTACACTTGGTCTAAAACTAATATGGTGAAAATTTGAGCTAATTCGAATAACTGTAAGCCGTGGATCCTAGGGGTCAAAGTTCAGTTCAACTGACATATGAGTTTATGTGGGAAAAATATCTATTTTTTATGTTTCTGCTAATTTAAAAAAATACTGTAATATTGTTGTATCAGAAGAAAAATTAATCGATATAAAGATCAAGTTATGTAATCAAAAAGGTATAGAAATTTAAAATGGTTTAATAAATGTCCCAGTAATAATTAATGTCCTAGTAAAAAATGTGCCAATTATTACATGACGTTAAAAATTTGCGCACACATCTTAAAGATTTTTGAATTAATTTCAGCAGTGTAATTTATTTTTTCTAATGACTCCAAGTTTTGAGTAATAGAAGAAATTTTTTATTTCGAATATCGTTAAACTACCCTAAGGCGATGTCAAAAAGGGACAACAGTTTGGGGTGTTTCTCAAATCTCCAATTTCAAATTTTAAAAAATTCCTTCAACAAAATAAAAGATATTAACAAAATCGAAATTTAAATTTTTAAAAATATTAACTTCTAATTTTTGTGTTATTAAAATTTTGTTTTCTAAGGTAAGTTTTTAATACTACTAATTACCTTATTATATTTCTGCTAAAATTTATTTTTTTCTAAAGGTTGCAATGGCTAGTTGTAAGTTCATTTATAAAAATCTTGCAGAAATTTATTTTCGACAGAAAGGTGATAATGATGTTTTGTCGCACATAATGAAAGATGGTTTCTTTGATTTATGCGATCAACAAGAAATAGCTTTACACAAACAAAAAATTAGAAGTTTTTTGATTACTTTAAAAACTCGTTGCAAAGGTTGTCGTTATGACAAAAAAAAGTTTTTCAATTGAACAAAAAATGGTTGGAAAATGAACTTGTTTTCAAAAAGCTAAAAACTACTGAAAACAAAAGTACAAAAGCAGGGAGACCAACAAAATTAATTAATGAATGTAGTGACCGTACACGAAGACGCAAGCTTGAAAAGGTAAACGAAGAAATTTCTCACAACATTGTAAAGGAATCTTTTTTTCATCAAATACGTCCTACACAAAACAAAAAAGACAAAATTGCAATAATTGAGCAAATAGTTGAAGCGAGCCCTGGTCGCACAAAAAGAGTTCTTAAAAGCTTCCCAACGCCAATTAGAGAAAATAAGTTTAACCCAGATGAAGCCTTAGCACTTTTTTTGGATTTAAAATTGACAAAACATCAGTACATGGAGCTACGAAAACGAATAAACCAAAAAAACTGTCATATTTTTCCCGAATACCGTGATATACTTTCAGCGAAAAGAGACTGCTTGCCTTCAAAAACTGCTATTGATATTACTTCAATTTCTGCAGAAGTAAAATTACAAGATCTTCTTCAACACACTGCCGAACGATTGCTGCGTACTCTAGATGAAGACTGTTTGAAGAATCTTGGGGATTGCAGTCTTACCTTAATTTCAAAGTGGGGGTGTGATGGATCTTCTGGCCAAAAGCAATATAAACAATACAATGCCGAAAATTCATCAGATGGCAATTTATTCATGGTATCGTTCGTTCCATTACGCTTAAGAAATGATCGCATAGATTTTGAACCGTCAACTAGTAGAACTGCAGCAACTAATATCGATGTATGGAAAAATGATACACCATCTTCTACAAAATACTGTAGACCGAATCGAATATCGTTTTCAAAAAGGAAACTCATGAAGTCACAATTGAAGAAACCGATAAAATTGAAGAACAAATTGAAAACCTTCAGCCAGTAATATTTTCAGTTAATAATCATAGTATTAAAATTAACTTTAAAATGCTTCTAACTATGATTGATGGAAAAGTGGCCCAAGCTCTAACAAACACTAAGGCATCTTCAAGCTGCACTATTTGTAAAAAAAACATCAAGTCAACTAAGCCAACCTCCACCAGAAGACAAGGAATTTAAGAAAGCCTACGAATACGGAATGTCTCCACTTCACGCAAGAATTCGTTTTATGGAACATATTCTAAAGTTGGGATACGATTTGGAATTTGGACCTTTAGGTGAAACAGTACGTAATAATGAAGGAAATCATGAAAAAAGAAAACAAAAAAAAAAGAAATTCAAAATAAATATATGGAACTAGGCTTGATTATTGACCAACCAAAACAGGGAGAAGGAAATACGAACGATGGAAATACCGCTAGAAGGTTCTTCTCTGACCCAGAAACTGCTGCTTCTATTACTGGCGTGCATGTTGAGTTAATAAAACGGTTTAAAATAATATTAGAAGTAATATCGTGCAGCAAACAAATTGATTGCAAAAAATTTGGTCAGTATGCCAATGACACAGCAAAAATGTATAATGAAAAATATGGTTGGAGAAATTTACCGTCTACAGTGCACAAAATTTTGTACCATGGTGAACAAATAATTCAACATAGTATGCTACCGATTGGAGATTTATCTGAAGAGGCACAGGAGAAACGAAATAAAGACTACAGATTTTTTCGTGAGCACAACACAAGAAAGATGTCTAGATATTTTACTAATGAGGACCTTCTCACCATTTTGCTGTGTTCATCGGATCCATTTTTGTCCAATATTAGAGCAAAATGGAAGTCTTCATCAATTGATTTAGATGAAGAAGCAAAAACACTTCTAGAAGAAGTGTATCTTCTGTAGAAGATATTTTTACTGAAATAATTTAATTTAAAAAAATATATATTAAATTATGTTAAAAATGTTAGTAACAAACTAAAATATAAATATTAGAGTTATTCTTAAATCTTTTTTGTTTTGATTTTTGGATTTTTAAAAGGTTTTTTGTATCAATAAAAATAATGGCGTTATTTTTTTTTTTTTAATTCCAACAAGCGGATTTTAAGTGACTTCTGTAAAATGTCAAATACTGTTGGAAATATGCTAAATCGGGATTGACTATTCGATAACACTAGGCAACAGCCATTTTGTTATTTGGTTCTAGCATATTTTTTCTCATGGATTTGGACCTACTGAACACGAAAATGAATTTTAAAACTTTTTCTGTCGATTGGTTTGTGAGATACAAATTTTTTAATTTTTTTTTTTAATTTTTGGAGGTACACTTACTATTTTGAGCATATCTTTCGTCTTCTTTGACCTATTTGATCCTACTACTACTCAAATTAAAGACAATTGAGCCGTCTACAACTTATTCTCAGAAAATTTTCAAATCGGGTTAGTAGTTTTGATGTTGGCGGCTTAAAAAGGTTAAAAAACTGCGTTTTTTTAGTAAAAATGTGGCTGAAAAATTCATATAAAAATTCATATAAAATATAAAACGCGATGTTAACAGCGATTTTAATTTTTTTACGTATAGCTGACACTTTTCCAAAGAAAATAAGCCCTTACTTAACAAAATCTGATGACAAATGGCCGACTTATTATTTCTTTGGTAAACGACCGAAATTCCGCTATTTCACGATTTTTTGATTTTCATTATTTGCACAGCTTACCTACCCAACGCAAACGAATAAATACATTTGAACTTAATTGAAAATAAACACAGTAGTCTTCGTATATTATTTTTTAATTTATTTACAGCACTACATGCTCATACATATTTAAACATAAGGAGACACGGTTATCAATTGCATTTCAAAACTGTCTGTGAAAGTGTAAAGAAGTTAATATTTAGAAAACGCAAGGAAGACAATGAGTAAAAGACTTCTCTTACATAATGGGAATGAAAAGCCATCTCTTCCTATTGCTCATGCGGTTCATTCAAAGGAGAACTATGAAACTATGGACATTTTGCTGAAATGCATAGAGTATAGGAAATACAATTGGAAAATATGCGCCGACCTTAAAGTTGTGGCCATTCTGTGTGGACTCCAAGGAGGCTATACGCGACATTGCTGTTTTCTGTGCCTTTGGAATAGCCGCGCTGATGATCAGCATTATATAAAAAAAAAATGGCCGGTACGAACGAAACCTGTAGTTGGAGAAGCGAATGTTCAGCGCAAACCACTAATAGAGAACCGTGAAAAATATAATACTTCCGCCGCTGCACATAAAATTGGGTTTGATTAAAAATTTTGCCAAAAAATTAGACAAAGAAGGTGAAGCTTTTGCCTATTTATGGTCAATTTTCCCTTACCTTTCGCTGGCAAAAATTAAAGAAGGAGTCTTCGCAGGACCCGAGATAAAAAAAATGTTGAAAGATGAAAAATTCCCGAAGCTGTTATCACCCATCGAAGCCGCAGCATGGAATTCCTTCAGGCTTGTTGTGGAAAACTTTTTAGGAAACAACAAAAGCCCGAATTATAAGGACATAGTTGAGGATCTGGTAAAGAACTATGAAGCCATGGGAGTGCATACATTTTCTGCATTCTCATTTGGATTTTTTCCCTGAGAATTTAGGAGACGTGAGCGACGAACACGGCGAGCGCTTTCATCAGGAATTGAAGGCTATGGAACGACGCTATCAGGGCATCTATGACACGGCTATGATGGGTGACTATATTTGGACCCTAATACGTGAGACCGATTGCAGCGAATACAAAAAAACAAAGAAGAAGTCAGCAGTTTTTCCACATGGCATAAAATGTACACTTATGTCTTTGTTTTTACTCATTTTTTTTGTGCGTTGATTTGCTTAATTTAATTAGTTAGTTTAATTTCGTTAGTTTAGCTAATTGTGCGATACATTGAGCATGTAGTGCTGTAAATAAATTAAAAAATAATATACGAAGACTACTGTGTTTATTTTCAATTAAGTTCAAATGTATTTATTCGTTTGCGTTGGGTAGGTAAGCTGTGCAAATAATGAAAATCAAAAAATCGTGAAATAGCGGAATTTCGGTCGTTTACCAAAAAAATAATAAGTCGGCCATTTGTCATCAGATTTTGTTAAGTAAGGGCTTATTTTCTTTGGAAAAGTGTCAGCTATACGTAAAAAAATTAAAATCGCTGTTAACATCGCGTTTTATATTTTATATGAATTTTTATATGAATTTTTCAGCCACATTTTTACTAAAAAAACGCAGTTGTTTAACCTTTTTAAGCCGCCAACATCAAAACTACTAACCCGATTTGAAAATTTTCTGAGAATAAGTTGTAGACGGCTCAATTGTCTTTAATTTGAGTAGTAGTAGGATCAAATAGGTCAAAGAAGACGAAAGATATGCTCAAAATAGTAAGTGTACCTCCAAAAATTAAAAAAAAAAAATTAAAAAATTTGTATCTCACAAACCAATCGACAGAAAAATTTTTAAAATTCATTTTCGTGTTTAGTAGGTCCAAATCCATGAGAAAAAGTATGCTAGAAACAAATAACAGACAAAAGTTTGTTATTTGTGACCTAGTGTAAGTAACTAAATAAGTATTTTTAACGCTTTTTCTGTGTGCAATACAGCCATAACTGAGGCCGAAATAGTCGCGTTTTTCGGGAAATATTTTAAAAAAATTTTTGAACGAACAATAAAACCATTTCCTTTTGAGAAAGACGCAGCAACATTTTTTTTATTACAACCCATTAAAAAGTTATTTAACCTTAAATAATTGTTCTTTGTAATTTTTAAATATATTAAAAATTACACTGAGGGAATTATTTGGACGAGTTTTAATGACACTTTTTCAATAAACTGATGAAGTTTTCTTCACAATGTGAAAAAGCTTCATATATTTAAAAAAATTTGCTGCATCTTTCTCAGAGGGAAATGCAGTTCCATTTTGCGTTCTAAAAAAATATTAAATTTTTTCTCGAAAAACGCGACTTTTTCGGCCTCTGTTATGACTGTATGTCACATAGGAAAAACGTCAAAAAAACGTATTTACTTGATTTTTCCTGTTGATACGAAGAGTCAAGCTCGATTTTGCATATTTGCAACAGTTTTGGATATTTTTCAAAGGTCATTTAAAATCTGCGATTTCAGTCGCCTAGAGGCAAGTAAACAATTTGGAGTTTTTAAAAGAGATAATATCCAAAAATCCAATTTTCTTTACTAACTCTAATGAATATATTTAAACAATATAAAATCAAATATAAAAAAAAAACAAGTCAACTGCTTTCATAAATTAAATAAAAGTTAAATATTTTTTGTTGCTTTTGTTTTTCAGTTGCAGCAAAAAAAAAAAAATACGTATTTTACTAACTTATTTTTTTGGGTGCACGAATGTAAAAATATACAAAACCGTTAGCGCTTTACACTGCCTACTTTTATGATAAGTTGCACTCCAGTTGTTGTCAAATAATTTAAGTATCGCACTAAAATTTGGCAAAAACATGTAATATAGTAGTTTAACTCTTAATATATATTTATTTCATTGACCGTTTTTTTCAGTCGATATCTTAAATAAAAGATAAAAACGTCAGCTCTCCAACAAAAAAAACCGCGTTGAAATACGTTGAGTCCTTCAAAAGTTATAGAATTTTGGCCGCCTTCTCTGAAAATGTACCACTGTGCGCCGTGAGAATAAATAAAAACACACCTATGTACACACTGTAGTATATGCATACTGTAGTATTCATATAAGTGCATGAATACTAAGCATAAGCATGACTTTGTTCTACAGTTATTTGAAACTGCACAATTGACATTGAACCACATATGTTAAAATTACTAACAAACAAAACAATTAAATAAACTAACTAAAAGGGTTTCTTGTTACAATCGTTTTGTATACTTGCGATGCGTTTATGACGGTATCATAAAACGTTTGGGTGTATGTCTGTTTGACATATTGACCACCTGGAAAAGTACTTGAAACATATGTGTTACAAATGTGCAACAAGGTCGTGGGAAATGCTGCTGTAGCATTTTAGAGAAGTTAGTTCTAAGACTATATTTTAGTATAAATACTAGTGTAAATTATTTTGTAAGATTAGTGTTAAACACAACTTTAAAATAAACAGTACTAATAAGTACTATTAAATAAAAACCCAACTCGTGTCACTCATAACATACTATATGGCGATCCTGCCAGTACTACTGATGCAGTAGTACAGCGAACCGTGACAACTATATTCCTACGAAAAATCCTGCGAAGAATCCTGAGTCCGAAATCCTAAAGAAAGCCTGTAAATGGGAAACTCGCAGACGAAAGTAAAACAAATAATCACTGCGACTGCAAATGCACCACCAGCTATAAGCATCAGTGCCGAGTTATTCGTACTAATTTGTATGATAACTACCATTACAGTCGTTGTGAAGTATTTGAAGAACTATATCCGTAAGCAAGTAAGAAGACAAACAACCAGGGACTCTATAAACAAGATATAGTTGCCTCAGGTTAAAAAAATTATCATTCAAGTCTGTGTCGACCCGAGCACAACGGTCAGTGATCCAATCGAGACGACAACCTTTAAAGAAATTGAACGACACCATTTGCTCAAGAATAAATAGAAGAGAAGGGAGCACAGTATTATATATGAACGACGAGTTCATATCAGAGGAGGACACCCCAGACTCGCTGAATTTAAAGGATATGCATTTGATATACCTACATAAAATACCAGAAGAGATAGAAGAGTAGACATCAAGTAACGAATTTTGCTTGAGCAGCAGAAAAGAGAAGAAAGCACATCAAAAAAAAACGACATTGGTATATAGTTATATGGGACTCTAACCCAGTCAGAGATTTTACCATTTGACTGCTCTGACATTCAAATGACTTCATCATTTGAATGTTCTGCCTGTTTGCATGCAGACTTGTAACATGATCCTTCATTCGTTCTGTATTCTTCATAAATAAAGAATTTCAAAGTATGTATGTTTCATGCATAAATGAACATACACACAAACATATGTAATTCGGTTATAAACAAATCTGCTTAGTTAACAGATTTGTCATTTAAATAAAAATATTTAAGTTTGATTTAAGTTTGAGAAATAAAAAGATCAACAAATCTGCCTGGCTTGCAGATTCATCATTTTATAAATTTAAAATTTAAGTAGATCTAAGTTTTTGTAAATAAATAAAGTTAGTACAATAAAACCAAGCAAGGAAGCTGTTTCATTTGTGTTACACCATTCGTGTTACACCACCATGCAAAATTTAACGACTGAGCAACGAACGAAAGTGGTAGAATTTTACTTTTCCAATGGGCGCTCAATTTTACTGACGCAACGAGCATATCGAAATTATTTCAACAAACCACAATCAATCGTTTAATTGCACGGTTCCGACAACAAGGTGCAGTGTCAGATTTGCCACGATCAGGAAGACCAAGAGTAATACAGAATCAAGTGAACATTGATCGTGTACGGGTCAGTGTTGCAGAATATTCTGGAACTTCAACGCGAAGACGTTCTGGACAACTGGGCATCTCTAGAACATCACTTCAACGTATTTTACGTCATTTAAATATGCATCCATACAAGGTCCAATTGGCCCAACAAGGAAATGTAAACATTTAGATTAAATATTTCGATTAGATTTTGGAAACAAAATTAAAACGTATGGATAGCATATATTTGAGACTAGATTCAGTTATAGCCAACGCGAAAAAGAAAGCCTGTAAATGGGAAACTCGCAGACGAAAGTAAAACAAATAATCACTGCGACTGCAAATGCACCACCAGCTATAAGCATCAGTGCCGAGTTATTCGTACTAATTTGTATGATAACTACCATTGCAGTCGTTGTGAAGTATTTGAAGAACTATATCCGTAAGCAAGTAAGAAGACAAACAACCAGGGACTCTATAAACAAGATATAGTTGCCTCAGGTTAAAAAAATTATCATTCAAGTCTGTTTCGACCCAAGCACAACGGTCAGTGATCCAATCGAGACGACAACCTTTAAAGAAATTGAACGACACTATTTGCTCAAGAATAAATAGAAGAGAAGGGAGCACAGTATTATATATGAACGACGAGTTCATATCAGAGGAGGACACCCCAGACTCGCTGAATTTAAAGGATATGCATTTGATATACCTACATAAAATACCAGAAGAGATAGAAGAGTAGACATCAAGTAACGAATTTTGCTTGAGCAGCAGAAAAGAGAAGAAAGCACATCAAAAAAAAAACCACATTGGTATATAGTTATATGGGACTCTAACCCAGTCAGAGATTTTACCATTTGACTGCTCTGACATTCAAATGACTTCATCATTTGAATGTTCTGCCTGTTTGCATGCAGACTTGTAACATGATCCTTCATTCGTTCTGTATTCTTCATAAATAAAGAATTTCAAAGTATGTATGTTTCATGCATAAATGAACATACACACAAACATATGTAATTCGGTTATAAACAAATCTGCTTAGTTAACAGATTTGTCATTTAAATAAAAATATTTAAGTTTGATTTAAGTTTGAGAAATAAAAAGATCAACAAATCTGCCTGGCTTGCAGATTCATCATTTTATAAATTTAAAATTTAAGTAGATCTAAGTTTTTGTAAATAAATAAAGTTAGTACAATAAAACCAAGCAAGGAAGCTGTTTCATTTGTGTTACACCATTCGTGTTACACCACCATGCAAAATTTAACGACTGAGCAACGAACGAAAGTGGTAGAATTTTACTTTTCCAATGGGCGCTCAATTTTACTGACGCAACGAGCATATCGAAATTATTTCAACAAACCACAATCAATCGTTTAATTGCACGGTTCCGACAACAAGGTGCAGTGTCAGATTTGCCACGATCAGGAAGACCAAGAATAATACAGAATCAAGTGAACATTGATCGTGTACGGGTCAGTGTTGCAGAATATTCTGGAACTTCAACGCGAAGACGTTCTGGACAACTGGGCATCTCTAGAACATCACTTCAACGTATTTTACGTCATTTAAATATGCATCCATACAAGGTCCAATTGGCCCAACAAGGAAATGTAAACATTTAGATTAAATATTTCGATTAGATTTTGGAAACAAATTAAAACGTATGGATAGCATATATTTGAGACTAGATTCAGTTATAGCCAACGCGAAAAAGAGTTTAAATAGACCGTATTCGACGGAAACGATAATTAACAAGCGTAGGGAATTAGAAGCTATAACTGAAGAGGTTAGCAAAATTTTATCGAATAAAAGCGTTACTAGCGAACAAAGAGTAAAACATATAGAAAAAGTCAATAAATTGAAGGCAGAAGCGCAGGGATTACTTGTGACGCACGAAAATTCTTTCAGTGCTAATTCTGTAGATCCCTTAGATTCAGGAAATTCCTCAAGTCATTCAACTCCTATCAGAATGGCAACTTCACTAGACATGAATGAATTGGCGACCATCGTCAAATTGATCCCGATATTCACTGGAAAGATAGATAAGCTACAGAACTTTGTAGCAAATCTTACTTTAGTTTCGTTTTGTATACATACTATAACACACTATAGTTAAGTTAATTATACTTTTATATATACGCACAAAAGAAACTAATAAAGAGTATTCGCTCGCAGAACACTAAACAGAACGGTCTTTAATTTCGAAACTTTTTTTGTACAGTTTGTCCACAATATACCAAACCTACTAGAGTGGGATTATGCAATCTATGCAAAATCTCACACTATTATAAAACACTGTCAACGGCAGTGCAGTCAGTCGATGGTAGCCGGCGTTTCTACATGCCTTACATATTTACACTTTCGTTAAGTAATGGTGTAAAACCGAGTGCACTGCTGCCAACTTGTGGCAACGATCTCTTTTTTATAACTTTTCATTAAAAATTACAAGTCCTGACCGGTGACACTGACACAGCAATTCAATCCTTTCTTATAAGAAAAAATTCAAAATCAAATTATAAATAAATTAAAAATTATTGTTAAGCTTAAGAAGGTTTAAAACAAAAAAAAAAGGAAAAAGAAATAAAGACGAAATTATACAACAGCAAAAAAGGTGCGTTAATTCTGTAGCTCCAAGACGACTCCACCAATATTCGAGGTAACCAGCCCAACAATGTTTAAGTAGCTTTAAGTATAAATATATTTTGAATAAAACAGTTGCTCATCAGTGCTCAAAAGAGATCGTTTTATTATAATAACGATACAAATCAAACGAAGAACAAGAAGACTTTCCCCTGCCCATAAGTCAATCTCTTACTGTTGAACAAGCTATTGAAACATTAAGGCAAGATTTAGTAAAAAAAGAAAAAAATATTGCAGGAATAATTAAAAGTTCGGCTAAATTTTATAGGAATTTTCAAGTCCAATAAAAAGATAATATAAAATTGGGAATCCGTTGTACATATGACAGCAATTACTTGAAACGTCGATTAAATATTTCATGCTTCGAATACCGTCAAGTTGAATATGAGAGAATTTTAAGTAATGGTGAAATTGAGGTGGTTTCTAAGGATAATACTACATACCGATCCGATTTTACATTAATCAACATTCAAGATTATATACATGATTTGGATATGGAAATAATATAAATTAACTGATATGATGATATACATTTACTACTAGTTAATATAAACTTTGATGTCGATGTGTTAAGAAGTTTTATTGAACATAAATAAAAAAAAATTAAAATAAGAAAAATAATGTATAACCAATTTTACTCGAAAATTTTAAATAACTTCATGAATGAAGAAAGGTTTTTTCGAAAATTTTAATAACTTCATGAATGAAGAAAGGTTTTTGTGGTATGAACATGAGATTATTTTGAAAAAATTAAAAACTCAATTCGATGAATATGCAGTTTATAAGAAAATTAAATCAAAATTTGGATATCATTATAACAATTGTGTGTGGTTCAACGATGAAACAACTTGTGGACCTGATACCTGTAAATGATCCCTTATCGATAAAAGTTGGGAACAAGCATAATATATAATGAATTTTTATAATAATTTAAAAGCATAGACTTTATCAACAGTTCTACAGTTGTCGTTGTGACTTGATTAGTATTAAACAATGTCTAAGGAGAGAATATTAGCTGAATACGTACAAGGTTTTTATCTCAACAATAAATTCATCGTAAAAGAACTGAGTATTTCAATTGACGACTCGCAAGTTTAAACATTTATTATTAAACCACCTTTTCAATATTCATTGCTGACAACAAAAGAAAAAGATCCAATTAATTGGCTTTATAATCATCATCATCATGGATTAAAATGGAAAGATGGCGATTCAACCTTTAACATGTTAAAGATAAAACATTTATTTATTATGTTAAATGATTAGAAAAAATTAAGTGGATTCAAAATATTTTTAAAGATAAAATTAATTTTTATAACCTGGATGATATAAATTGTCCAAATTTGAAAACGTTATATCAAAATGATGCTCAAATTTAATTGTATTAAAACAATAGATGAACAGAATAACATCAAGTGTATTAATGAGTATTTTGTAGTGTATTTGACAAGCCAACGTTGTCATACCTTTTGTATGACAAGCCAACGTTGTCATACCTTTTGTATGACAAGCCAACGTTGTCATACCTTTTGTATGACACTTGAAACCTTAATTGTGATTGGCTAAAAACCATACTTTTTTGGTTGTCTACACTCAAATACCTTTACCGTGGGAATATGATGACTACAGCTATTTTTAAGTAGCTTTAAGTTATTTTAATAAATAAAGAGATAGTTGCTCATAAGAGCTAAAGCAAACAAGTGGTGTTTTAATAACTTTACATGGCGATCCTGCCATTCCGGTTTACAGTTTTGAAATAAAAAAAAAAAAAAATTAATTACCAATGATCAAATTTTTTTTTCCCCCCTAAAAAGGGTAGGTGTAGTGTATTTGACAAGCCAACGTTGTCATACCCTTTGTATGACAAGCCAACGTTGTCATACCTTTTGAAACCTTAATTGTGATTGGCTAAAAACCATACTTTTTTGGTTGTCTACACTCAAATACCTTTACCGTGGGAATATGATGAATATTTTTAAGTAGCTTTACGTTATTTTAGCTGTAGTGGATCGATAACCACTCACATCACTAATTAATTACTTTTTATTGTGAATGATAACAGCTGATGATAACAGCTGATTATACTCAACAAGACCATGAGCATGATCAATTATTAGCAGAAATACGATTACTTCGTGCTAGAAATGAATTAATAAATGTTAGACACGAAAATGAGAGTTTACAATTACCAGATTACATGATTGCAGTGATTCAAATTGTAAGCAATAGAGTAGCATATAAAAAATTGACGAAAATGTGTTACCATACATTGCTGCTCAGATACAACTGGTAGCAGCAGAATGTAAATTATCTGATTCACAAACTTTCAATTTGATACATAATAAGAACGTCATTGGTAAAATACTCCATAATTTAACATCTACATGGAGATTTACTACTATAGATGATGTTACAGCAGCTACAGGCCATAATGAACAAATAACCGGTACTATATCCTATAAGTCGTGGATAGCAAAATATTTACCTATTTGGCCTTTTAACACTATCTATAAAGCATCCATTAAAACAACATCAAATTTTACAGAAACCCAGTTGCGACAACCAGTTACATCTTTCAGGAAATGTCCAGTATTCCTCAAGGTTACTGGATGGGCTGTTCTCGGAGGAGTCGTGGGCTTTGGTATCTACAAAGTTTACTCACGCCAGACAAATTTTTCTACTATCCTCCAGGCCTCATCACCACAGTTGCTGGGTTCAAAAACAGACATAACATCCAAATCACTAATGAATACCAACCCGAGCTTGTATCAAAGCTTTATAAATACCTTAGGAAATTTGTTGTGCACCCGGACCCATATACAAGAGAACAATACTGTGATTCTATCGCAGATGGGGGAAAGCGTAAATACTACTCAGATTACGCAAAAGCACTTGATGAAAACAGGACTCGTACAAAAACATCTGTCACTGCTTTTACAAAAATTGAAAAAACTAGTACAACAAAATATAAAGCTCCCAGACTTATTCAAGCAAGACACGTTACATTCAACAAAGAAACATGGACAGATGCCCGCTAGGTGCGCACACCTTAAAATATGATTTTTATGTGGACGATGGCATGAGCGGTTCCAATTGTCTAAGAACAGCCGTCGAAATGCAACATCAACTCACCAATTTACTCCAAGAAGCTTGTTTTAAATTACGGAAATGGTGCTCGAACCATTCTCAACTATTGAAGGGCATTCCGCCTGAAGACCTAGAAGTAAATTTAGACTTTGCAAATGATTTTTCGAGTTATTATTTAAACAAATGTGAAACCTGAGTGAATTTCAAGAGCGTGATAGTGGATAGTCACATTAATTGAAATCACACATCTTGATGTGAACATAAATAAATATGCTTGTTTAAAAGGATCACAGTATATATAAGTTTACCGCCGTATATATTGAAAAAAAGGGGTATATTAATATACAAAACAATGATGTATATTGTTTTAAGTGGGCCATAATATCAGCCCTATACCCATTAAATGATAATACGAAATGTTCAGCGTATAAAATAAACAACATAAGAGCTGACATAATAACACTCGATAATCAAATAAGATTAAATTTCAGACAACTAAATTTTCCCCTGCCCGTTAAAAAAATACAAATATTTGAAGATAACAACCCGGGGATAATTGTCAACGTGCATACCAACCACTAATATTGATTTCCAAACATACCGTCTCAGATACTGTAGAATGAATGCCACACACATCATCATGTGTTTGAACATTACAAGTGGCATCAAGTGACAGTCAACCGGCACTGATTATTCAGAAACCTATGACCGCATTCTTTCACTTGTGCTCAGATATCTGGTGACCGTATGTTGGCAATAAAAGAACAATAAATAAGAATGAATAAGAATAAAAATAAGTTGAGTGATTCCTAAAACCACTCAATACTGGACAATAAGTTAGATTTGTAAAAGTAGTATATAAGAACATGAAATTTAGAAATAAAACAGACTATATTATAAATCTTATATTATAAACCTAGCGTCATGCTGAGCAAGAAAACATGTTGTTACATATTTGATAAGAACGTTGATCAATGCAACAATTTCCGCTGAGGCAGAAAATATAACTGTCCCCACTCCAGTCGCATTCAATGAGGAAGATGATGAGTATCTGGTTTTGCTGATGATGTGTTGGTACCGTTACGCGCATGCGCACGAAAAGCACAGAGAAACAATAGCCAAGCGAGGAACGTCTCTCCTGGCACAAGCAAAACGTCAGACAGTCTGGGCGGACAAAATGTCGACATCAAACACTAACCTTGTACATATGATAGGAAACGCGGTACTTGATTTTCTGATAGCCACTCTAGATATGTTTCTGGAAAAATTCCCCTCATACAAATTTTCAAAGGCAAGATTCGGATTGATTATAACCCATTCTTGCCCATTAACGGTGAGTGATTCACCATTTGACAGGATTTTGGCCGTACCAAATGATGCCTTAATAGGTAGTTTATTGGCTTTGCGTAAGAAGTCGGACTTCACTTATTTTGCGATTTTATCTAACATTAGATCATTACCGACGTTGCTAAGAAATCACGCTTGCAAAGAGGATAAACTGGTTGGCACAATTACCGACCAAAACCGTATGTGCGAAGTTTGCGCCGGAATTAAACTCCATGACGTATTAAATCGGGAGCATAAAGACATCCTCAACAAAGGAAAGAATGTGACTCCATTCATTAATCGACCCCCCATCACCTTGGGTATTGTCTTATATCTGAAATGCTTTCTTTTAAAACCGCTTCGCTTAAACAGCGCCGAAAAGGTGGCCTACATGACGAGGGGTATTAATTCCAACATCATTGCATATCAGGTACGCGCCATGGGCGCTTTGAAAGTGCATCAAGAAAATGGTATAAGGTTCCAATCTGAGTCTCATTGTTCTGAACATGATTATACTCAACGTGTTGCGTTAAGTCACCTGGGTGCGACATTAAAAATGGTTTGCGCTGGAGTCAGATCTGTAAGATTTAATAATAGCATCTATGAGGTTAAGATACCCGCTTTATATGATTTGGATTTTAACTGCAACGATTTTATGTTACAGAACGATTTATCTAAGCAGGTGGTCAAGTCAGACTCCTGGGCTTTGCAGGTTGAAGAAGAACAACGGAGTGATGGTGCAGTCACCGTTGTTAAATCAAATACTACTTTAGATGATAGATCAGCCGATAGAGCATTGATAACAATTAATTCCGCTAATTACATTAAAATGCGTTCTTATGCATATGCAGCTAACTTATCCAGATCGAAATCAACCTCAGGGAACGATGGGGTCGTTGTGGATGTGAAGTATGAATTCCATTCTTGCCCATTAACGGTGAGTGATTCACCATTGGACAGGATTTTGGCCGTACCAAATGATGCCTTAATAGGTAGTTTATTGGCTTTGCGTAAGAAGTCGGACTTCACTTATTTTGCGATTTTATCTTACATTAGATCATTACCGACGTTGCTAAGAAATCACGCTTGCAAAGAGGATAAACTGGTTGGCACAATTACCGACCAAAACCGTATGTGCGAAGTTTGCGCCGGAATTAAACTCCATGACGTATTAAATCGGGAGCATAAAGACATCCTCAACGAAGGAAAGAATGGGACTCCATTCATTAATCGACCCCCCATCACCTTGGGTATTGTCTTATATCTGAAATGCTTTCTTTTAAAACCGCTTCGCTTAAACAGCGCCGAAAAGGTGGCCTACATGACGAGGGGTATTAATTCCAACATCATTGCATATCAGGTACGCGCCATGGGCGCTTTGAAAGTGCATCAAGAAAATGGTATAAGGTTCCAATCTGAGTCTCATTGTTCTGAACATGATTATACTCAACGTGTTGCGTTAAGTCACCTGGGTGCGACATTAAAAATGGTTTGCGCTGAAGTCAGATCTGTAAGATTTAATAACAGCAGCTATGAGGTTAAGATACCCGCTTTATATGATTTGGATTTAAACTGCAACGATTTTATGTTACAGAACGATTTATCTAAGCAGGTGGTCCGCATTTATAGCGGAGTACTGGGAAAGACTTTGGATCGGTTTTCGGTATTAAGAGTTTACGTATGCGGGGTCCCCGTGGTAGTAGATGCAAACCTATATCAGCGAATATGTGAGTACTGTGTGGGCTATTTTTCGAAGATAATCTTAGATACGAATTTCGCCAAAAGCATTGGAGCCGGCAGCTTTGCTGTTTATAAATCCATCTGTGATTTTCTTTCGGTCGGTAGTTTCAAAATGTTCGGTGACGGAGGTATTCACCTAGTAAAAGTTACATCTAGTATGCATGATCCAAGCAGACCATATGATGAGAAGTTTCCTTTCTATGATCGTCATAATCAATCTTTATCTATAGCCCCATTGGTCATGATGTTCAACGCCTTGTTGTTGCATAATTTAAATTCCGTAGTCACCAGATATTTCGTCCCGCTTATAGCAAGGGAAAGCACTGGTTCCATCATCTGGGTCATTGAATATGGCACAGAGTATTACACTCATGTGTTTTCAAAAGTTATTTTCCCGTCTTTCCAAGAGGAGGCTTCAACGCAACGCGTATCATGTGTGAATAAAATAAATAAGGACCCCACCAAATGGGTTGACAACCTCGAAAGTATATTAAGGGACATAGAATCAAAACCATCATCTGATGATGAGATTGCCATACCTGTATCAAATTATATTGGTAACAAATGTGCCAATTGTTTAGACCACAACGTTGCTTTATGTACGTTTAGAGCTAATCAGTCTATTAACGTTCAACCTCGAAAATCCAAATACACACCTATAGCCGGGGCTTCGGAGGAACATTTCCCTGCTTTGAATACTAGCTTAATGAAAACCATGCATGGTAAAGACGGTTTACCCAAATGCCAAGTTAAACCAACAACTATGAATCATAATCTTGATTCTCAGCGTGGAGCGATATCGAAGAGTAAGAAACTTAACAATAAAAAGTAAAAAGTAAAGAGCGAAGAGTAAAAAGTAAAGAGCAAAGAGCAAAGAGTAGTGGAATAGAGAGAGAGGGATGTAAATGTATCTCATTGAGGATTGAATAGCGTTCCCATAAATGTGGACACCTGATCGGAGAGGTTAAGGAGAAGGGGTCGAAGGAGCGATGGGAAGTGTTTAGTGAAGCGGTACCATGTGCTTCCACTCTATGAGCAAGGTTTTAGAAAACAGCATTCATGTGAAACAGCAGTCAATTACATTATAAATAGATGGAAATACACCAAGAAAAACAACAAAATAGCAGCAATTTTTCTAGATTTCAAAAGAGCATTTGAAACAATTGATCGAGATATCCTATTAAAAAACCTATATAAATATGGAATTCAAGAAAATGAATTAAAATGGTTCGAATCCTATCTAAATAAACGTAAACAAATTACAAAAGTTAACAATACTAAATATAATGCAATAGAGAATGATTTTGGAGTACCACAAGGTTCCATTTTGGGAGCTCTTCTTTTTATTATTTACATAAACGACATGAAGAATGTTTTAGACAAATGTGAATTTGTTTTATACGCAGATGATACTCTGATATTAACAGAAGCGTTAGCGGAAGAAACATGTTACGAAAATCTGACAAGTGATATAGATAATATAAATAAATGGTTAAAAATAAATAAATTAAAACTAAACGAAAGTAAAACAAAATAATGGAAATAAATATGAACACTATTATAATATTCAAAATAAACAATGTTTTAATAGAAAAAGTTAATAATATAAAATATCTGGGTTTTTTAATAGACAAAGAACTGAAATTTAAAGACCATATTGAATATATATGTAAAAAATAGGTAAAAAAATTGGATTTTTTAAACGTTTAAGAAAAAAAGTTTCAATTATTACAGCAATAAATATAAACAACACAATTATCAAACCACATTTTGAATATGGATCAACTGTGATATATACATGCTGTTCAGATCAACAAATAAGTAGATTACAAAACTACAAAATAAAGCAATGCGTTCAATATTAAAATGCAATCGATTTACCTCAATAAAATGGATGCCTGATACCTTAAAATGGCTTGATATACACCAAAGATTAGAACTTAATACAATCAACTTTATACGCAAAATGAAAATAGGAGATGCACCTGAATATTTGGTCGAACAACTTCAGTATATTGGAGAGGTACAACCGTAGAAATGCTCTAGACTTTAAACTTCAACGAGCAGACACAAATGCCATGCAAAAATCATTGTTTTATAAAGGATTAAATCTATACAACAAGATGCCAAATGATGTTAAACATGAAGTAAACACTAATATTTTTAGAAGAAAAACTGTAAATTTTATTAGAAATGTTAACCAGAGCTTAAATATGTAATATTGTAAAAAAAAAAAAAAAAAAAAAAAATTAAATTGTAATTGAAAAGTATTAAAAATACTACTAATAAACACATAATAATAAATGCAAGTAGGAAGAACAAACTTACTCGGTCAGTAAAACCCAAACCTATTAGATCAGTAGTCGGTTTTTTAGACCTTAAAGACTTTTATTGTTCTTTAATTAACAATTATAGAGAAGATGCAAACGGTTCTGATTCTGATAGCTAGTGCAATCTTTCTATTAAAATTGTATTATGCTATACTTAATTATAGTAATTTCTCATTTTTCCCTCTTTTACTTCCTAAATCTTTATATAAATTTTTATATCCTGATTATGATACCATAGTTTTGGATATTTCAATGTAACTTTGGGTCTTCGTTTGTCTCAAAATTCTTTTTAATAAATTTATCAAAAGATGTGATCGAATCAGAGTTGAATTGAGGAGAGAAGGAGTCATATATTAGTTAAAACAGATGACTCTATTAATATGCATGGTTCTTCATTTTTATGTACATATATTTTGTATTGTTAATTTAGTTATTTTATATTCGTAGACAGGGCGGTTCGGCTCCTCTCAGTTGAAATGGTTGGCCACACTCCATTAATTGTGGCAAAATATACTTTGTTGATATAAACATCATATATATATTATAATATAATATAATTATATATAATATATTATAATTATTGTGTAGTGTAGTGTAGTGTGCATTATAATTAGTGTGTAGTGTGCATACTTACCGTACATAGTGTACAAAAGGGAAGAACAATAAAATAAGATAACCTTTTAGCTAGTTTAGCCAGAAGTAATAAAAATATAAGACTCTCATGAATACCCATAACAATAAAATATATTAAAGGGTTTCGTGTTACTTTTGTTTATGACTTGCAATGTCATACGTTGTAGTAGCTGATATTAGAACCCATTCAGTTCAAGTACAACTAACTAGACGTTTTGGCATTTTCAAGGTTTTGGCATTCCCAACGTAACTGACCCACATATGTTTAGAATGTGTCAGCAGTTGGTTTATTGTTTGTGTTTCCCCTTTTGTTATCTTTGTCTAATTTTAGAGTTTAAAATATTATATAAGTTACTGTAAGTTGTTTGTAGAAAGGGTAATCTTAAAACATAAGCATAAGTAAACAGTCAAGCGAGTGACATCCCGTCACTTAGCACCGATAATATTAAATAAATATTTAAATCTACAAAAATTAAATAAATGTGTTTGAATCAAATAAAGAAGAATATAACCAACCCCTCAACAACTGACTATATATTATATGGCGATCCAGACCAGATAGAAGAACCCTACAACTGAAGGAAGATATAACCCTACAACTGATCCTGATGCCAAAGGAACATCCAGCAGACCACGTAACATCCTGCAGCTACAGAACATCAGAAATCTTGTGAAAAAAAACCGAATATTGCCATAAGTATAATTTATAAAACATATACTACCGCAAAATTTTATATTGAGTGCCCCGCACAAATATAAACTTACGGGAATATATTTTGAAAACTTTTGTACAAACTACAAAATAACTTTAGAATATGAATAATAATGAGTTCAAAAAAAATATTAAAAGAAATAGAGAATGCTAATGAGCAGTGGAAATCAGGGAAAATAGCTAAGAAACCCGAAATACTACTCGCAGGTGCCAAGATATCCAATTTTTCCAGTACAGGAAACAAAAGTGATAGGGAGAAATTACGTTGGTAAAAGAAAGTTGAAATTAACTTTATTGGAGGATCAGATAACTTCAATAAATGAGAAAATAAAGGTAGAAACATCAATCAAGGAAAGGAAATATCTAACGGAAAAGTTAGAGGAAATTAAATTGTTATTTGATAAAACAAAAATAGAAATTAGAGAGTACAAGAAGTCTTAAAGAAAGAAAAAGAATAATAAAAACAAAATTTGAATAACTAAATAAACATAACATAGACTAATTTTTTCTATAGAACATGTTGAGAGCTATAGCAGTAGTATTAATAGTATCAACAGTAATAGCAATAGGTGTATCATTATTAGTTATACAAATAAAACATTACTTTACTAGTGCAGCCTTAGAACAGGTAGAAAAAGTAAAAGATTATGTTTTGGAAAAGGTAGAAGAGTTCCAGATGATGGACAAAGTGAACTCTATAGTGCAGGAAGTAGAAAATTTAGATATCTTAGACAATATACCTTCAGTTAAATTATAATTATAATTATATAAATTTAAGAAGATTAAATTTAAGAAGATTAATTTAAAAGTTATATTTAAAAGAAATTTGTATAATGTTGCTGTGTTTTATTGTTGAGTCATTTATTTGCCTCGTGGCAATTTTCTTGAATTTGAGAAGTCGGTTGCTGATTTGCCAATGTCTCAGATCACTATGCCCTATTTTTATCTTATCCTCCCTATGAAGATTTAAATAAAGATTTAAATGAAGATTTTAATGAAGAAATAATGCATCGAAAACTAATACTCAACAAACAAAAATATGTAACGTTAAAGAAAATAACCAGATCCGTTCAAACAACTGGCACAAGATTGAAAAAAAAACAAATCCTGTAGAAATGTTTAGTGATATAAATGAAAAATTCAAAAATATATATGAAAATTCAAAAACAATAATATGTACGTAAAGAAAAAAATAGAACTACAAGTCCATGGATGACTGAATAAAAAAAAGCAAATGTTAAATTTTAATCTCGGTTAACAATTATGCTAGATTTTGAAATATTAAAAAAATTTAATTAATTCCTATAAAAAAATAAATGTAAAACTATTATGTAAACTTTTTATACGCTCCTATCCTAATGTATTAAAAAAAAAAAACACTAATTCTGAAGTATTATAACTAGATAATATACAACTTATAAACTTTTAAAAACTACATCTATTTTCTACCTAAATTGATTAACACAAAAAAAAAAAATAAACTGAAAATATCGCTAAAATGCAGTGATGGTTGTTAATACAAAGAAATTTGAGACAGACGTAAATCGGAACATTATGGCAGAAATTTGGAACGGTAAATTTTAAACGAAAAATGTAAATTCAAAAACACAAATAAAAAAAATTTATATATAATTATATTATTATATAATTATATATAATTATTATATATAATTATATATAATTATATATAATTATATATAATTATATATAATTATATATAATTATATATAATCATATATAGCATTATATAAGTTAAGGAAACAAATATTAATTTTAATACAATTACAAATTACCAAATTGCGAAACCAATTTCCGCTAATTGGACATTTATGATTTCTTGACCTAAATTCAGTCCAACCTAATAATTGCTTAACAAGCAAGAGTTTCATTTGGCACAATATGATTGCGACATAAATTTAGTTCAATAACATAAATGCTTAGTTTACGGAAGTTATTTCAATAAAAAATAATTTATTATAAAAAAAATCAACTTTAGCAATTAAGCAAAATTTGTAATTCTTTAAAACCATTTAGAAGTAAGTCAGTTCGTAATTATAACTCGTATAAAACAGACGCATAGCGTCGTATAAATAAATTTTAATGAATTAAATCTCATAGAAAAACAGACACATAGCGTCCTATAAATAAATTTAATAAATAAAGCAATTTAAAAAAAATAAATAAAAAAACTTTGTTTTTTTTATATTAATTAATTTTAATATAAATTAACTTATATAATTAGATATAATTATATATGCGGTTGATTATTCAAAAATGTGTTTAAATGGTGCTATTTAAAATTATATATAATTGTATCTTCTTTATATAATTATATCTAATTTTGTATAATTTGATATAATTATATAAAACTAGAAGCTCCAATGGGAGTAATGTAATTATATTAATTATAAGTACATTAACTAAAATAAAAAAAAAAATAAAAAAAAAAAAAATATATAAAACTATATACATATACCCATTTTTGGATATAATTATATATATATCTGATATCAGATTTTATAGAATTATATGTAATTACATCCACAAATTTCCGTATATAATTATATATAATTTGATATGGCTTATATCATTTTTTTCAAGCGGGTATGTTTAAAATTTACTGTCCCAAATTTATGTGCAAAAGTTCAAATTTTCGACTGACGCCAAAAGTGGAACCACCAAATCGCAAATTGTCTTACATTTATTTTAAATAACTGTACAATAAATTTAACTTTCTTACAGACCTTAACTTTTTTTGATTAAATTACTATCCGACTAAACAATAAAATATGAGTGTCTTAACCTAATTTATAAAAAAACAATAATCTAAATTACTCCTTTAAAACTATTATTCCACTTCTGATGTTTAATAACCGAATATTCTATTTACATATATTATTAAATGTATACACTAACTTATATATTTTATATCTACATAAATTTTCATATAACTAAATGTAAACTTTTCGAAAAAAAGAACTTATTTTAATACAATAAAATAAAAATAAAAAAAAGTATATATAAATATATATAATCATATATAGCACCATATATAATTAGATAAAATAATATATGCGGTTGATTATTCAAAAAAGTTTTTATATGGCGCTATAAAAAATTATATATAATTATATATGGTCCAACATATAATTATATCTGCCTTATATAATTAAATCTAATTTTATATAATTTTATAAAATTCTATAAAATTATATATACCCATTTTTCGAATATAATTTTATATAATTATATGTGATTATATCAGATTTTATAAAATTACATATAATTATTTCCCCCAAATTCCGTATAGTTTGATATGGCTTATATAATTTTTTTCAATCTCATTCAAAATATATATAAATAAATAAATATGCCACTACTAAATCTTGACAAACAAAAGGTCTATATTTAAATAAAAATAATCCTTAATCTAAACATCTTTAATTTAATGAACAGCTTAGTTCCAAAAAAAAGTTTTTGAAATTACACTATAAAATATCCTTTAATTATTCTTCTACTGAAATTGAATTAATAATAACCTTAAAACTAAAAATATTAAAAAAAAATCTTAAATAAACGAATTCATTTCATTTAAATGTATATCCCACTACTGAAATTTAATAACAGAAGATTAGAGTCAGTAATTATAGTTCCCAGTTCATTGTCTTTATATTCATTTACACTGTGTGCAATTTTTTAAGTCATGAAAATATTACCATATACGGACACCACTACGTGATAAAAGACCAAAAAAAAAAGACCCGTGTCTCCCAGTTTTGCCCAAAGTCATGCACTTTTTTTATGTGCCCCCAAAGATTTGGGGTATCGGTGTCATTTTTGCAAAAAAGTGATCATTTTATCAGGCGCATATCTTGCAAACCGTTCGGAATTTTGATTTACTCTCTGAGGCAAAAGTTGTAGCTCTTGTCATAAAGAACAAAAATTGTGAACATATAAAATCAAAAAACTTCATCTTCAAGATGAAAATCGCAAAAAACTTTAAAAAATTTGATTTTTTACCTTTTTTCCCTGTTTAGGTCCATAGGTAGCAAACCGTTCAAAATTCAAGGAAACAATAAGCTACAAAAATGTACCTAAGATCTCAGTAAACAACTTTCTAGAGCATATGAACTTCCTAGGAATGATTCTTAACACCGTTTAGGTAGCGCTTAGGTAGCCGCAAAAGTGAAAAATTTCCCAAAAATTTTTTAATTTCATTTGTTTTTTCTTTACTTCAACATTGAGATACTATGCTATCTATTACAAAAATAATAAAAAATATATTCGTATTATGTTTATAATGTGGATGGCCATGGACTTGTAGTATTTTAACCGCTTTACAGCGATTTTAGTTAATTTTGTGAACGATTTAAAGAAACTGTTGTTTAATATGACGTTAAGGATATTTGGAAAACAACTTCCAAGCAAACGAATGAACTAAAAGAATGAACTAGTTCAATATATGGAAATGAATGAATTGAACTGTGAACTATAATGCTCTACTCTACAAAAGTTCCTTAGCCTAAAATAAAACTATTGAAATTATTCTTATGTCACTATTATTACACTATTAAAGTTTGATAATCAAAACTCAAGACACATTTACACGACGGAGATAACATAGACATATGGGTCCTTAATCCCAATACGGATCACCATTCTTCGGGTCATAATCTAGTTTAAACTTAGTTAACGTGTTCAAAAAATTGCAAATAAAATATATATAATTATACAACAAATTCTTAGTATAGTGGTTAAAAAATCGTGTTCTTTTTTATAAAATAAAATCAAAGTTTATATACATACATAAAAAATAACATAACATAAATAGCAACAATTAAAATGAGTGGGGGGCGAGTCTTGCAAAAAAAACAATTAACAACAACATACGTTAAATGTCGTGCCTGCAACTCAAATTATCTTTACCTACCCTGCTGCAACTTGTCAGAAAGTTTGTGCACTTACAGAAGAATGGAGATGTCATGTTTGCAGAGAGGATCCAACAATAACGCATATCTGGTAGTAGTTAAAGGTGATTCTCAACAAAAACAAAGGCGAGATAAGGATAGTGATGTATTTGAAAATGATGATCCTAAACGCTGTAGGGACCCTTTGTCCCTAACTGACGTAAATAATAGTCTTGGTACTGTTAAATCAGATGTCCCACCAAATGTCACACTAAACGTTCAAGAGGACGACATCATTGGATCTCGCCACGTCTTACTGTAGTATTTGACAAGGCCAACGTTAGCTGTTCAGATGCTGTCCATATTTTGATAGCATGCGCAGATAATGTAATAACTGTCATGAATAATGCTGTGACGTCTCTGACCTCTGTTGGCCAGCTTGTGATCAATCGATCTACGATCTATGAGTTACGAAAAGAATATCGGAAGCGAGAAGAGGAGGAGACTCAAACAGAATTCATTACAAAGGTAATTTAGTTTAGAACAAAACATATATTTAATTCGAAGCTATGCGAATAATGTTAATTTTAAACGATTTCTATTTTATTTTTAATAAGTAGATCGATAGCGTACAGCGTACATTTGTTATTCACTGGGACGGAAAACTGTTGCCGGACCTGTTTGGCAGAAGCAAAATTGATCGAGTCGCAATTCTCGCACTGGGTCAAATAAATGGACCAAGTATGGCAAATGACATTATCTTTCCTCGTGGAATACGATAACGATTAAATTATATCCAAAATGGAACAGTCGATGTAAACATATCCCTCTCTTCTACATGCTATATATTCTTCTCACTCTTACAAAATATCTAAATTGGTTTTGAAGAAAGATTTGACAAACACGAATGTAAGCGAAAAGTGAAAACTATTAATTTATATACACATTGTTTTTTAAAACACATTACATTAAACAATTGCTTAATAATCTATTTTTCATTTATTTTTTTTTTTTTTAAAGAAGCAACACTCAAGATGTGTTGCTTTCTTTGGAAAAGGGATAGTGCAGAGACAAAAGGTAGAGAGAGATGAAGGGCTTCAAACATGGCAACACTGTAATTGCGCGAGATGATAAGTTTTAGAACAGTTGTTGCTCTCCACCTGATAAAGAGAGTTGGCGAAATTCTTGAAGCTTTTTGGTAAATTTGGTGCAATGAGAACACCGAAGGTGGGCGCTGAGCTGCGATACATATAGAGGGATAGAAAACTCATTCAAAATAATTTTCTAAATTGATGTTGTCGTCACCGGGAATCGAACCCGGGACCATCTGTGTAACAGTCCAACGCGCTAACCATTACATCACAACGCCCATATATTTTTCATATTTAATTTTTTATCTTGTTACAGTGTATATTTTTCAAGAAAACTAGTTAAGCATAAAAATATTATGAGTATTTCTTCTGTAACAAAAACAATCATGATCGAAATTGATGATATATTTGAAAACAACAACTAAAACTATTTTGCAGCAGTTGTATGCAAGTTAGCACATTTAGTGAATACTACTACTAATAACACCAAAAACACTACAACAACAAACATAATACACATAGTCCAATTACTTGAAAAACTGTTAATACCTTCACAACAACAAGAACATACTAGATTTCAAATAACTACAATATTTAATTATTAAACAAAGTCAAAAGACGACAAACTTATTGGATAGCCAAACATTTCCATGGATTAGGTTGCGAAGATGGAACAATTCCATATACTAATTTGGAGAAAATTGTATACAATAATACTCAAAACATATCCAAAAAATATATGTCAAAGGTACAGAAAAAACAAGAGTGCTGGGAAAGAATTTTAACGAGGCCTGTCTCAAATATCGAAAACAATTCCTGTTTAAATTTTAAGAGTCTTGAAGAAGAATTCCCAAGCTTTTCCGGATGTGAAATCAGGATCCTAAAAATTTTGTTCTCAGGAAAGCTTTTCTGCTATATAAATATTTTCATTTCAAACCAAATAATAAGCTAAATATATTTAAAAATAAAATAATCAATAATTTTTAGTTTTATATATATTAAACTTCATACCTTTTTATTTACTTCAAAGGGAGGGAGGAGGTAGATTTATTTAATAAAGGGTTTTCAATAGGTACTTGACAACTTTGAATTTAATTTGTGAACGCACTATTTCACTGATCATCTGTTAGTTTCATTTTTTTTAGTAACCTCTACATTTTCAGCATGGTAAATTACGAGAACGAACAACGTATGCAAATTATAAAAATGTACTACCGAAATTCGGAGTCGGTGTCCGCAACTTTAAGAGCGTTAACTCCAATTTTCGGCCGTTATTCTCGACCTTAGAACATGAGTGTTCTAATTGGAGATGTTAAAACCTAGTAGACAAGCAATAACAAGTTTAGTGCTAAAATTGGAGTCTACTTGAATGATAAAGACCGTACATTTTAAAACAATTCCTAATTTAAATTTCATGAACAGATGGTCCCCTTAACTCCCGACCATTTTAGGATCGGAACCCCTTTGTTAAGACCTAACTTTACCCAACGTACACTAGAACACAATCTGTACCACATTTTGCACATCCTGTATTTAACAAGTAATAGGAACCCAATGCATGTATGCCATTTGAAAATATTAAGATCACAACTAAAATGATTCACACGTAAAAACGCCAACTCATTAATTTGGTACACCATTTATTGATTTTCGTAATTGAATAGAGTATTACATTACAAACTCTAATTCATGCATAAAATTAGAAACAGATTCATAAATTCTAAAACACATTTTTATTACTCTTTTAAATTGTTCAAAACGACAAATTTAATAGAGCTCAATGAAGAGAAACACATGCAATTAAATGCATGATAGTAAAAATGTGTTACTCACAAAAGTAATGTTACCACCACATGTGCAATTAGGTTGGTGGTGATCTTAACCAATCAGAATCGTGTAAATTCCAACAATGGAAATTTATCACGACACACAGTGGTTCCAAACACAAAAAACATGGTAATAAATATAGATGTTTTAAACTACTGGTCCAATCGGGAAATGGTGTTCCCAAAAATTGAAAAGCGGGAGCTAACCTTTAAGGAAAATGTTTCTGTGGTCACCCTGTTTTAACACAGGGTGTGCTACAGGGTGTCAAAGTTGACCATCTCGAGTATGAAAGAGCTTTAAAGGGGTATAACTTCTATAACCATGCATCGATTTTAGTGTTTTTTGGACTTTTTTAAATCTAGGTTACGAGACAAAGCAAAAACATGCTTCATGTACCATAGTAACTCTTACAGTTAAAAAAATATTTCACTTTGAATTTCAAAATCTTCATTTTTCGCCTTGACTTTTTTAATAGTTTTGCCAATAGATTATTCATTTTTCAAAGAAAATGCTCAAAATTTTTTCAAGTCATTCTAATGACCTTTCTTAAACTCCTAAAGAAAACTTTTTTGAATTATCTTAAGCCGTTTCGCAGTGATACTATTTTAAACTCAAAAATTAAAAGTGGTGTTCTGAAAAATGGGGTTTTTTGGTCAGATAAGGGGTAACTTCACACACCTTTATATATATTTTGCTGATATTTTTTGGATTAGTTTTTTACATAGTTTGATAGAGTAGACTTCAAAAATGCTTAATGGTATAGTTTAAAGCATTTTTGGATATGCACCCTACGTCCAGCATTGGTCGAAAATGATGAATTTTTGAACGGAATTCTATGTTTATGACCGTGATAAAAAAAAGTCACGCCACTTAGAGACGATTTGAAATTTTTATACTGTAAAGAGATTTATTCTAATGAGTTTGCCACTTTATTTGCCGCCGCCCGCTCAAAAACGTAGCCTGGAGAGCAAATTTTGTGGAAAAAGTCATTTTTTCAAAAGCCTTTTTTTGATTTATAAAAAAAGCGTACTTATATTATCAATTTCAGCAAGATTTTATTTTATTTTTAATAAAACGTAAATAATTGTCCTACATTCCAAAAATCTTTTCGATATTGCTTATGGTTATTTTTACATAAAACATCAAAGTTCAATGTAGTATATCTAACTATAATTAATTGTACATTTATTGGCTTTTGCTTTCGGTAATGTTAAAAAATTTAAATAATTTCAGAAATTTTTTTACATATTATTAAATTAGACTTAGTTATCAATTCAACGATGCATAAATCGTTTATCTAGTGTAATAAATGAATTCAAACTATTGCGCTTAAATCAGGCATTTCAGGTCAAATTGCAGTATTTAACAAATTTATATATTCAGGTATACAGAGCGTGTTGCATTATATTTCTCTAAAAGGGTTACGGGTTTTTTTATTTTTTTAATACTATTTCAAAAACCTAATAAGATATAAATGCAGGTAGAAAATGCGTTTTATGATGTAACATTTGCATAACATATTGTTTTAATGGGCTAATATAATGCGTTTTTTTTTATTTTACCTATTTCAGTTTTTTGTTTTTACAAATCCAGTACCTGCTCGATTTTTTGTTTATAAAAAAACAAATATTTGTAATATATAAGCGTAGTAATTTTAAAAGGAGGTTATTTGAGTTAAGCAGTCATGGAGGTTACAATAAAATATAGCTCCCTTTGTAAAGTAATTTGGGATACTCTTGCCAATACTGATATACGATCGGAAAAAATAGGAAAACTGATTGATACCATTGTCTACTCGTATGGCTTAAATATAAAGCCAGATGAAATTGAAAATTTTTACAAAATTTATGAAAAAAGGATTAAAGATTCCGATTATTCTATACAAAAATTTATGAAGAAGAGTCAAGATTGGCTTAATAAGGAGATGTCAGTAGTTATTGAACAGAAAAAAAGGGGCCGCCCTAAAAAAGATTATGAAGAGGTCCAGATTAGGACTAAGAAGGTAAAACAGGAAGAAATGATTAACACACACTCCGCTAATGAAATAAAGGATTCTTTTAAAGCAGCTTTGACACGTATACAGCCTAAAGAAACAGGGAAAATTGTCGACGTCCTACCAACTGCGTCTCCTAAGCGTTTGAAGCGCATGATACAAAGTATTCCAACACCAAAATCATCAACTTCCTTTACCAGTGAAGATGCATTAGCTCTTTTTCTAAATTTGGGGTTAACGAGAAATAAATATGGTATTTTAAGAAAAGCTCTCATTGAAAAAGGATATGATATTTTTCCTAGCAGTAAAGCAATAAAAGAAACAAAAGAAAATATTTTAAAACCAATAACATCCCCAGTGCATGCCTCTATTGAAGGCGCAAAAGTTGAACTATCACAGTTAATTGACAATACTGTTTCTAGAATTATGTCCACATTTAGCAGCAAAGATATTGAAAGATGCAAGCAATCTGATGTCGTGTTAATGTTCAAATGGGGCTGTGATGGCACATCTGGGTTTTCCGAATACAAACAACCATCTGGAAGCAGCAAAGAAAAAAGTTTTTCATCAATTTTTATGGCTTCTTTTGTGCCGTTAAGAATGCGGTTGTATAATAAATTACCTTCAACCTCGTCTGCAAATGATATATGGACGAATTTAACCCCTGGATCTAAATTTTTATGTCGTCCAATACGATTTGAATATGTAAAAGAAGACATGATTTCAACACAAAGTTTAGTAGATTCAATAGAAAGGGAAATTTCGAGCTTGTCTCCACTTTACGTGGAAATATCTGGACAAGTTATTAAAGTTTCATTTCAACCACAACTTACAATGATTGATGGAAAAGTTGCAAATGCAATTACAGACACAACATCTACTTGGAAATGTAATATATGTGGAAAATTAAGTTCACAGTTTCATGAAGATAGTGATACAATTTCTATGAACGAAAACGCTCTGAGGTTTGGGATATCGCCACTTCATGCCAGAATAAGATTTATGGAATATTGTTTACACCTCGCATACGATCTCAAATACCGCCTTATTCCAGGAAACCTAAGCCTTTCCGTAAACAAAAACACTGATCTACACAACATGAGAAAAGAAGAGAAGAAAAGAATTCAAGATGAATTTAAATTAAGACTTGGATTAATCATTGATACGCCCCTTCAGGGGTTTGGAAGTTCCAATGACGGAAATACAGCAAGGCGTTTTTTCGAAGATCCAGAAACTACCTCCTCAATTACGGGTCTCGATAAAAACCTACTAAAACGTTTTAAAGTTATATTAGCAGTCATTAACAGTAAAAAACCTATTAATGTGGCTAAATTTAAACTCTTTGCCAATGAAACAAAAGACATTATACTCACCATGTACTCTTGGAGGCCAATGACACCAACAGTACATAAAGTATTAGCTCATGCCAAAGAAATAATAGAAAACAGTATGTTGCCTTTAGGCGAACTGACTGAAGAAGCCCAGGAGGCCAGAAATAGAGACGTCAAACATTTTAGGCTTTTTAACACACGTAAGTGCTCCAGAATAGCTCAAAATTCCGATTTGATGGAATTTTTATTAATATCATCGGATCCAGTACTTTACTCCATAAGAACAAAATGGTTACCAAAAATAAGCATAGACATTGAAAAGGAAGATTCTGAATCTATGCATATAAACGACCTTTTAACTTTTGATACTTCAGACTACTTTGTAGAAAATGTGTAGTCCTTAGGAATATATTCATATTTTTAGCACAATTACTACTGTACCAGTTAAATTTAATAAAACCTTATCTTTAGAACAAAAAAAAAACATTATTTTGTCTTTCAAATAAATGAATATATGGTAGTTATTTACCTGTTTTATATGGAAAATTAGAACAATATATTATGCAAATGTTACATCATAAAACGCATTTTCTACCTGCATTTATATCTTATTAGGTTTTTGAAATAGTATTAAAAAAATAAAAAAACCCGTAACCCTTTTAGAGAAATATAATGCAACACGCTCTGTATACCTGAATATATAAATTTGTTAAATACTGCAATTTGACCTGAAATGCCTGATTTAAGCGCAAGAGTTTGAATTCATTTATTACACTAGATAAACGATTTATGCATCGTTGAATTGATAACTAAGTCTAATTTAATAATATGTAAAAAAATTTCTGAAATTATTTAAATTTTTTAACATTACCGAAAGCAAAAGCCAATAAATGTACAATTAATTATAGTTAGATATACTACATTGAACTTTGATGTTTTATGTAAAAATAACCATAAGCAATATCGAAAAGATTTTTGGAATGTAGGACAATTATTTACGTTTTATTAAAAATAAAATAAAATCTTGCTGAAATTGATAATATAAGTACGCTTTTTTTATAAATCAAAAAAAGGCTTTTGAAAAAAATGACTTTTTCCACAAAATTTGCTCTCCAGGCTACGTTTTTGAGCGGGCGGCGGCAAATGAAGTGGCAAACTCATTAGAATAAATCTCTTTACAGTATAAAAATTTCAAATCGTCTCTAAGTGGCGTGACTTTTTTTTATCACGGTCATAAACATAGAATTCCGTTCAAAAATTCATCATTTTCGACCAATGCTGGACGTAGGGTGCATATCCAAAAATGCTTTAAACTATACCATTAAGCATTTTTGAAGTCTACTCTATCAAACTATGTAAAAAACTAATCCAAAAAATATCAGCAAAATATATATAAAGGTGTGTGAAGTTACCCCTTATCTGACCAAAAAACCCCATTTTTCAGAACACACTTTTAATTTTTGAGTTTAAAATAGTATCACTGCGAAACGGCTTAAGATAATTCAAAAAAGTTTTCTTTAGGAGTTTAAGAAAGGTCATTAGAATGACTTGAAAAAATTTTGAGCATTTTCTTTGAAAAATGAATAATCTATTGGCAAAACTATTAAAAAAGTCAAGGCGAAAAATGAAGATTTTGAAATTCAAAGTGAAATATTTTTTTAACTGTAAGAGTTACTATGGTACATGAAGCATGTTTTTGCTTTGTCTCGTAACCTAGATTTAAAAAAGTCCAAAAAACACTAAAATCGATGCATGGTTATAGAAGTTATACCCCTTTAAAGCTCTTTCATACTCGAGATGGTCAACTTTGACACCCTGTAGCACACCCTGTGTTAAAACAGGGTGACCACAGAAACATTTTCCTTAAAGGTTAGCTCCCGCTTTTCAATTTTTGGGAACACCATTTCCCGATTGGACCAGTAGTTTAAAACATCTATATTTATTACCATGTTTTTTGTGTTTGGAACCACTGTGCGACATCTGATGTTGTTATTAGTATTTTCCAATAGGGGAAAATACCTAAGAATTAAGTATAAATACCAAATAATTTAAATTGTACAGATTAGAATTAATCTTTGACTCTAGGTTGATACATTCAACATTCTGGAGAAAATAAATAAATAAAATAGATAAAAACTAACCTTTTTCTTTATTTAAAAATTGTGTTGTCAGTTGACATAGTCAGCATCAGAAAAAAAAACTATTGGCACAGCACAAGAGTAATAAAATTATATGGTCCCATAAGAACTATCCAGTCAATATCTAGTCAATTGTTGTAATGTTACTAGTGGATTTTTAATGGCACGCACATGTTAAAGGATCTGGCTCTAAATCTAGACAACGAGGTGATTTTCAGAAAAAGAAGAATCAACAATTTCAAGCCGAACTCCAAGCCTCAATATTGAAAAGATTAAAGACTAAGCCTTGCATAGGGTATAATTAGAAAGTAGTATTGGCGACAAAGTCAAAAGCGAGTCAGTGTAATTTTACTATCTACATTTCCTACAGGAAAGTTTATATTTACACACTTACATACATTGCTTTAATGTATGATTGAATAGAATGTTTTTCCCATAGCGAATCATTAATACACTATTCAAGGCCAGACTTTTGCTGACAAGCGTAAAGTCATAATTGAAGGCCCGATTTGTAGGTGATCCTATAGTTATGGGTACTCAAGGTCAGGGTACTCTTGAATGGATCAGAGCTGATTCGATTTTGGAATTTGATTTAATTTATCTGGTGGTAAGTTCTCTAACGACTTATCCGGCGGCAAATTATCATCCAATAAAGAAGGTGAAGCCATTTCACGATTTGTCAAAAAAGTTTTTGAAAACAGATAATTGAACTAAAACAAAAAAATTACACTTCAGAAGTAGAAGCTAGACCATCTACAGGATATAATGCTAAAGAACGTAATGATGAACTTATAAAAGTATCAATGCTTACTACATATTTATACTAAACATTTTATGGAAAAGACTGCACACATGTGGACAATATAGAAGAACTTAATATTGACGAGAGCAATGATATATCTGGTATTTTGCACACCGTATACACATATATGCGTAAACTTAACAACACAAATGCAGTTACACGTGGCAATACAAATGGCAACAAAACCTCGCAGATAAATACAAAAAAGTTAATGGGTATGTTAATTTCAACTACATGATGGTTACACCAATTGTGGACATTGTAGTGTGTTTGACAAGTCTGCGTTACCATACCGTCTGTATGTAACTAGAGTTCCACACTTTGTGGAATGTTGTTTGTCCACAACTCATCAACCCTACTAGCGTTGGATTTTGCAATCTATGCAAAATCCCATACTATTATAATTTGTTTATAGTATGGGTATTTTTTACATAATAATAAACAGTTGCTCAGTAGAGCTGAAAACTAAAAGATCCCAGTTTTATTTATCTACTACATGGCGATCCTGCCAGGAGGTAGTACCTACGGTAAAAAAAAAAAAAAATAAAAGTACATCCTTTCGTTTGATATGGAACGAAACTTGCATTTCGTGCTCAAAGTTTAAATAAGAGGTGAAGCTCAAGGTAAAGAATTAAAAATCGCAAGCCTGGGTTTGGGAAACGAGGACACTCCACATTTGACTGGAATTACATTCAAACCAAAACGCCGTAGTGGTTTAATAAAAACATTAGGTCCTCTAACATTGATGATAAACTTAACAGCAGAAACCCGTTTTACCGATAAATTGAAAAATGCGCTAAGAGAGTCACTTAAAATGCTTCCAATGGTGAAAAACATCATTGATTGTTTAAAGAGAATGAGAAGCATTTATGATGGCGCAAACTCAGAAAAAAGTCTATTCTCCAGGTTCTCCACAACTCATACAACTACAATCCTAAATCCATAGAAACATTTGTGGTTCCAAGAAACTGTGCCAACAGATCGGAATGAATTTTCCAGTTTCTTGGACAGCATCAATATATCCAGCACTTCAGAATATTATACAAAAGATTGGGATGATCTCTACTTTTACAAGAATTTTGTCACACTTAAAAAGTACAAGGTGCCTACTTCCACTGTCCGCAAAGCGGTTTATCTTAGACTCATCAAATTTTTTATGGGAAGTTCTGCTTGTTACAAAGGAGTTGAAGCTGACTTTATGTTAGCAATATACTGCATGAAAACACCTGTTGCCCCTAAAACGGATTATCTATTTGACAAGTTGATAGGACCAGACGGAACTACGGATTGGAACATCACTACACAGGGAGGAGAATCCAACACCTTTTCGGAACCATCCACTCTAGGATATACTCCTGAATTTGCTCAACCTATGGAACTACCTCTTAATCAGAATAACGACATCACTTCTGCGAATTTTCAATCTACTGTCAACACTGCTGAAGAAACCAGAGATTTAGCAGGAATGACCGTAAATGACTCTGACATTGCGTCCTTCTGGAAATATCGTTGGGACACTCCTCACAATATAGAGGGAGAAAGCACTGAGGCTGCCACTATTATAGGGTTTTATTGCATGTATTGTTTACGCCTGTTTGCTAAAGATCCCAAATCAGTATGGAAGTCCATTAAATCACGAATTCATGCCATGGTGGTGGCTATTTTTGGTCAAAACATTAATCATTCTTGCGTTCCAGTGTCCATTTCCAGTTTAAAAGATCTTAAACCTTTATGTTCAGAATCCACTCCTGCTATGACCAAGCTGTTTGGATCTGTCGTGATGAGATTTATTTATGATGTAGTGTATTTGACGTTGTCATACCTTTTGTATGACAAGCCAACGTTGTCATACCTTTTGTATGACACTTGAAACCTTAATTGTGATTGGCTAAAAACCATACTTTTTTGGTTGTCTACACTCAAATACCTTTACCGTGGGAATACGATGACCACAGCTATTTTTAAGTAGCTTTAAGTTATTTTAATAAATAAAGAAACAGTTGCTCAGTAGAGCTCAACTACAAATGAGTGTTTTGATTAAACTCTACATGGCGATCCTGCCAGTGCAAAAAAAGTAGTGTAAAAAAAAATAAAAGTACATAAAGGGTTGGGTCCAACAGGACCTGACCTATAGTTTATTTACATATTTCGTGACTTTAATGAATAACTTACGATCCTGCCAAATAAAAAAAAAATATACTAATTTAAAACAAAAAAAAATGTTGTTTACGGACCTTTTAAATGCAATGCCACCTAAAAGTGAACATTAATAAAAACATAAAAATAACTTGCTGTAATTAATAAATTAATATTGACACAAACTCAAAGACGTTGCAGACGTTGTTTTAACACTATTGGAATGTGTAAAAGATCCCATTGTCTATCAAATTTATTTTGATAATTTCTTCACATCATCTTTTAAGTGAAAAAAGATTTTGCGCCACAGGAACCGTTCGACCCAATCGAATCGCAAAAGCCCCACTACGCACAGGAAAGCAGCTGAAGCGGGGAGAAAGTGATTATCAATATGATAGAACAAATTCTATATTGGTTTGTCGTTGGGCAGATAACAAAGAGGTAACGGTTCTCACCAACTTCGAACAAATTGAACCGATGCACAGCGTAAAGCGATGGAAAAAGGATTTAAAAAAATACGAGAATGTATCACAACCACTGCTTCTCAACTCCTACAATAATGGGATGGGCGGTGTAGACCTTTACGACAATGCCGTCTCAAATTACAGAATAAATATAAGGTCAAAGAAGTGGTATTGGTCTTTATTTGTTTCTGTTCTAAGCTCCTCACTCTCTAATTTTTGGCCAAAGACCAAGGTCTTGAAGCAATTTTACAGATTCCAATATTCAGATCTCCCATATTAACGGAAGTTTTGGAAACTGAATACGATGGATACGTTGATGCCACTATGACCCTTTATGGACCTAAAGCCAAGGAGGAATCAGGCACATACACTGAATCCAGAAAGATTTTGGATCAATTGGCATTGATCCAAAATAAAATATCTTAAACCTTTATGTTTTAAGAATCCACTCCTGCTATGACCAAGCTGTTTGGATCTGTCGTGATGAGATTTATTTATGAGCAGTCAAAACCTGCTTCCAATGCAACTATTCGAAGATTGATGATGGCATCATGCCTAATGCATACCGAGAAAACGGGAATCCAAATATTCAAAATAATTGATCAAGTTGCTGATCAAATGAATTTAAAGATTCATGACTTTCTTAAGATTCTTTCTACTTCAAAAACCGATAGATCCGTTGTGGAATCGGCCGTGTTTTACGACGTTATTTTCAAGGAAGCTCTGTCAAAGTTGGACAATGGGGTGTTGTAACACTCACTCGTCAATGGTCATGAAGATGGGCTCGCATTTTTGACTCACGTCAATTTTTGTATTTGAGTGCACCAAAGAACCAATGCAACTATTCGAATCATATTTATCGGCAACGTAACAGAAAATTCACCACCAATAACCAAAACAAATTATAAAATAAATGACTTAATAAAAAAAAAAAAATCTGGTTGATTGCCACCGAGTTGTCAACACAGTGGTAATAAAATATACGAAATCGCAATAAAAGTTATTGAAATCGTATGAGATCTGATGGTCATGAGATATTCGAGTAAGGTATTGACAACGAATTTATAACGTCAACTACGACGGATGCCAATTGTTACATCTCTAACCACTACAACTACCAGCGTTGGCACGTCAGAAAGCAGTGACATCAGTCCCCGCAGCTGCAACAACAAAGTAGATGGCTACAACAACGACTATATTTAATTAAGGATAACCAGGATAAGTAAAAAGTTGTGTGTTTAGAACATATTTTAACAGAATTTGTCTTTAAACTTAGATAATTTATTTTATTGTATTAAGATATTTCGAAAATCAGTTTTAGAAAAACTAGTAGTCGGTTATTGTCGCATTAAGAAATAGGAAAATAATTGTAGTGATTTTTCAATTTCAATCGGTTAGGGCCGAACGTTAATTTAATTTAAATTAAGGCAACCAAATCGATCGTACGTTTTTTTTTTTTACTCCGAAATGTTTTTTTTTTTATTCCGAAATAAAGTTTTAAACTTATTTTTTTTTTTCTGATCGCGTTCAAGCAGTTATCGTTTCTATTCGATAAATTGACAATTCGAATGAATTTATGCGGCCAAAAATGTTTTTTTATTAAGTCATCACCTAATTTATTGTAATATTTTAAATTTTTTGCGATTACGTTTCTGCGTTTCCGTAGTCCAAAAGACCCTACAATAGCGCTATCGTTAGGTACCCCTTTTGTTTGAAGTCACGCAACGTGGAGACTTTCGTCCCTAATTGATTTTTTTTTTAATTACAGTATGATATGTTGAGGCGTTTAGTAATTTTATTTCTCGTTCATCGTCATTAACATTTAAAATAATTATGAACTTTAAGTTTATTTGTAATTCAAATCAGTTTTCGTTAATTTGACCATTAGGAATGCGAAATTGAATCAGAAACTTTTGTGAATATTGTATGAAACAAACTTTACTGAATTATTAGGCTATAGAATTTCTTTTGTTGTGAAGTAAATCTAAGAATACATTAAGGCAGTTAGAAACTAAGGTAAATAAAATATGTACGTACTTGGATATTTGTATTAAAAATTTATCCTAACGTGTTGTAGATTGGAAATGGCTGAGTAAAGGTCTTTAAAGGTAGGTTTTCGGAAATGAAGCATTGGTTAGGGATAACGCGAATATCTGGGCACCGGGTTATCGCGGTTTGTCTTCGCCAATGGAAGATAGTGGGAGGGAGCCAGTGAGTCATTAACATCTTGAGTTTTGTTTCTCGGAATGCTGGATGACACTTGTTTATGGCCTCTTTTTTTGATTATATGGTACACTGGTACAAACTTTAGCTGTGCCCACCTTAATGCACCCTGCGACGAAGTCCAAGCCCGACGAGCCTTAGCCGCGCAATAGGAAAAGTTACCAGTGTGACAGGGACATTAAGTGGCGGCCCTCAGGGGTGCCACGTGACAAATTATAAAAAATAGAAGTGTTATACAAAATTACAACAAAAATTAAAATGCAACAAATTGAAAGACAAATCAACTTTAAAAATATAACAACCGTGCACGGATTTACATAAAAAAAGTTGTAGGAAATTGTCAACCCTAGTGATAACATCTCTGATCAAAGGAATTTTAATTATTATCTTTAATTTGGGCTTCTTCTGGTGATAAATATCCCCAGCGCAAACTGGTTTGAAATCCCGTTTTGCCTATTAACCAATGACAAGTTAACACAAAACAAATAAGAGGTTACTATGTCAAGAGGGCAGAAGACAAAAGAAAGTCGGTGTTTAACTATTGAAGATGACGGTCGCTTCTTACCTCAGCGCGGATACGTTGTAAGATTTTTTTTTAATGAGTGAAAAAAAAAATTAAAATCTGTGAAAAATTATAAAAAAAAGGAAAAAAGAAAATAATGTCTTAATAAATTTAAAGATGAAAAAACACAAATTTAAGAAAATTTGAAAAAAATATAAAGTAAAGAATTAATATTAATATTCTTAATTTTTAATAAACATTGTTTTAATTTTACGCCAAAAACTGTTATAATTACAACTTAAATTACGAATTAAGGCTTTTAAATTTCGAGTGACTTTTTTCTCTTTTTATTTTTCAATCTACTTTCGGTATTCGAACAGGCATATATAAAGTAGATTTTATGTGTCAACGCGCTAGAAATTCAGGTCGAGAACAACTATACCAAAGTCCTTGTAGCTATCTGGGAAAATTGTAATCTTTTATGCCTATTAGCAGGGACATAAGAGTTATAACCAATATTTGAAAAAATCCTGAAATAATAATTAATCAAGAATTTTTAAAACCTGCTCTCTGAATAATAGTTACAAATAACCAATGTTTTTTTGGTCTTTGATAACCATTATATTTTTTTTTTTTTGTTTTGGGCTTCCATAACCATAACAAAAGATTTTTATTTTTTTTGGTCTTCCGTAACCATTACAAAAGATTTTTATTTTTTTTGGTCTTCTATAACCATTACAAAAGATTTTTATTTTTTTTGGTCTTCTATAACCATTACAAAAGATTTTCTTTTTTTTTTTTGGTCTTCCATGTCCATTATGAAAGATTTTTCTACATAAAATTTAGTAAAAATTAGAAGAAACTATTAATTAAACTATTGGTAAAATAAGGATAACAAAAGTAGTTTAGTTAAAATACGGATTTCTGTAAAAATAGCAATAAAATTAGTCCAATTGAATTAGAACACGTTTTACAGACTTTTGTACTAACCTTTTTTTTCGAGTGTGCATAAAACGGTATATTTTTCTGTTTTGCTTTTAATCATGTTCCTTTTGTTTCTTCATTGTTACTATTGACAGCTTTGTTAATATTCATTCGGTTATTGTTTATTACATTGATAACATTTGTTTATCGTTATTAATAAAATCTTTTAAATAATTGCAACTACTTTGTTATTTAATTAACAGTACATATTAAAGCAATACATAGTGAAAGGGTGAAAAAGTGAAAGAGTGAATAGAAAAGAAGTGAAAAATGGGAAGAAAGCGAAATATTTTTATTCGAGAGTTTTTTATTTTTGAGGCAATGAAAAACGAATCCACTTGTAAAACTTGTAAATGCAAAATTGTTGGAAGTCATGTGACTAACCTTAAAAGACATATGTTAGCTTACCATATCGAGCTTTATAATCAGGAACGGGAGGATTTTGATAATCATTTGGTTGAAAATGAAGGCGGCAAATAGTTTTGTGTTTGCTACTCAGAAAAGGAGATCAGAAATGCGTGCTTGAAAATTGTAACGGAAAACTCTCAACCGTTGTCATTCTTCGACTCTGAAGCATTTAAAATTCTTACAGATCAAATTTTTAAAGGTCTTAATATGAGTCCAATAAGATCTCATAACATAATAACCATTATCAGTGACGAATATGAGCGAATTAAAGACATGATTTCAAGAAAAATTAAGGGAAATTCCTTAAAGATGGATAGTGCTACAAGGAATGAACGATCCGTTCTGGGAATTAATATTCAGCTAATTGTTGACGGCAAGATTGAAATTTATACGCTTTCTATAAGTGAAATGCGGACCTCGCAAACTGCTCAAAATTTAAAGGAACATTTGCAAGAAGTTTTAAATGAATTTGGCGCTTCGTCAAGAACAGCCGCGGTGCCCATATGCCCGAAATCATTTTCAAATGTTAATGTCACGTATTGATCTTTCGAATAAAAAAAAAAAATTGATTACAATTTAATTTTTTGTGTTATTTTTTACAATTTCAAGTTCTATCGGGCTTAAAAAAACACCCTTTATCAGATGAAAATAAAATTTTCTGAAAAAATTTATAAATTATTTTGTTTTTTTAATTGCAGCTACAATATAACCTAATGTAATAAAGCATAAAAGGGGTATTATTAACCCTAGAAGGCTAACATACGTAAATTTTACGTGTAGTTTTTTTTCTTGTTGTTGCTACACGAGCATCTAGTAACCTAACGGTACCAAATTCAACAAGTGCTTTCTTCAATAGTTTCTAAGCAAGCGCAACAACATAAGCAAGGCATTTTTAGTCATTGAAGTGCTTAAGAGGCTGTACGTAAAAATTACGTGGTGTTAGCGTTAAGGGTAAAATTTGTGCACGTAAATTTTACGTGGTGTTAGCAATAAAAGTAAAATTTTGTATAACAGTTTTAAGTAGTGACTGAAAATGGAAAGTCAAAAAGCGAATAATTCTAAGCGCGGTCTCAGCAGTGAAGATGTTGCGGCATTGCTTAACTCCAGCGACTTAAGTGATATTAGCGACGTTAGCAATATAGAGGAGGAAGATGATTTCGATAGCGATGACAGTTTTGCTGATAAGAATTGGTATCCCACTGCAAACGATGAAAATGACATTGAAAAAGAATTGGCAGAAGCATTTGATATATCACGGAATACTTCGCATTTACCAAAAACTAATAAGCGTCATAAAACAGACCTAACAGAAAACATTCCTGTAGCTAGCGCAGAAGTAGAAAAAAGTGAAATTTTAGGCAAGAACGGCTACGTTTGGAATAACTTTCCCCTACACGGTGAAGGTGGTAAATGCGCTTCAAGAAATATTATATTTATTCCGCCAGGTAAGAAAATAACAAATGCATTGGTTGTATTTTTGTATAATATTTTTGTTGTTTAATTAGGCCCAACGATCACAGCAAAGCAGTCTATAGAGCCAGAAGATATATTTAATTTATTTATGACTGAGGATATATTAAATACTATTTTGAATCACACAAATTTGAAAATTTCTCAGCTTAGACAAAAATATAAATTGCAAAACTCCACAATTTTCGACTTAAATTTGGTGGAGTTGAAAGCCTTGTTGGGTTTGTTATTGTTGTCTGCAACTTTGAAGAGTAATCACCTTACTGCTGACCTCTTATTTGACACGTCTTATTCTGGAGATACATACAGAACCACAATGAGTAAAGATAGGTTCAAATTTCTATTAAACGCTTTGAGATTTGATGATCCCACTACAAGAGAAGAGCGCAAAAAAGAAACTTCATTTGCTCCAATTTCAGAAATTTGGGAAAATTTTATAGACAAATGTAATATACATTTTAAGCCTGGATCCTATGTTACTATTGATGAGCAACTAGTTGGTTTTCGTGGTAGATGCCCATTTAAAATGTACATACCAAATAAGCCAAACAAATTTGGAATAAAAATTGTGATGCTTTGCGATAATTCTACAAAATATGTTATTAATGCCGAACCTTACCTTGGCAAGTCAACTAAAACTGAAGGCAAGCCATTGGCCACTTACTATGTTGAGAAACTGACGAAACCTTTGTACGGAAGCAGTAGAAACATCACAATGGATAACTGGTTCACCAGCATTCCTTTAGCACGAAATCTGTTGGAAAAACCATACAAGTTAACTGTTGTGGGAACTTTACGCAAAAACAAGGCAGAAATACCACCAGAGCTACTTGATCTGAAATCGCAGGGTACTGGATCTTCTCGATTTGTTTATGATAAGAATATAACTCTGGTGTCTTTCAAGCCGAAACAGAATAAGAATGTTTTATTGATATCAACAATGCATTTGAGTGGAGCACTTAACTCAACAACTGGAAACCCAGAAATTGTGCACACGTATAATTCGACTAAAGGTGCGGTTGACACCTTTGACCAGATGGCTCAAAACATGTGCTGCAATCGAAAAACTAGACGTTGGCCTCTCTGTTTTTTCTATAATATGCTGAACATTGCATCAGTTAACGCGTATGTTATTTATAGCTATAACGCAGTGCAAAAAGGGATTAAGCCAATGAACAGAATAAAGTTTATGCTTAATTTGCAAGAAAAACTTACCAGGCCATGGCAAGAGCAACGACTAAGCACGACTATCAACTTGCCATCAAAACTAAAACAAATTATAAAAAATAATTTACAGATAAACTCGGCTTGCAAAGAACCTTCTCAGGACAAGGGAAAGAGAACATATTGCAAATATTGCCACTACTCAAAAAAGCGCATGACAACCACATACTGTCATATTTGTAAAAACGCGGCACTATGTGGAGAGCATCAGATAAAAATATGCAAAGACTGTATTAACCAGGACTGATGATATATACTTATATATAAGCATTTACTTTCTGATCTTAAAAATTAATTATATTTATTTTAAAAATTGTTTTTGTTTATTTACCTTTAAAAATTGTTTTTTTTTACTGAGTTTAATATGAATTTAATATGAGTTTGCCTTAATATGAGTTATTTAATAAATAAAAAGCAAAAAAAAAAACAAATTTTCTAACATTTATTGAAGCGCTTTAGGAAAAATTCCATAGTACGTAAAATTTACGTGGTGTTAGTTTTAACGTATAATTAAATCATGTTAGTCTTCTAGGGTTAAAAGAAAAAAAGGTATGTATTTTATTTGAAAAAATACTTTGTGTCCATAGATTGCTATGGACACAAATCAAATGGCCACAAATAACGCTCGACATACAATATTTATAATATTTAAAAATTCTTACACATTTTAAACACTCAAACACTTCAAAAGAACACCACCAACTCACCGGGAGGCTGAAAACTCAAAACTCCTACACATCACTAAGCATAACCTCACTTTTTTTTGAGACTTCTGAAGCCAACACAACACTGCCACAAGATACCATTTTTAAAGTTCATGAGAATTTAATTATTTATTTTTTTTAATTTCAGCTACAAAAAAACACTACTAAGGACCATCTTAAAAAGAACAATTTAAAGTAAAAGCAAGGTATGGATTGTTTTATTTACAAAAACTACATCTCCAAATGTGGCCTATGGCCATGGAAAATATTTTTAAATATGATGGAGAAGAAAATGAGGAGGATTTTAATGTGGACGACTTGATTGAGGAAGATTTAAATGAAAACATATATATTTTGGATGATGCTGAATATGATTCTGATACGAGTACCCAAAATACAATTAAATTAATGTATAGTATAAATAAAGGCAATGATGATCCGTTAGAAGCATTATTGAAAGGGTTTGGATTATTTGAAGATCTTGGCACATTTTTTAAAGGTAATTCGAATTTAAACATGTGTATATAAATAAATAATAATAGAGTAAACTAAAAATTAAATTTTAGAAAAAAATATTACTATGGCTGCTCTTAAATATATAAAACCACGACACCTCGATGAGATTTTTAATGGAGAAAAAATCAGTTCTAAAATTATTTTAGAACACAAACTGGGTATATGGCAAAACGAAAATGGAATTTACAATTTAATACCGCAAAACACAAATAAGAACGCTAATAGTAATATGACTTTAAATATTGAAGCAATTACAAATGTAAGCTGTTTAACTTACATCATTAGATTTAACATACCAAATTAACCATTTTACACCTTTTCAGAATATTTCAGTTAAAGATATATTAATGCTAACAAGTCACGGTCAAGAACTTATTAATACATATGAGTTAAAGAAAATACTTAACCCAAATGATAGAACTTTTATAGTTCACAAAATTATTCAAGTTTATTTGGAAAACAATTTAAAATTTAATGCAAAAATCTGCAAAGAAGTAGCAGAGGAAATTCTAGAAATATTTCCCAGTGAAGTTTTGGTAAATATTAAAGTTTATGCAAACATATGATGTAAAATTATAGTTGTATTTTTTCTCTAAGGACACTTATTTCTTACAACATTCAAAGAAAAAACCACCCAAAGGGAAACTGTGGGACAGATTTACAGGACGAAAGCGATTTCTTAGAAAGTTAAGTTCAAATAAAAGAAAATTACCCCAAAACAAAAATAGTATTATACCACAAAAACGACAAAAAAAATGATGAAATGGAAGAAGTTTGTGCTGAACTGAAGCACATAAAGGACACAAATCAAATTCTCACAAAATGGGAAGAAACCATAGAATACAGAAACAATTATATTCAGGATTCTACAGTAACAGAAGTCTTAAATGATTGGCCTTTATACCTATGTCAAATGAATGCTATAAAACTTGTAAGTATTTCATTTATTTTATATATAATTTACACTTCAACTATAGTTCAACTATAGTACTTTTTGAAAAACCATTTGTAAAATTGCATAGAAATTTTGAATCTAGAATCTTGATTTGTATGGTTTTTATGTGATTTCTTTCTAATCCTTTTTAAATTTTTCGTAATTTAAAACAAAACTTTAACAGAACCCTAAAAAATACAAATTCTAGATAAAAAATTTAATGTTTAAAACCTTTATGATTTTTATATTAAAGTTTGTTGTCTAAGTCTTTCGTTTTATTAGACATATTGACAAAACCATAACACAAATCAAAAAAATCAGAAAAATGTCAGAGCCTTTTAAAGCCACTATTTAATTTTGATATATTGTTGTCTAACTTTTAAATTCTATGGAGAGTTTTTTTTTAATTTTTTTAGTAAAATTATAATTTTTTTTAGACGTTTCTCCACATAATTAATAATAACTCAAAAAGGGTTAGTCCAATATTAATGAAATAAAATTAAAAAAATTGAAATTTACATAGCGTTTAATCCGTTAATCTATTGCGTTTCAATCGACTCAGGAGTTTCGGAGTTATAATAAAAATTGAAACAAAATATATATTTTTTACATGCAATGGCAAATTTTTTTGTATTAAAAAAAATTATGAAAAATCGAAAACGGCGTAAATTGATTTATTGTAAAGCCACATGTAATAGATACCAAATAAGATATCGGTCATAAAAATCGATTGATTCTTTTCGAATTTATTCACAATTAAATAAATTCACTCAATTTCACAAAATTTTAGTTTTTTGTTTGATATATATAAAATTGAGTAGTTAATGTTCTTCTTTCCATTGATTGAATATTGAAAACATTTTTCCCATGCTATATACAAATTAAAATTTTTTAAAAAGGCTAAATCGGTCCAGCGGTTCAAAAGTTATGAGTGAAAATGTGAAGTTGCCTCTAAAAAAAAAGGAAAAAATCAACAAATATCCCCATAACTGCCTGGAGTGGCCTCTAGAGGGGTTAAATGTAAGACAGACCCCCACTAATTTTTACCTCCCAACATTTCTTCCAAACAAACCTAGCCCCTATCTCTAACAATAAGGGGGGCCCCATACAAAAATTGAATTTTTATAAGGGAGCTCCTGAGGGGGGGCCGAATATATGACCGGCCCCCAATATTTTTTCAACCCTAATATTTTCTCAGGACATACCAACCTCCTACCTTTAACTCTAGGGGGGGGGGGGGGGCATACATTTTTTATATGAAATCAGCTAATACCGCTCCCGTAGTGCCATCTAGGTTGGTACCCATCCTCCCAATATTTGTTCTCAAAATACCTACCCTCTATCTCCTTTTCCAAAGGGGGCTCCCATAAAGTAAAATTTTTTACAAAATATTTGTATGGGAGCCCCCTTAGGAAGAGGAGATAGAGGGTAGGTATTTTGAGAAAAAATATTGGGAGAAGGGGTCAGTCATACATTTTATCCTATATGATGAACCTGGAAATTGTGGGAAAGCAGATTCAGAATCGGAACAACCCTCTTGATTGCAGTTTAATTGATTACTTTTCGTATTTCTCCAGGTGGACATGGACTTTCAATATGTTTTTCCAACAAAGAAGCTTTTATACAATAAGTGGGAAAAATTGGCTAAATGTTGTGAAATTTTGTTCAAAGCTAGAATAAAGGACAATAAAAAACTTCATACTTTAACAAAATTCATTGAAAATCGAAAAACTTTAAACAATGGTAAGAACTGTAAAACGAAATAAAATTTATATAAATTTTTATTTAAACTTCTCTTTTTAGATAATTGCAACATTTATGTAATGAAGTTGCTGTCCGCTATTTTACTTCCAAATTCAAAGGTTATAAATGCTCAATTTATTAAATATACAATTACTAACTCTCAAGATGCTTTTTGTGCGGAGATACCAGAGATAAGTGATGAAAAGAATTATTTAAATTCACCTAAATCAGAACCTTTTTTAATGGTATGTGGGGACGAGTTTGATTTTAAACAGTTTTATGTTGTTTTTATTAAAACCAAATTTGAATTTGCATCTTTCTTAGAAGCAATTGAGTATTATTTTAAACTATATAAATTGTTTAACATTCCTTTTATGACTGAATGTGATTTGATTTGGGCATTTGTCAGCCAATATCTGTTTGATCTAGAAACAGAAATTAAATCTCCTGTTTTAAACACTTTTATTAAAGATATTAATGTACAATTTAAAAAGTAGGATTAGTATTTAAAACAACCGTCTTTTATAATTCCTTTATTTTTTTATTTGTTACACTTCAGTGTGTTTGTTTCCTTAAAATTCTTACTATTTTAATAAGAAATGGAAATTTTTCTCTCCTTAAAATTTAACAGCTTTCGTTAAAATAGTAAACTGTACATAGTAAGTAAACGAGCACACTTATTATAACATTCATAATGATTTGTAAAACCCTTTACTGCCAGTAGCAGTAAAGGGTTTTACAGCGTTACTAATGCGACTAATGCTTATGTATAATGAGCATTCCATATTAAGCAACTCTTCCCGTGAAACGCAACAAGCGATGGATCGGGCTATAATAGCATGGGGTGTCCATGCTGATTTGTTGTCAGTTATTGATGGCGAAGCGATAGCGGAATTCCCTCTAGTAAATTATAAATTACGCAGAGGCAATGCTAGTGATCAGAGAGAATTTGATTTCCTCAAAGTACGAGATGGTGAAGCGGGCATGTGCTCCAATGGATGTGCTTACCCGAAAGTTGATGAACCTATGCGTGAATTTTATCCAAACGTATGCGTTCGATATAACTACGCAGTTGACGTAGATGATTATCAGGGTATTCGTGATACCGCTGTTCATATTAATAATTGGCGAGTTTACAGGGGGGGCGATGGCCTTCCTGAACTCTTCGGTTGCATTGGCGCAATATCGCGCTTTGTTTGCTACTCTAGCAAAAAGCATTGCTGAATTTATTATTCGTGTTAATGAATATACGAAGGTGATGTGGTACAATATGTTCCGCATGACTTCTCAACGTGCGCAGGTTTTCGTTGGAGCTCTTGCTCAGAGCAGAGCTCCATGTGTGGAATTTAATGATTTCGACTTTTTCTTAGTAGTTGGAAAGGGATTAGATAATGCGCAGTTAATGCCAAAGAGATCAGCTTTAGAGAGGGTGAGGATTCAAAGCGCGTTCGTCAAGGAGGCATTCGAGACTTACCTGAGATATACGCATGTCGAGAATTTATGGGATTCAACGGGCCGTTTGGTCTCTTTTCCCACTCGCAGAAGAATCAGAATCGCAGCGGAAGGTTCAAAAATATTTGCGTGGATAAGGGCTGAATTCTACGCTTCTAATGAGGACAATAGACTTCCTAGATTGCTGAACGTTTTTCGGTTTCAGTTTAATACGCTCGCGCGTGCATTTCTGCCTTTATTGCGATCCACTCCCGAAATGGACCGCATGTACGGCATCGTTAGTTCAGTTTGCGCTCACGCAAAATTAAATTTTATAGATCGTGATAGAATAACGCATGCTATTTCCACTAATAATCCTCTTACTAATGTGATGGATCTTCCTTCGAATCTTCCCACTATCGGATATGAGGATATTGAAAGATTTTTACGGCAGCGTTGTTTTAACTCAGTATTTTATCGAAGTGTAGAAGAGGCTTTTATAGTTGCGGTTAAGTTCCCTTACGTCATTTCGCATGATTTGAAGAGCTCCGAGAATCCAATCTGTCTCAAACAGAAAACTCTTGTGGGGGCGGATGTATCGTTTGAACATCATGTTGAAAACAACACTTTAAAGGTGTTGTTGTGTAGAGTTGATCGTCGCGATTCTCAATATGAAGCCGTACGGTCGGAGTTAGAAAGACTTGTAAGTATTGGTGTTTTAAGATCTATCAAAAGCAGCGAGTGGGCTGCACCAATTGTAGTCGTTAAGAAGCCAAATGGAAACCTGCGAATCTGCGCTGATTTCAAGGTGACTATAAACCCCCAAATTGAAGTGGAGAGGTATCCAATCCCTCGTATTGAGGAACTCTTCCATAAGTTACAAGGCGGTCAATTTTTCACAAAGATTGACTTGAGTGAGGCCTATTTGCAAGTTCAGTTATCTGAGATTTCAAAAAAGTGTATGGTTATAAATACGCCTTTTGGGCTATTTCAATTTCAACGAATGCCTTTCGGTGTGTCTAGTGCACCTGGGTTGTTTCAAAGGCTGATGGAGGAGGTGATAGCTGGGGTGCCTCACAGCGCAGTATATTTAGATGATATAATTGTGACGGGTGCAACTAATGAAGAACATTTACGAAATGTTGAAGACATTTTTAAGAGGCTAAAATCTCACGGTCTAAAATGTAAAAAAAGTAAATGTGAATTTGCTCAAAGTAGTATTGAATATGTGGGTCATATAATTGACAAAAGCGGTATCATACCTTCAGAAAAACGAATAGAAGCGATCAAACTCATGCCTCGACCTCAAAATATACAAGAACTTGAATCTTTCATCGGAAAAATAAACTACTATAATAAATTTATCAACCAGTTTTCAACGATAGCAGCACCTTTAAATGAATTAAGGAAGAAAAATGTAAACTTTAAATGGGGTGATAAGCAACAAAGTGCGTTTAATCAATTAAAAGAGACCATTGTAAAATCGACAAAATTAGTACATTTTGATGATAAAATTCCAATCGTGTTGGCCGTAGATGCATCGAATAAAGGCATAGGTGCTGTTATTTCCCACAAGTTTCCCGATGGTACAGAAATGCCCATAGCGCACGCATCAAAAACATTGAATAGTTCACAACAACGCTACTCACAAGTAGAAAAAGAAGCCTTGGCCGTAATTTATGGTGTAAAAAAGTATCATCAATACCTCTATGGAAGGCGTTTCGAGTTGGTTACGGACCATAAAGCATTAACAACACTTTTTCATCCGTCGAAAAGACTGCCTGTTATCACATTACATCGGTTACAGCGTTGGGCAATAGAGCTCTTAGCATATGATTATACTATACGGTTTAAAAAATCAGCGGATAACGCAAATGCGGATGCTCTGTCAAGGTTACCATCAGGCGAAGATGCAGAATTCGACCAAAATGAAAACAATATGGTGGAAAATATAAACTCAGTGTATCAGCTGACTGTCGAATCCTTCCCATTAAATGCCGAAGTTTTGAAGAAGTACACAGAAGAAGATAAAACTCTAAAGCTTGTTTGTAATTACGTTAAACATGGATGGCCGGAAAACCTTCCAAAATCTCAAGGTAATATTGAATCATTTTATAATCGGAAATTTGCTTTATCATTGCAGAGTGGTGTCTTGCTACTGCAAACTGAGCATTTAAGAGTTGTCATACCTGAAGTCTTACAAATTGAAATAGTCAACATGCTACACGAAGGTCATTGGGGCAAAAGCCGTATGAAGGAAATGGCCAGACGTTACGTGTGGTTCCCTAATATTGACAAAGCAATAGAGAAAAAGCACGATACTTGTAAAATTTGTCTTGATTCATTAAACTACCCGAAACGTGAATTTTCATCTTGGCCAAAACCAAGTCATCCATGGGACCGAATTCATTTGGATTTTGCAGGTCCATTCTACAATCGAATGTGGTTAATTATAGTTGACGCATACTCACGATTTCCATACACAATCGAGTTGTCTGCTGCAACAACATCATCAACAATTTCGTGTTTGCAGCGCATCATCGCTATTGAAGGACTACCAAATACCATTGTTACAGACAATGGAACGCAGTTTACATCTCACGAATTCAAAGAGTTTTGCACTAAAAATGATATTCAACACCTAACGACAGCACCATTTCATCCAGCTTCAAATGGAAGAGCTGAAAGATTTGTGAGAACTTTTAAAGAAGCTTTTTCAAAGATCATAAAAGAGGAGAAAAGTGTGGAAAAAGCATTGTATAAATATTTAGCTACATATAGGAGCACACCAAATCCGGAGTCAGGAAAATCACCAGCAGAATTATTGCATGGTCGTCAGCCAAAAGTAATCTTGCAGGCGTTATTTCCAAAAACAAAACCATGTATCTCGCACTCATCAAAATTATCAATTAATGACTCAGTATTAGCTCGGAGTTTTTCAAGAGGTCCAAGGTGGCTCAAAGGCACTTTAAAAAAAATACTTGGTACTAATATGTACATCATATCAACAACAAAAGGTGACATTAAAAGGCATAAAAATCAAATTCGCCTTTGCAAGGAAGATCAGTGGTTACCAAATCAACAGCTGCCTGAAGTGGAAGATTATATTGAGGTAGAAAGCGAACCAACTATGGATAAACCGAGAGGGAACCAACCATCAACAAATCTTAATCCTGGTAGTAGTATTCAACCTGCAGTGGAAACACCAATTTCAACACACAATGAAGTATTGTTACCAGCACTTAGAAGATCAACAAGAGTCCGAAGACGTGTTCAGTTTGATCCCGAAGTTTGGAGTACCTAATAATAGAGGAAAATAACAACACTTTGTAATTAAATCTGATTTTCTTTTGTTTTTATTATTATTCTGAATTTACTAAAATTAAGTCCAGGGGAATGTTAGAATAATTAATCTGGCAATCCTTTTTTTTAGTTGATGTTTGACGTCTGTTAACATGTAATGGCCGTCATTCGTACACTTCCGTTTTGTACACACTTTTGATAAGTTAACCTCTGTAAATAATTTTCATTTAATAAACGTTTTTGTAAATTAACTTTCACAAGTTTAATTTTGGACAATACAATTTAACAAATTAGTTTATAGTTCAATTGAAACTCTTAATTTTAGATTCTAAATAACGAAATCTTAAAACTTGTTCTGAATTTATTCAGCCATTTCACATCCATTAATGTATATTAAATCTCAATTCAAAATATTGTTTTATATCAGTCGTCTTAATTTTGTTATTGTATTTGTTTATTAAATATTGTTATTAATTTTTAATATAGTTTTATAACCCTTACTTTAATTTGTGTTTATTACCATTTAAATTTTGTTAGTTTCTATAGTGTTTAATTGTAAATAATACAAAACAATACTTTAATAACCACGAACATCAGTTTTGTATTTCTCAGTTTTTATTATTTGCAAATTAGACATAAAAACCATTTGATTGTATCTAACGCACGAAAATATGTATATATGATGAATTTCATTTAAAAATCGAGATAAAACTGAAATTTTGAACCCGACCAACTCAGATATCGATGAAATTTTGTTCATAGCTAAATTTGATCAATACAAACAAACTCTCATTTTTAGAAATGACTGTTTTGCGATTTTTTGGGCGTGACACAGTGGGAACGTTTTCGAAAAAACGCGAAAATGGTCGAAAAGAGCTCCATTTAAACTACAATAACTCAGAATCGGCTAAACCGATTTCCATGATCTTGGTATCATAAAAAGATATTTTAACAGGCTTTATGACACGTTAAAAAAAAATAAATACACTGTAAAAAATTTATAACAAAAAAAAATGTTAACTGACGAAAAAACCAAAAAGATCAAGGGTTTTTTTACAGTGTATTAATTTTTTAGAAAGGTTTATCCTTCATCTATACCATATCAAAAAATAAAAATGGGTTCTTTTTTAGTTTTTTTTATATAATTTTTTAAGTAGTGTCACTTCTAGTAATTCCGCAAAATTCTGAATAAAAAAATCAATGTATTCTTCATAATAATTTTCTATTTTGTCATAAACATTTATTACTTTACCCATAATAAAGAGAAATATATATAGAACAAAAAAATTGTTGCCCTTTTCATTCCAAAGATTTGTTCAGGTCTATTTTTTCTTCCTCAGGTAGACACCATGTGCCAGAACTAAGGGCTCAAAATATGTACCTGACGAAGGGTTAACAGGTAAAATAAATAAACATTGTCCCAGGAAAATTATGAATATGTTTTAACCGCAAAAAGTTCTTGCTTGCCTTAAAAAATGCTATATAATTGCACCTGATGAACGTACCGAAATTCATAATTATAAACAGTTTCGAGAAGCCAAGATATCCCATTACAATTTTTACGCGTATATTTTAAAAATTTGAGTAAGTACAGATGCATAAAAATATCTAATAAGTGTTGCGCTTCGCTTCATAAAATAAGTGAAAACGAGGCTGCAAATATAATTGAATATTTTCCAGCTGTCGCCAACATTCATTGTAGCCGTATTTGCGAAACTTGCCGGAATACACTGAGAAAAGCGCGCAGTCGTAATGAATCCAACGTGGAGCAGAATGAAGTCTCAAATTATTTACCAACAACGCCCAGCGATAAAATTAGCGAAGAATTGAATGAACTTCCAACTTGTACCAGCCGTAATGCAAACATCGAAAGGACGGAAGTCATTGAAAATATAAATGATCATATTATTCCTCATCTACCAAACCAAATGTCGCCTCTTAAAAGGAAATATATGAAACGAGATGCATACAGAAATAGAAAATCACTGCAAATTTTCGAAAATATAGCAGATTCATTTGGAGCTGATCCATTATCTGATTTGTCAGCGCAACTTGAAAACGTCAAAGCCATTTACGAAGAAATTTTGGAAAACGTTAACCACCAACCCAGAATCATTTGTCAGCGATTTTACTGAACACATCAAAGTTCTGATTCCGCATCATTTCATAGCAAAGCGACAATCTGAATTTATCAGCAATAAAAGAGCGGCGCTGTTATCAGGAGAAATGTTAATTCAAATGGACTTTGCTGAAAATTATGCATTTCTTGTACAAGATGCCGTGCAAGGATACTATTGGAATAATGATCAGGCTACAATACATCCCTTCGCTATTTATTACAAAGGTAATTATTTTAATATTTTGGTATTAGTAAACACATCCATCCACACTCATCAAAATATTTAATAATTTTTATTTATTTGTTTTTTTCCTTTGTTTGTTTATTTTCAGATAACGATAAATTAACTCATAAAAGCTTCGCCATAATATCTGATTGCAATACCCATGATAGTATAGCAGTTCATCTATATATTTCAAAAATGATACAGTTCGTGAAGGGCAATATAACCAACAATATTAATAAAATCATTTACGTATCAGATGGTGCAGGAGCACAATATAAAAATAAATATAACTTCATTAATTTATGCCATCACAAATCTGATTTTGGGATTGACGCTGAATGGCACTTTTATGCTACCAGTCACGGAAAATCTGCATGTGATGGAATCGGAGGAACATTGAAGAGAGGTGCTCCAAATTATAGTATTGCAAATAAAAATGAAATCCAGACAACGAGGCAACTCTATCACTTGTAATGGACAATCTCGGTTTAGCCAGGATTGATTTAAAAATGCAACAAAACAGTATCCCGAGGAGGAGTAGTTTTTGATGTACGAAGTTTCTTTGAGTGGGATAATTAAGTGCTATTCTTTCTAGTAGAGCAACTGCAATAGGATTGTTGTTATGTTTGGTTAAGTATTTTTTTTATTTTTTTTTTATAAATATTAAATATTTCTTTTTTTTTTCAATTACTTAATTTTGCTTTTCGTATGATTCTTTGATAACGATTGATGAAAAAAAAGAGAGTTTTGTAGAAAAAAAAAATCCGTATTCTAAATTCTGGTATTTGTGAGATACATGCTTTTATTGTACTAACAAATGCGGTAATATAAACAGTCAGTTATTTAAAAAAAAAAATGAACCGTCCTTTTCTTGTAAGCCGCTAGTGTGATCAAGTGATGCCTAGTTTGAACATTAAAAAGTTCATAGCAAACTGCTACTTCCAATGTCAAAATCACTCCGAATGTTACCGGCAACCGATGATTAGCCTACCAAATATTCTCACGAAGTTAACTTTGTGGCTTTAAAAGGAAGTTTCATTCCTTTCCTGTTTAAATTTTGTCAAATGAACAAGTTCTGCAAATTAAGCAATCATTTTTGTTTGTAAATTTTCTTCATTTCCGGATACTTATTAAAGGTAACTTTGGTATTAATTATATCCATAATATTTTTTTTTTGTCCATTTATCTAAATGTATTTTAACTCCAACCTTGTAGATTGTATCTCAAGCAAAATTTGCAAAAATTTATAACCGCAATTCGTTGCCTTAAAAATCTATATCACGGTTGTATCACAGTAAGTAGTTTTTTATTAAAAATTCTAACTGGTTTTGTTAGTAATAATTGCACCTTGATCTGACAGTTTTTTTTTGGTGACGCGGTCTCTCAAAAATTGTGGAATTTTTAGATTTCAAAATCCACCAGAGTCTCGAAAATAAAAATTTGCAATTACCTCAAATGCCTACACGATGGTTGCGGCTAAAATCTAATACATAAGATCTAAAGGTTTAAGGGTTAACAAGGCATTAAATTGATATCAGTTTTGCTAAATCTTAGATACAAAGGGAGAAAAGATCCCCCCTGGCAAAAGGCCTCTCTTTGGTGAAGGAAGTCAATTAGAGCATAAGGTGAAAATCTGGTATGGTCAATTATAAATTGATGTTACTCGGCATAGCATAGTAGTCAAAAAGAAGAAACAAAACAAGTTTTTAACTGACGAATGGCGGAGATCGGGAAAAGTTCAAATTTAAGTGTTAAAAACTAAAAATCATATAAAAGAAAAATATAAATAGAAAACGAAGGGAAATATTTTTAGTAAAATTTAAAAGTTATTGGTACGTAAATATAATCAAATTGTTAAAACGGGAAAGAATTGTTAAAAGAATAAGTTAAAATCTAAAAAAATATAAGCAAAATATTAAAATTTAAGTGTAAGAAAAAAGAAGAAAATAGCTAAAAAACAAAAAAAAAAACAAATTCTGCATATGAAAAAAAAATTCTGTAAAGCTAATATTGCACAGTGTCGCGTCGGAATAACGGAAAAGATTATAATTACACCAGCAAAAAAAAAAAATTTGTGTTTTAGATCATTTTTATTAACAATTACAATTTAAAATCAAGTTGTCAGTGAAATAGTGTGGTGTTCACAGTGGTTTAGAAAAAATAATTGTTTTAAAGAAAAAAAGGAATTCCTTTAATTTGAAAGGAAAATAAAAAAAAAAAACTTTGAAAATTAAATTAAAATAAAGATAATTGAAAAATGGAAATAAGGTAAAACAAAATATTTTAGAAAAAAAATATTAGCCTATTGTCTTTAAACTAAACCACTGTGCGCATGAAAGTAACAAAAAAAAAAAAACCCGCAATTTGGAAGAGAAAAAAAAACTAACGGCGGCTTGTAAATCATCATCGACAACAATAAAGAAGAAAAGACAAGACAAAACAAATCCTTCACCCCCGCAGCTCCTTGGAAGGCCTTTCATCTTGTTGTGGTAAGTTATAAGTTTTTGTTTTTTCTTGATTTACACGAAAAAGAAAAAGTAAGAAAACCAGAAAAAAATAAGATATTGAAATTGGAAAAAAAACAAAAAAAAAAAAACACATTTAAAAAAAATATATAATTTAGATAATGATAATTAAAAGAAGAAAAAAAAATATAGTATCAATATTATTAACATAATGTTTGAAGGCAAATAAGACCTTTCAATAATAAAATTCGTGTTCTCTTACTTCTTCTTCTCCATTTTTTTTCTCTACCCTCAAAAGAACGAAAAAAAAAACCTTTAGAATTGTGTTTTAAAAAAAAAATAATAAAAAAAAAAAAATACAGCAAATTATAATCGGGATAAGTAGTTATTTTTACTCGTTGTTCAGCAATTACGCTGAATTAAAATATGAAATAACTAAGGAGTTACTTAAACCAAAATTTGTATAGAAAAAAATCGATTATAAAAAACTAATTAAAAACTATTCAAAACCACTAAACTTTTTATCAGTTCTAAAGGTTTCCTTTTTTTTTTTTTTGAACCCAAATTGCATCATTTTAATCGAGGTACTTTAAAGGGAATGGTTGATGAAAGCATTCCTTTAATTCTCCTCCTAAGACAGAGTACAAAGACCGTATGTAAATCTCTACACTATTTCCATCCCGGAAGTGAGAACGAGACAACTAATTAAAGTAGAAGAAAATAAAACGTAAATAAAACATAAATTGGTGTAATTATATCCTTTACCCTACGGTCGTGTTATAGAAATAGTCGTTCATTATCGCGTTTGTAAATACAAAAATGTTAGTCCCGGTTCGTCTAATGTTAATTCAATATCGTTTTAAATTAAAATTGTGGCACTACGGTATTAGGTGCCAGAAATAAACGTGGTGATATTTTGCGGAGTTATTTTGTTTATTTTTCATATGCCAGATTTACCAATTATATAAATTACAAGAGATAAAAGTATAGAATTGAATTTTTATGACTAATTAAATTTATGAGGAAACAAGAAAAACTATAAGAAATTATAAGGACATTATTAGAATAACTACAGCAGACAAGGGCAACAAAACTGTAATAATATACAAAGAGGATTACGAGAGGAAGATGAACACATTATTAGGAGATAAAGGAACGTATAGAACAGCAAGAGAAGACCCCACTCAGAAACTACAAAGAGCAAACAACAATATAGTAGCGGAACTTTTTAAAGACAAACATATTACACGTTTTGAAAAATTAAAGATGATTTCACATGCAGCCACTGCTCCGGAACTGTATGGATTACCAAAAATTCATAAGGACAACATTCCGCTTAGGCCTATTTCCTCGTCACAAAATGTCCCTTGCTACAATCTATCTAAATTTATTGGTGCAATATTAAAAAACATGATTTCTACACAATACAACGTAAAAAACTCATTTCAATTTAAAGAAAAATTGACGACATAATTTTGGATGATAACGATATACTAGTTTCTTTTGACGTGGTTTCATTGTTTACAAACATACCCACACATCTGGCAATTAAAAATATAATGAACAAGTGGCAAATTATATCGAAATACACGACGATTACTAGAAAAATGTTTCTACAAATTTTACAATTTTGCCTGATAGAAAACAATTATTTTAAATTTAATCAGACAACTTACCATCAGACTTATGGTATGCCTATGGGGAATCCCCTATCCCCAACAATAGCGGATATCGTACTTGACGCACTTTTAGACGACGTAATCGAGGAATTGAAATCGAAGAATGTGAAAATTAAATTTATATCCAAGTACGTGGACGATCTTTTTGCAATTATAAACAAGGATAACAAGGATATTATTATGAAAACATTAAACGCATATCACAACAAATTAGGTTTTACAATAGAGGAAGAGGAAAATGGCGAACTAGCTTATTTAGACATGAAAATTATAAGAGACAACTGCAAAATTATAATAAACTGGTACACGAAAAAAAACAGCATCGGGAAGAATAATAAACTTTAATTCAACGCAGCCCACGAAAATGAAAATAAATACAGCGACAAATTTAATTAGAAAAGTAGTCACAATTAGCGATAAAAGATTTAGGAGCGAAAATTTCAACAAAATAAGAAGAATATTACAAATGAATAACTATCCCATTTACATCACAAACAATTTGATAAATAAAATTTTAAGTGACAACCAAAGACAAAACGATAAACAAAAAACGGAAAATTTTTACAGTGTACCATATATACCCAAATTAACAGAAAGCAAAACTTTAAAAACTATGATCAACGGAGAAAATACAACTATAGCACACACATCTAACTCAACGCTTAAACATTTGTTTACGAAAAACACATCAAAACTAGACAAATTAAAAAATCATAATGTAGTGTATGAGCTGACATGTAAAGGCAACGAAAATGAACAATGCAATCGCGTATACGTAGGGACAACGAAGAGAACTCTTGAAAAAAGACTATCGGAACATGAAGCAGACATTAAGAGGGGAAAGGAATCAACAGCTTTAGCGCAACATATAAAAGAGACTAAACATGCAGTAGATTTTAATAATGTGAAAATATTGGATAGAGAAAAAAGAGAAAATAAACGGTACACGATTGAGAGCTTAAGAATACAACAGAGAATTAATACATTAAACACCAAAGATGATATAGATAGCACCAAGCTTCATTATTCCGTTGCAATAAATTGACGTGTTAAGTTCTGCAATACTAGTGTTAAGATTAATTTAAGTTTTTTTCTGTGATATTTACATTTTTTTGATTATTTTTTAAAATTATTAAATTATTTGTGTCGTGAAGTCCAGTTTTTTATATATTTTTAAATTTTCAAAACGATGTGAAAGGAAAATAAACGTGAGTTAACTGTGATACTAGGATTAAGAATAAAACACTAATTTATTTTGTAATTTATTTCTATTTGTCAGAATTTATTTAATAAATATTCTCCTGAGGAAGTCGGAAACAAACCCGACGAAACGTTGAGAAAAAAGATGAAATAGATTGTTTATTTACATCAAAAATACAACCTGACCATAAGTAGCCCGTAAACAAATACATAAATTTTTATTCATTTTGCGTATTTCTTAGATATTTTTTTTTAATAACTTAGTTAAAGCCTGTGAAATACACCCACAAGAACTTTTCCATAAAAAAAAAAAAAATCAACAGTTATATAAAAGTTGCATCGGTAAAGTTGTTCCAAGGGAATATACAGATCAATTACCAAAGAAATATATTTTTTAACGTTCTCTCTGTTATTCAAAAAAAAAAAAATATAAAAATAAACAAAAAAAAAAAAACAAAACCGGACTGGCCGTAATAGTTAAAATATTCAGCAGCTGAAAATAAACTAACAAATACAATTGTTTTAAACGAAAAGAAGTAGTCCTGTTTTTAACTGATTTTGAGTTAATTTCATGTGTATATTCTGTAGTATTTATGGAAAAATATTGTGAGTGTATGGTTGATTCTAGTTGGTAATTACATTTATATAGTTTAAAGATAAGCATGATTTTTGGTTTGAATTTTCAATGAATAAACATCTAAATATGACAGAGTAAATAAAATTTAGACTTTTTCCTTAAGGTTGGGAAAATCTGATACGAGTTAGGGTCCTTCGTAAAACTAGGTCAATGAAGGACACGGTAGGGAGGGTTAAGAGAAAGGGGTATCTTCACCATAAACCCCTTAATTTACATTAAATACCAATGAGTAAAGTTTCACTTCACTTCTGTTTTTTTTTTGTGTAATTTTTTTTCATTTATGGGAGACAATAGTATAGGTTTCAAGTTCATTTCCATATTTTGTTTTGCTTCAATATCAGGGACTCTTCAATAAGATTGTAACTGGTGGTGTTTAAGTTGACAGGGGTCAAGAACCTCCCCAACCACTGAAGCTGGCGGTAAAAACGGGTCCCGCCGACCTTTTGTCAACTGAACATTGGCTAGCGGAGTTTTGTTTAGATAGCAGTTAGCTGTCTGTAGTATTACTGCCCGCTAGTTGAATAACGATCCCTGTTCTTGTTTCTGCGGAGTACAATACGCAAGTTGTGCGGAAGGTCGATACCATTTTCTTGTAATTGCACGGAATAGTTCACCCGTCAGAAAAGGGACTCGGTATCACAATTAATCACAACCATTTCACCATTACATAAAATGGCGCCCAACGTGGGGCATGATAATTTCGATTGCTTATGTGTCATTGATGGATTTGTCAGTCGAGAAAGTCAGGTCTCATTTGAGGAATTTGTTATTGTAGCTCATACTCGGAATATGAGCTAAAATAATAGTTCCTGTGTAGCAGGTTCGCTTGTTTGCACGAATATAGGTTTTTTTGGTTTCATATAAATAATCGGAAATTTGAATTTGTTTTTCATTTAAACGTTCGTTATTTCGTAATAAATTTTAAATCTTCTCTGGAACTCGACTACTGTCGTTAAATTGGTACGGTAGTTTCGACCAGGTTGCTAGTTAGAATTCTTTGCGATTTCTAATTTTTACGGGAAAGCATATGTTAAATATTTCGAAGATTTTTGATTAAAAATTTGATTGTTAGGCTGTGTCAGACGAGGAGTAGTGAGGAGTGATACGGGGAGTAGTGAGGTTCCTCCCATCTTTTAGATATTAGCCCGAAAACGTCCCTGGGCACAAAACTAACAAATTTACAGACAGGTAAAAACTCTGAAGTGGTATAAGGGAACAATCTGTCCAAGGGTGCATTACGTATTGTTTACTTTATAAAAGTGTTCAAGCTAGACCAAGCGAACTCGTCTCCACGATACATAATCGTGGTGGATTCCGGAAGTACCTGCACCAGGGCTTAGGCGATAATAACCGGAAGGTCATTTACAAAATATCACAAACTAAAATTCCATTTACAATGGTAAATGGTAGTTTTGAGGGGATGCCTCCACAAGGGAGGAACCCCCCGGAACTCAATTACATAAGGCATAGAGTCAAAACGTCCGTACGAAAATTAATCATTTTCACCCTCTATTGCCTCATAATGTTTGCTGCCAACACAGAAGCAGTAGATAAAAGGCACGAACTTGTTGCAATGGTGGAAAAAACACATCTATTGGTTAATTCCATTGAAACACACGCTGAGAACGTTTTATTCAACCAAAACGATATAAACAAGAAACTACGCGGAGTAAATTCCATGCTCACAATATACCGAACAACCATCAGGAAATACGAGAACGAAACCGAATCATTATATGGTGAATATTCCATTGAGCTGGGTAACGTTGGCGATCATAAGCTGCAGCACAAAATAGACAAACATCTGGCACGCAGCAAGAGACTGGTAGAGGCCATGGATGGCAAGGTGAAATTCTTGAACGAGATAATTGTTAATTGCACAAATATAGCCACCAAGGTTATGCACGTCACTAGGCGTATAAACAGGCTAATCACCGAAATTGATTTGGATTCTAGTAGACAAAAAACACAAGTTGATGATTTATACGAATTGATGGATCAACCCGCTTCCCCTGATAGCGTGCGGGAGGTGCTGGGATTGTTAACTGCACTTGTTGATGAACAAGTATTGGCAGTTCACTCATCTGACAACCGGCAAAAGCGATCTTACAATTATGATCTCACTATCGCGTCAGTAGCGGCCTTCTTGATTACTAAGAATGCTATATGGCTTGTAATAACAATGCTTACTGTTGCTGTGCGAGCGATGCCCTCCATAACTGTGGATGAGGCTAATAGAAAGTATTGTATAGCCAACTGGTGTACGTCGAATAAGAGGATGTGGAATACCAACTACAAAGTGGTTCTTGCTTGCCCAGATGCGCATGAGGCTGAAAACGATGTATTTGAGTGCGCTCAGTCCACGTCCCCGCTGGATGGCATTAAGGGTAGCGACACTATAAAGAAATTCCTAAGCAAGAGCAATAGCACCAAACTTGCAGTTGTGGGGGCTTTTATTGTCGCCTCACACGTTTATTTGCCATATATAGGTCCTCTGGCTGTTTGCAATTTGTACTACTGGCTGGACAATAGCATTGTTGCTTCGGATTTGCTCACCTACTTGTGCGTGGGAGGAGTTGCTTTTGCAATATATAACTACAACCGAGCGATGACATTGATCGTTGTACTGATGCTGGCTCCTCTCGTCATAAGGGATTCGATGGCGGCTGATTGCTCCCGAAGACTTACTTATACGAGCACTGGAATCAGGTACACGACGACTAGAGGGACGTTCAACGTCACAAGCGGCGATTTAAGGTTGCGAATCGGAGATTGTTTCAATTACAGAATTAGTAACGGTAATACCACGTCGGATTATTCGTTGCAGCTGCGAGATACTGATGGTACCGTTGGGTGGTCCATTGCTGGAAAAACCGTCAGAAAACTACACCAGGACACTTATAATGACGAATATTGTTACGGATCAACCAGAGGGTTTCAAACTTCAGGCACTAAGTGGGAGGCTTACGACGTCTATAATGCTTTTAGAGCTACAGGCGAACACAATGTAGGGACGTTCAAGTGTGGTTGTACATCTAATTGCTATCTCACTATATACTGGCTTTATGGGTATAACGTGGGGCATGATAATTTCGATTGCTTATGTGTCATTGATGGATTTGTCAGTCGAGAAAGTCAGGTCTCATTTGAGGAATTTTGTTATTGTAGCTCATACTCGGAATATGAGCTAAAATAATAGTTCCTGTGTAGCAGGTTCGCTTGTTTGCACGAATATAGGTTTTTTTGGTTTCATATAAATAATCGGGAATTTGAATTTGTTTTTCATTTAAACGTTCGTTATTTCGTAATAAATTTTAAATCTTCTCTGGAACTCGACTACTGTCGTTAAATTGGTACGGTAGTTTCGACCAGGTTGCTAGTTAGAATTCTTTGCGATTTCTAATTTTTACGGGAAAGCATATGTTAAATATTTCGAAGATTTTTGATTAAAAATTTGATTGTTAGGCTGTGTCAGACGAGGAGTAGTGAGGAGTGATACGGGGAGTAGTGAGGTTCCTCCCATCTTTTAGATATTAGCCCGAAAACGTCCCTGGGCACAAAACTAACAAATTTACAGACAGGTAAAAACTCTGAAGTGGTATAAGGGAACAATCTGTCCAAGGGTGCATTACGTATTGTTTACTTTATAAAAGTGTTCAAGCTAGACCAAGCGAACTCGTCTCCACGATACATAATCGTGGTGGATTCCCGGAAGTACCTGCACCAGGGCTTAGGCGATAATAACCGGAAGGTCATTTACAAAATATCACAAACTAAAATTCCATTTACAATGGTAAATGGTAGTTTTGAGGGGATGCCTCCACAAGGGAGGAACCCCCCGGAACTCAATTACATAAGGCATAGAGTCAAAACGTCCGTACGAAAATTAATCATTTTCACCCTCTATTGCCTCATAATGTTTGCTGCCAACACAGAAGCAGTAGATAAAAGGCACGAACTTGTTGCAATGGTGGAAAAAACACATCTATTGGTTAATTCCATTGAAACACACGCTGAGAACGTTTTATTCAACCAAAACGATATAAACAAGAAACTACGCGGAGTAAATTCCATGCTCACAATATACCGAACAACCATCAGGAAATACGAGAACGAAACCGAATCATTATATGGTGAATATTCCATTGAGCTGGGTAACGTTGGCGATCATAAGCTGCAGCACAAAATAGACAAACATCTGGCACGCAGCAAGAGACTGGTAGAGGCCATGGATGGCAAGGTGAAATTCTTGAACGAGATAATTGTTAATTGCACAAATATAGCCACCAAGGTTATGCACGTCACTAGGCGTATAAACAGGCTAATCACCGAAATTGATTTGGATTCTAGTAGACAAAAAACACAAGTTGATGATTTATACGAAATGATGGATCAACCCGCTTCCCCTGATAGCGTGCGGGAGGTGCTGGGATTGTTAACTGCACTTGTTGATGAACAAGTATTGGCAGTTCACTCATCTGACAACCGGCAAAAGCGATCTTACAATTATGATCTCACTATCGCGTCAGTAGCGGCCTTCTTGATTACTAAGAATGCTATATGGCTTGTAATAACAATGCTTACTGTTGCTGTGCGAGCGATGCCCTCCATAACTGTGGATGAGGCTAATAGAAAGTATTGTATAGCCAACTGGTGTACGTCGAATAAGAGGATGTGGAATACCAACTACAAAGTGGTTCTTGCTTGCCCAGATGCGCATGAGGCTGAAAACGATGTATTTGAGTGCGCTCAGTCCACGTCCCCGCTGGATGGCATTAAGGGTAGCGACACTATAAAGAAATTCCTAAGCAAGAGCAATAGCACCAAACTTGCAGTTGTGGGGGCTTTTATTGTCGCCTCACACGTTTATTTGACATATATAGGTCCTCTGGCTGTTTGCAATTTGTACTACTGGCTGGACAATAGCATTGTTGCTTCGGATTTGCTCACCTACTTGTGCGTGGGAGGAGTTGCTTTTGCAATATATAACTACAACCGAGCGATGACATTGATCGTTGTACTGATGCTGGCTCCTCTCGTCATAAGGGATTCGATGGCGGCTGATTGCTCCCGAAGACTTACTTATACGAGCACTGGAATCAGGTACACGACGACTAGAGGGACGTTCAACATCACAAGCGGCGATTTAAGGTTGCGAATCGGAGATTGTTTCAATTACAGAATTAGTAACGGTAATACCACGTCGGATTATTCGTTGCAGATGCGAGATACTGATGGTGCCGTTGGGTGGTCCATTGCTGGAAAAACCGTCAGAAAACTACACCAGGACACTTATAATGACGAATATTGTTACGGATCAACCAGAGGGTTTCAAACTTCAGGCACTAAGTGGGAGGCTTACGACGTCTATAATGCTTTTAGAGCTACAGGCGAACACAATGTAGGGACGTTCAAGTGTGGTTGTACATCTAATTGCTATCTCACTATATACTGGCTTTATGGGTATAACGTGGGGCATGATAATTTCGATTGCTTATGTGTCATTGATGGATTTGTCAGTCGAGAAAGTCAGGTCTCATTTGAGGAATTTTGTTATTGTAGCTCATACTCGGAATATGAGCTAAAATAATAGTTCCTGTGTAGCAGGTTCGCTTGTTTGCACGAATATAGGTTTTTTTGGTTTCATATAAATAATCGGGAATTTGAATTTGTTTTTCATTTAAACGTTCGTTATTTCGTAATAAATTTTAAATCTTCTCTGGAACTCGACTACTGTCGTTAAATTGGTACGGTAGTTTCGACCAGGTTGCTAGTTAGAATTCTTTGCGATTTCTAATTTTTACGGGAAAGCATATGTTAAATATTTCGAAGATTTTTGATTAAAAATTTGATTGTTAGGCTGTGTCAGACGAGGAGTAGTGAGGAGTGATACGGGGAGTAGTGAGGTTCCTCCCATCTTTTAGATATTAGCCCGAAAACGTCCCTGGGCACAAAACTAACAAATTTACAGACAGGTAAAAACTCTGAAGTGGTATAAGGGAACAATCTGTCCAAGGGTGCATTACGTATTGTTTACTTTATAAAAGTGTTCAAGCTAGACCAAGCGAACTCGTCTCCACGATACATAATCGTGGTGGATTCCGGAAGTACCTGCACCAGGGCTTAGGCGATAATAACCGGAAGGTCATTTACAAAATATCACAAACTAAAATTCCATTTACAATGGTAAATGGTAGTTTTGAGGGGATGCCTCCACAAGGGAGGAACCCCCCGGAACTCAATTACATAAGGCATAGAGTCAAAACGTCCGTACGAAAATTAATCATTTTCACCCTCTATTGCCTCATAATGTTTGCTGCCAACACAGAAGCAGTAGATAAAAGGCACGAACTTGTTGCAATGGTGGAAAATACACATCTATTGGTTAATTCCATTGAAACACACGCTGAGAACGTTTATTCAACCAAAACGATATAAACAAGAAACTACGCGGAGTAAATTTCCATGCTCACAATATACCGAACAACCATCAGGAAATACGAGAACGAAACCGAATCATTATATGGTGAATATTCCATTGAGCTGGGTAACGTTGGCGATCATAAGCTGCAGCACAAAATAGACAAACATCTGGCACGCAGCAAGAGACTGGTAGAGGCCATGGATGGCAAGGTGAAATTCTTGAACGAGATAATTGTTAATTGCACAAATATAGCCACCAAGGTTATGCACGTCACTAGGCGTATAAACAGGCTAATCACCGAAATTGATTTGGATTCTAGTAGACAAAAAACACAAGTTGATGATTTATACGAAATGATGGATCAACCCCGCTTCCCCTGATAGCGTGCGGGAGGTGCTGGGATTGTTAACTGCACTTGTTGATGAACAAGTATTGGCAGTTCACTCATCTGACAACCGGCAAAAGCGATCTTACAATTATGATCTCACTATCGCGTCAGTAGCGGCCTTCTTGATTACTAAGAATGCTATATGGCTTGTAATAACAATGCTTACTGTTGCTGTGCGAGCGATGCCCTCCATAACTGTGGATGAGGCTAATAGAAAGTATTGTATAGCCAACTGGTGTACGTCGAATAAGAGGATGTGGAATACCAACTACAAGTGGTTCTTGCTTGCCCAGATGCGCATGAGGCTGAAAACGATGTATTTGAGTGCGCTCAGTCCACGTCCCCGCTGGATGGCATTAAGGGTAGCGACACTATAAAGAAATTCCTAAGCAAGAGCAATAGCACCAAACTTGCAGTTGTGGGGGCTTTTATTGTCGCCTCACACGTTTATTTGCCATATATAGGTCCTCTGGCTGTTTGCAATTTGTACTACTGGCTGGACAATAGCATTGTTGCTTCGGATTTGCTCACCTACTTGTGCGTGGGAGGAGTTGCTTTTGCAATATATAACTACAACCGAGCGATGACATTGATCGTTGTACTGATGCTGGCTCCTCTCGTCATAAGGGATTCGATGGCGGCTGATTGCTCCCGAAGACTTACTTATACGAGCACTGGAATCAGGTACACGACGACTAGAGGGACGTTCAACATCACAAGCGGGCGATTTAAGGTTGCGAATCGGAGATTGTTTCAATTACAGAATTAGTAACGGTAATACCACGTCGGATTATTCGTTGCAGCTGCGAGATACTGATGGTACCGTTGGGTGGTCCATTGCTGGAAAAACCGTCAGAAAACTACACCAGGACACTTATAATGACGAATATTGTTACGGATCAACCAGAGGGTTTCAAACTTCAGGCACTAAGTGGGAGGCTTACGACGTCTATAATGCTTTTAGAGCTACAGGCGAACACAATGTAGGGACGTTCAAGTGTGGTTGTACATCTAATTGCTATCTCACTATATACTGGCTTTATGGGTATAACGTGGGGCATGATAATTTCGATTGCTTATGTGTCATTGATGGATTTGTCAGTCGAGAAAGTCAGGTCTCATTTGAGGAATTTTGTTATTGTAGCTCATACTCGGAATATGAGCTAAAATAATAGTTCCTGTGTAGCAGGTTCGCTTGTTTGCACGAATATAGGTTTTTTTGGTTTCATATAAATAATCGGGAATTTGAATTTGTTTTTCATTTAAACGTTCGTTATTTCGTAATAAATTTTAAATCTTCTCTGGAACTCGACTACTGTCGTTAAATTGGTACGGTAGTTTCGACCAGGTTGCTAGTTAGAATTCTTTGCGATTTCTAATTTTACGGGAAAGCATATGTTAAATATTTCGAAGATTTTTGATTAAAAATTTGATTGTTAGGCTGTGTCAGACGAGGAGTAGTGAGGAGTGATACGGGGAGTAGTGAGGTTCCTCCCATCTTTTAGATATTAGCCCGAAAACGTCCCTGGGCACAAAACTAACAAATTTACAGACAGGTAAAAACTCTGAAGTGGTATAAGGGAACAATCTGTCCAAGGGTGCATTACGTATTGTTTACTTTATAAAAGTGTTCAAGCTAGACCAAGCGAACTCGTCTCCACGATACATAATCGTGGTGGATTCCGGAAGTACCTGCACCAGGGCTTAGGCGATAATAACCGGAAGGTCATTTACAAAATATCACAAACTAAAATTCCATTTACAATGGTAAATGGTAGTTTTGAGGGGATGCCTCCACAAGGGAGGAACCCCCCGGAACTCAATTACATAAGGCATAGAGTCAAAACGTCCGTACGAAAATTAATCATTTTCACCCTCTATTGCCTCATAATGTTTGCTGCCAACACAGAAGCAGTAGATAAAAGGCACGAACTTGTTGCAATGGTGGAAAAAACACATCTATTGGTTAATTCCATTGAAACACACGCTGAGAACGTTTTATTCAACCAAAACGATATAAACAAGAAACTACGCGGAGTAAATTCCATGCTCACAATATACCGAACAACCATCAGGAAATACGAGAACGAAACCGAATCATTATATGGTGAATATTCCATTGAGCTGGGTAACGTTGGCGATCATAAGCTGCAGCACAAAATAGACAAACATCTGGCACGCAGCAAGAGACTGGTAGAGGCCATGGATGGCAAGGTGAAATTCTTGAACGAGATAATTGTTAATTGCACAAATATAGCCACCAAGGTTATGCACGTCACTAGGCGTATAAACAGGCTAATCACCGAAATTGATTTGGATTCTAGTAGACAAAAAACACAAGTTGATGATTTATACGAAATGATGGATCAACCCGCTTCCCCTGATAGCGTGCGGGAGGTGCTGGGATTGTTAACTGCACTTGTTGATGAACAAGTATTGGCAGTTCACTCATCTGACAACCGGCAAAAGCGATCTTACAATTATGATCTCACTATCGCGTCAGTAGCGGCCTTCTTGATTACTAAGAATGCTATATGGCTTGTAATAACAATGCTTACTGTTGCTGTGCGAGCGATGCCCTCCATAACTGTGGATGAGGCTAATAGAAAGTATTGTATAGCCAACTGGTGTACGTCGAATAAGAGGATGTGGAATACCAACTACAAAGTGGTTCTTGCTTGCCCAGATGCGCATGAGGCTGAAAACGATGTATTTGAGTGCGCTCAGTCCACGTCCCCGCTGGATGGCATTAAGGGTAGCGACACTATAAAGAAATTCCTAAGCAAGAGCAATAGCACCAAACTTGCAGTTGTGGGGGCTTTTATTGTCGCCTCACACGTTTATTTGCCATATATAGGTCCTCTGGCTGTTTGCAATTTGTACTACTGGCTGGACAATAGCATTGTTGCTTCGGATTTGCTCACCTACTTGTGCGTGGGAGGAGTTGCTTTTGCAATATATAACTACAACCGAGCGATGACATTGATCGTTGTACTGATGCTGGCTCCTCTCGTCATAAGGGATTCGATGGCGGCTGATTGCTCCCGAAGACTTACTTATACGAGCACTGGAATCAGGTACACGACGACTAGAGGGACGTTCAACGTCACAAGCGGCGATTTAAGGTTGCGAATCGGAGATTGTTTCAATTACAGAATTAGTAACGGTAATACCACGTCGGATTATTCGTTGCAGCTGCGAGATACTGATGGTACCGTTGGGTGGTCCATTGCTGGAAAAACCGTCAGAAAACTACACCAGGACACTTATAATGACGAATATTGTTACGGATCAACCAGAGGGTTTCAAACTTCAGGCACTAAGTGGGAGGCTTACGACGTCTATAATGCTTTTAGAGCTACAGGCGAACACAATGTAGGGACGTTCAAGTGTGGTTGTACATCTAATTGCTATCTCACTATATACTGGCTTTATGGGTATAACGTGGGGCATGATAATTTCGATTGCTTATGTGTCATTGATGGATTTGTCAGTCGAGAAAGTCAGGTCTCATTTGAGGAATTTTGTTATTGTAGCTCATACTCGGAATATGAGCTAAAATAATAGTTCCTGTGTAGCAGGTTCGCTTGTTTGCACGAATATAGGTTTTTTTGGTTTCATATAAATAATCGGGAATTTGAATTTGTTTTTCATTTAAACGTTCGTTATTTCGTAATAAATTTTAAATCTTCTCTGGAACTCGACTACTGTCGTTAAATTGGTACGGTAGTTTCGACCAGGTTGCTAGTTAGAATTCTTTGCGATTTCTAATTTTTACGGGAAAGCATATGTTAAATATTTCGAAGATTTTTGATTAAAAATTTGATTGTTAGGCTGTGTCAGACGAGGAGTAGTGAGGAGTGATACGGGGAGTAGTGAGGTTCCTCCCATCTTTTAGATATTAGCCCGAAAACGTCCCTGGGCACAAAACTAACAAATTTACAGACAGGTAAAAACTCTGAAGTGGTATAAGGGAACAATCTGTCCAAGGGTGCATTACGTATTGTTTACTTTATAAAAGTGTTCAAGCTAGACCAAGCGAACTCGTCTCCACGATACATAATCGTGGTGGATTCCGGAAGTACCTGCACCAGGGCTTAGGCGATAATAACCGGAAGGTCATTTACAAAATATCACAAACTAAAATTCCATTTACAATGGTAAATGGTAGTTTTGAGGGGATGCCTCCACAAGGGAGGAACCCCCCGGAACTCAATTACATAAGGCATAGAGTCAAAACGTCCGTACGAAAATTAATCATTTTCACCCTCTATTGCCTCATAATGTTTGCTGCCAACACAGAAGCAGTAGATAAAAGGCACGAACTTGTTGCAATGGTGGAAAAAACACATCTATTGGTTAATTCCATTGAAACACACGCTGAGAACGTTTTATTCAACCAAAACGATATAAACAAGAAACTACGCGGAGTAAATTCCATGCTCACAATATACCGAACAACCATCAGGAAATACGAGAACGAAACCGAATCATTATATGGTGAATATTCCATTGAGCTGGGTAACGTTGGCGATCATAAGCTGCAGCACAAAATAGACAAACATCTGGCACGCAGCAAGAGACTGGTAGAGGCCATGGATGGCAAGGTGAAATTCTTGAACGAGATAATTGTTAATTGCACAAATATAGCCACCAAGGTTATGCACGTCACTAGGCGTATAAACAGGCTAATCACCGAAATTGATTTGGATTCTAGTAGACAAAAAACACAAGTTGATGATTTATACGAAATGATGGATCAACCCGCTTCCCCTGATAGCGTGCGGGAGGTGCTGGGATTGTTAACTGCACTTGTTGATGAACAAGTATTGGCAGTTCACTCATCTGACAACCGGCAAAAGCGATCTTACAATTATGATCTCACTATCGCGTCAGTAGCGGCCTTCTTGATTACTAAGAATGCTATATGGCTTGTAATAACAATGCTTACTGTTGCTGTGCGAGCGATGCCCTCCATAACTGTGGATGAGGCTAATAGAAAGTATTGTATAGCCAACTGGTGTACGTCGAATAAGAGGATGTGGAATACCAACGACAAAGTGGTTCTTGCTTGCCCAGATGCGCATGAGGCTGAAAACGATGTATTTGAGTGCGCTCAGTCCACGTCCCCGCTGGATGGCATTAAGGGTAGCGACACTATAAAGAAATTCCTAAGCAAGAGCAATAGCACCAAACTTGCAGTTGTGGGGGCTTTTATTGTCGCCTCACACGTTTATTTGCCATATATAGGTCCTCTGGCTGTTTGCAATTTGTACTACTGGCTGGACAATAGCATTGTTGCTTCGGATTTGCTCACCTACTTGTGCGTGGGAGGAGTTGCTTTTGCAATATATAACTACAACCGAGCGATGACATTGATCGTTGTACTGATGCTGGCTCCTCTCGTCATAAGGGATTCGATGGCGGCTGATTGCTCCCGAAGACTTACTTATACGAGCACTGGAATCAGGTACACGACGACTAGAGGGACGTTCAACGTCACAAGCGGCGATTTAAGGTTGCGAATCGGAGATTGTTTCAATTACAGAATTAGTAACGGTAATACCACGTCGGATTATTCGTTGCAGCTGCGAGATACTGATGGTACCGTTGGGTGGTCCATTGCTGGAAAAACCGTCAGAAAACTACACCAGGACACTTATAATGACGAATATTGTTACGGATCAACCAGAGGGTTTCAAACTTCAGGCACTAAGTGGGAGGCTTACGACGTCTATAATGCTTTTAGAGCTACAGGCGAACACAATGTAGGGACGTTCAAGTGTGGTTGTACATCTAATTGCTATCTCACTATATACTGGCTTTATGGGTATAACGTGGGGCATGATAATTTCGATTGCTTATGTGTCATTGATGGATTGTCAGTCGAGAAAGTCAGGTCTCATTTGAGGAATTTTGTTATTGTAGCTCATACTCGGAATATGAGCTAAAATAATAGTTCCTGTGTAGCAGGTTCGCTTGTTTGCACGAATATAGGTTTTTTTGGTTTCATATAAATAATCGGGAATTTGAATTTGTTTTTCATTTAAACGTTCGTTATTTCGTAATAAATTTTAAATCTTCTCTGGAACTCGACTACTGTCGTTAAATTGGTACGGTAGTTTCGACCAGGTTGCTAGTTAGAATTCTTTGCGATTTCTAATTTTTACGGGAAAGCATATGTTAAATATTTCGAAGATTTTTGATTAAAAATTTGATTGTTAGGCTGTGTCAGACGAGTTTGCGTTGGAGTATTGGAGGTTGCTTTTTAAGGCGATCTTCATCCGGTAGATGAGTCGGTTCAAAATAACAAATTGGAACTATAATCAAAGATCTAGTTTTTAATAGCCCAGGTTTGGTATTCAGTATTTAATGTAAATTTAGTAATTATAATTTGGAGACACTACTCCCCAAATTGTTTTTTTTTCTTTATTGATTTCGGATTTTCTCAACCTTATAAGGGTGGCGCATAAGTAACGTTAAGATTTGATCAGTGAATACATTTTTAATTTAAGTCTTTTTTTTTTCGTCTCTTTACAGAATTAACTAAATAATACTTGGGAAATTTATGATGGAAAGGCTTAGCACAGAACAAAGAACCAAAGTTGTTCAATTTTACTTTGAAAGTCAGCATTCGATTATTCAGACACAAAGATCATATCGAAATTTCTTTCATGTTCGAAATGCTCCAACAATTTACGGATTGGTTCAGCGTTTTGGGCAACAAGGGGCTGTCTGTGATCTTCCGCGTGCTGGAAGACCTCGTGCAGTTCGAAATGAAGTGAGCATTGCTCGAGTGCAAGCAAGTATTGAGGAAAACCCCGAAACTTCCACCAGGCGACGTTCTCAGCAGTTAGGGATGTCTAGGCGGTCTTTGCAAAGAATTTTACATATGTTACATCTTTTCCCATATAAGATGCAATTGGTTCACGAGTTACGAGTCCAACTATGGCTATCCTGCGCGAAATTTTTGGCAGTCGAATAATATCACGTTTTTCTGATTTTAAGTGGCCACCACGTTCGCCTGATTTAACGGCTCCCGATTTTTTTCTTTGGGGTTACCTAAAGGGTAAGGTATATGCCAATAAGCCTAGAACCATCCAACAACTTAAGGCCAATATCCGAGAAGAAGTGGGGGCGCTGGGACCTGAAATTCTAAGAAAAGTATGGAAAATGCTTTGGAAAGAGCACTTCAGGTAGAATCAAACAATGGGCTACATTTGAAAGATATTATCTTTAAAACATAATGTGAACATATTTCCCAAACTATATTCTAAATTTTAATAAATGCCAACGTTAAATAAAAGCAGAAAGAAAAGAGTTATACATTGAATAAATCTTAACGTTACTTATGCGCCACCCCTATATAAGGAAAGTCATTCATGATATATTATTATATTAATCTTTTCATTGAGCGTATTATTTTTCTAATCTGGAAAACCGATTTAGAAATTAAAAATTTTTTTTTTCTTATATTTTTTTTTTTTTCTTCTTTTTTGCTGTTGAGGCAGAAAGATAAATAGGTTTTCTATTAGGTGTTTAATTAACAACAATTCTTTTTGTTACTCTTGGAGAGAGAGTTGCTTTACAAAAGCGTGCTCTGCTTTGATAAGCCATTGGTTTTTTCTTCTTCCGTACTACAGGAGTGTAGCTTCATTATGGATTCCTTTCAGCATTTACCTAAATTGACTAGCGATAAAATAGTTAATAATAAGTTTTGTACAATTTGTCACCTGATAATGACTGAATCGCAGAGAATTTCTTGCTTTTTCGTATGTCTTCATGAATTTCACAAGAACTGTGTAGAAAAATTAACATTCCTTGAGAACCAATGCCCGTATTGTCGAAAAAACTTATGATTTCGTTATGGAAGGTCTAGGTCTCCATTCCACTTGTTAGATTGGTAGAACCTGAAGTTTTTTCTTATTTAACGGAAATTGCATGGTTGAGGGATTAATATTTCATCAGTTCTCTCATGAATTTAAAATTTTGAATTTAATTTAACCAATTATGAAAATGGCTGCTACTCGAAGTCCGGTAAATAGCTTACCTGATCCCCCAACAGGTCTAACTTGTTCAATATGTAGTAGAGATATGTCTGACCCAACCTATTGCTTCACTACAAGTTGTAAACACGTTTTTCATAAATCCTGTATATCCAATTGGTTAGTCGAGTCGCAGGAATGTCCTATATGTAAACGATTATGCCACAAAAAGGATTTAGCCGAACCAGGTGCTAAGCCTAAGGCAAAAGGTACAAATAACCGCGGTAGGGGTCGTGGGTTCGCAAGTCAAAAACCTGTAACGCGAGCAAATCCAATGCCAGAGGAGGTTGGGCAATCGCAAGCTCTGTTGTCTACACCGGAGGTAGCCCTAGGAACTGAAAAGGAACCGGTAGACTTAGATACTTCGGCAATAGACCAAAATACTTCACGGGATATGCATAGCTCTACTCGAAACCCTGAAAATCAGTCGAATCGGGGAAGACGAAATAACCGAAACCTTAATCAATTGTCACAAATGATGGAGACAACATTTCATCGCATGTTGTCTCAAATGAATTTTAGTCTCTTAGCTACTCAGCAGCAGATGCCAGTACAACAGCCGACTACTCCTGCAGCGCCAACCCGTCAACTTACTCCTCATTACCCACCCCCTCAGGGGAACCGCGATGCTTCTCTTCTTCCGGAGCAAGATTATCCAATAAACCCGTCGTATTGGTTCTAGTGCATCGTCTGCTGGCATCAGAATGAACCCGGATAAAATAACCTCGGTTATTCAGAGTTGGAATTGTCAAATTTGATGGGTCATCTAATGGTTTAAGATGTGAAGAGTTTCTCTATAGGATTAAATGTTTAGTTGAGGAAACTTTTCAGGGAAATTTCGATGAGAGTGTGGGGAAGAATATTCACGTGCTTTTAGCAGGTAAAGCCAAAGATTGGTATTGGCGGTATAGGAAAACCGTTATGCGAATAATTTGGGAATCATTTTGTGAGGAGCTTAAAGACAATATGAGGATTATCGAACGACATATGATGTTCGAGAAGAGTTGCATAATCGCAAGCAAAAACTTACAGAATCGTTCGATTCATTTTACGATGCCATTAGTGAAATCCTAGATAGATTGGGGTTTCCTTTAGAAGATGAAGAGATCATTGAGATCATAGTTAGGAATTTAAGGCCAGAAATTCGGAAGGAATTGTTATATGTTCAAATTCGGCCAATATCCCAATTAAAGAAGCTGTGCCTGAAGCGCGAAAAATTATTAGGCGAAGATGCCTTCCGACGCAGTAATTTAAGTCGCTACGGGGCAGTTAGTCAACCGCAACCGCCACGGCGGGTGGCAGCTATCGATTCAGGGCCAAGTGTAGACGAGCATAGCGAATTGGTAGATTTTGCAGAAGAGGAAAATATAGAGTTTGAAGTAATGCAATAAGTCGATCGGATAAACCCATAACGTGTTGGAACTGCGACGAAGACGGTCACTATTGGGATATGTGTCTCAAGGATAGGCAAATCTTTGCTACGGTTGCGGTCTTAAAAACGTATACAAGCCCCAATGTGATAAATGTCTAAGCAACCCTAAGAATTCAAAAAACTATCAAGGCTCTTACAACAACCGAGTGAACCCGAAGTGAATTTACCTCGAGTTGTTGTAACAGAATCACAATATAAGGAGCCAGCGACTATAATTGAATCGGATCAGAATATCGACACCAAATCCGAGTCGGAAATGGTCAATACCGATACAAATGAAGAGTTATATATAGATAGAAATACCTTTAAGGAAAATGAATTAATAGGAAATAAGATACGAATATTTAAGAATAATTTTATGGATAAGGAAAGGCAACTGAATAGCCAACGAAATGGATTCTATAAAATTCGTCCTTTGCATGAGAGATTGAAGAACTATATTAAGGCAAGGTTTAGAATTTTTAATGATAAGAAATTGGATAGAAAATTAGTTAAAAAATATAATCGCTCTACGGTGCGTATGAGAAATTTTTATAAGAAGATTAAGGACTCGCATAATATGATTGTTTCGTCAATATTGAATTTGAATACCGACGGTCGATTATATTCTGAGGTTAAGTTTTTAGAAAAGTTAGAGTTAGGTTTATTAGATACAGGCGCCAACATTAGTTGCATAGGAAAGGATTTAGCTAGCGAAGATTTGTCAAAACGACCTGGATTTAAAAGAATGAAATCATTTGTACGTACCGCGGATGGTAAGCCTCAAAGAATTATTGGATTTATCGAGGTGGAGATGTATTATCGAGATAGAAGGGAAAGGATGGTGTTATATATTGTACCCTCTATTAATCAAAGATTAATTTAGGATTAGATTTCTGGGAAAAGTTCGGTTTGATAGACAATCTGATTGCCGCTGGTTTTGTTTTAGAGAAAAAAGATGAAAAGGGAAAAATCAGTTGTTTAGATATGGAAATTTATCCATTAACGAATGTTCAGGAAAAACAGCTGGAGATGGTAAAATCTTTTTTCCCTAGCTTTGAGAAACAAGGACTTGGGAGGACTTCGCTCATCAAGCATAGTATAGATGTAGGCAGCGCAAAACCGGTAAAACAAAGGTTTCTACCCTGTTTCGCCAGCAGTTGAGAAGCTTATATATACGGAGATTGATAGGATGTTGAGTTTTAGGAGTAATTGAGGAGAGTGCGAGTGCATGGAGCTCGCCAATGAGAATGGTTGTTAAACCAGGAAAAGTCCGACTGTGTTTGGATGCTCGGAAAATTAACGAGGTTACCGCCAAGGATGCTTATCCGCTTCCAAATATTGAAGGTATTTTTGCTCGGTTACCAAAAGCCAACCTCATTTCGAAAATAGATTTAAAAGATGCATACTGGCAGATTGCTTTAGATGAGAGTTCCAAGCCCATAACAGCGTTTACGGTCCCCGGACGGCCACTGTACCAGTTTACCGTAATGCCTTTTGGCTTGTGTACAGCGCCTCAGACAATGTGCCGATTAATGGACTCGATAATTCCCCCAGATCTCAAACATTCCGTCTTTGGTTATCTTGATGACGTATGTGTAGTCTCAGATACTTTCGAAAATCACATTGCGGTTTTAATGCGTTTAGCGGAACAGTTTAAAAAGGCAAATTTAACTTTGAATATCAACAAAAGCAAGTTCTGTGTTAAAAGTGTACAATATCTGGGTTACATCATAGGAGATGGTGGGAATATCTACCGACCCAGAAAAAATCGAATCGATTCTAAAGTGGCCTTCACCTAAAACATTGAAGCAGGTGAGAGGTTTCTTAGGATTAACGGGGTGGTATAGGAGATTTATCTCGAATTTTGCGGATATTACGCACCCTATTACAGAAGTTCTTTCGAAAAAACGGAAATTTGAATGGACCAGCTCTGCTGAAGAAGCTTTTCAAAAATAAAGACCTTATTGACCTCCGCTCCAGTATTAAAAAATCCTGATTTCTCTAAAAAAATTTTTGTACACTGTGATGCCAGCGATTTTGGTATTGGGCTGTGCTAGTGCAACTTGGGGAAAATGGTGAAGAAAACCCCATTGCATTTATGTCAAAAAAATTAAATACTGCTCAGAGGAATTATTCGGTTACCGAGAAGGAATGTCTAGCGGCTATTGAAGCTATAGATCGGTTTAGGTGTTATATTGAGCTACAAGAATTTGAGGTCATAACGGACCACAGTAGTCTGGTGTGGCTCATGAGACAGTCTAACTTGAAAGGTCGTCTTGCTCGATGGATTCTAAAACTACAATCTTATAAATTTTCTATTAGCCATAGGAAAGGAAAGGATAATATTGTACCGGATGCACTCAGTAGAATGCACGAAGGCGAAATATCCTCTTTGGAATTAATAGGACCGGAAATTGATCTGGATTCTATTCACTTTTTTGATACAGATTATGTTACACTCAAGAAAAATTTTGTGAAAACGAAAAAAATTATCCAGACATTAAAATAATTGACAAATATATTTATATAAGAACTAACTTTGCTACGGGTATCGAAGAGGTGGATACCAATTGTTGGAAATTATGGATTCCGGAAAAACTCAGAGTAGAGATTTTAAAAAGATTTCATGATTCGGTTCTGCGGCGCATGGTGGCGTTGGTAAGACATTGGATCTTATTCGTAGGCATTTTTATTGGCCTCGATTAGCCACTGATGTTAAGGAATATGTTACTAGCTGTGATATTGTAAAACCACAAAAGCCTCAAATCAGAAACTTAGACCGGAATGGGCAAAATGGCTATGTCTGAAAGACCGTTTCAACGGTTATACATTGACTTGTTAGGACCGTATCCTTCAAGCAAAAAAGGGTTTATAGGGTTATTGATTGTTTTCGATCACTTTTTCAAAATATCACTGGTTGTGCCCACTTAAAAAATTTACGGCCGAAGTAATAATAACATTCATGGAAAAACAAATATTTCATTATTATGGAGTACCGGAAATAGTTGTGAGTGATAATGGTAGTCAGTTCAAAAGTGTTAATTTAAATACATTCTTGACGCAGTACGGAGTTCAACATGTTTATACTGCACTATATTCCCCTCAAAGTAATGCTTCGGAAAGAGTCAATCGCTCAATTATAGCTGCAATTCGAGCCTATTTAAAGAAGGACCATCGCGAGTGGGATGTTAATATTTCAGCGATAAGTTGTGCTTTAAGAAATGCTGTTCATAGTTCTACTGGATTATCTCCCTATCGGGCGTTGTATGGTTTCGACATGATAACTCACGGATCGTCTTTCAAGATGTTGAGATCTGTTGGGGCTTTAAATGAACCGGCTATAACGCTTGAAAGAGAGGATACACTAACCCTACTGCGAAACGCAGTTGCTAAAATATTAGAAAAGCGTATGAAATTAATGCTAACCAGTACAATTTGAGGGCTAGACCCATCAGTTATTCGGTTGGTCAAGAAGTGTTCCGGCGTAACTTTGCTCAAAGCAGCGCAGGGAAAAAATTTAATGCTAAGCTAAGTGACGTATTATAAAGGCGCGTGTAAAAGAAAAATTAGGTAGCTGTTATTATCTATTAGAAGATATTGAAGGTAAAGGCACTGGAAACATATCATTGCAAAGGATATAAAACCGTGATTGCTTTTTCCGCCTAATTTGTTCCGGAAGCCGTTCAAATTATACGGTTTTGTAATGGACAATCTCGGTTAGCCAGGATTGATTTAAAAATGCAACAAAACAGTATCCCGAGGAGGAGTAGTTTTTGATGTACGAAGTTTCTTTGAGTGGGATAATTAAGTGCTATTCTTTCTAGTAGAGCAACTGCAATAGGATTGTTGTTATGTTTGGTTAAGTATTTTTTTTATTTTTTTTTATAAATATTAAATATTTCTTTTTTTTTTCAATTACTTAATTTTGCTTTTCGTATGATTCTTTGATAACGATTGATGAAAAAAAGAGAGTTTTGTAGAAAAAAAAAATCAGTATTCTAAATTCTGGTATTTGTGAGATACATGCTTTTATTGTACTAACAAATGCGGTAATATAAACAGTCAGTTATTTAAAAAAAAAATGAACCGTCCTTTTCTTGTAAGCCGCTAGTGTGATCAAGTGATGCCTAGTTTGAACATTAAAAAGTTCATAGCAAACTGCTACTTCCAATGTCAAAATCACTCCGAATGTTACCGGCAACCGATGATTAGCCTACCAAATATTCTCACGAAGTTAACTTTGTGGCTTTAAAAGGAAGTTTCATTCCTTTCCTGTTTAAATTTTGTCAAATGAACAAGTTCTGCAAATTAAGCAATCATTTTTGTTTGTAAATTTTCTTCATTTCCGGATACTTATAAAGGTAACTTTGGTATTAATTATATCCATAATATTTTTTTTTTGTCCATTTATCTAAATGTATTTTAACTCCAACCTTGTAGATTGTATCTCAAGCAAAATTTGCAAAAATTTATAACCGCAATTCGTTGCCTTAAAAATCTATATCACGGTTGTATCACAGTAAGTAGTTTTTTATTAAAAATTCTAACTGGTTTTGTTAGTAATAATTGCACCTTGATCTGACAGTTTTTTTTTGGTGACGCGGTCTCTCAAAAAATTGTGGAATTTTTAGATTTCAAAATCCACCAGAGTCTCGAAAATAAAAATTTGCAATTACCTCAAATGCCTACACGATGGTTGCGGCTAAAATCTAATACATAAGATCTAAAGGTTTAAGGGTTAACAAGGCATTAAATTGATATCAGTTTTGCTAAATCTTAGATACAAAGGGAGAAAGATCCCCCCTGGCAAAAGGCCTCTCTTTGGTGAAGGAAGTCAATTAGAGCATAAGGTGAAAATCTGGTATGGTCAATTACACTAGGTCACAAATAACAAACTTTTGTCTGTTATTTGTTTCTAGCATACTTTTTCTCATGGATTTGGACCCTACTAAACACGAAAATGAATTTTTAAAAATTTTTCTGTCGATTGGTTTGTGAGATACAAATTTTTAATTTTTTTTTTTAATTTTTGGAGGTACACTTACTATTTTGAGCATATCTTTCGTCTTCTTTGACCTATTTGATCCTACTACTACTCAAATTAAAGACAATTGAGCCGTCTACAACTTATTCTCAGAAAATTTTCAAATCGGGTTAGTAGTTTTGATGTTGGCGGCTTAAAAAGGTTAAAAAACTGCGTTTTTTTTAGTAAAAATGTGGCTGAAAAATTCATATAAAAATTCATATAAAATATAAAACGCGATGTTAACAGCGATTTCCAAAGAAAATAAGCCCTTACTTAACAAAATCTGATGACAAATGGCCAACTTATTATTTTTTTGGTAAACGACCGAAATTCCGCTATTTCACACGATTTTTTGATTTTCATTATTTGCACAGCTTACCTACCCAACGCAAACGAATAAATACATTTAAACTTAATTGAAAATAAACACAGTAGTCTTCGTATATTATTTTTTAATTTATTTACAGCACTACATGCTCATACATATTTAAACATAAGGAGACACGGTTATCAATTGCATTTCAAAAACTGTCTCGGATGCGTCTCGGATGATACAGTGTGGATTTGCGGCTTCAGAAGTGAAAGTATCATCGTACAGAAACCGTCACAAGGAGTATGCAAAATTTTATACAAAGAAAGACCAAATATGTTTTTGCAGCGACATTTCAGGCTTGTTCCAAGAGCTTCACCAAATTCACAACCCCAACGAATGGAGGTTGTTTATTGACAGCAACAAAGAGAGCTTGAAGGCAGTTCTCTTACATAATGGGAATGAAAGAAGGAGTCTTCGCAGGACCCGAGATAAAAAAAATGTTTGAAAGATGAAAAATTCCCAAAGCTGTTATCACCCATCGAAGCCGCAGCATGGAATTCCTTCAGGCTTGTTGTGGAAAACTTTTAAGGAAACTACAAAAGCCCGAATTATAAGGACATAGTTGAGGATCTGGTAAAGAACTATGAAGCCATGGGAGTGCACATGTCACTTAAAATACATTTTCTGCATTCTCATTTGGATTTTTTCCCTGAGAATTTAGGAGACGTGAGCGACGAACACGGCGAGCGCTTTCATCAGGAATTGAAGGCTATGGAACGACGCTATCAGGGCATCTATGACACGGCTATGATGGGTGACTATATTTGGACCCTAATACGTGAGACCGATTGCAGCGAATACAAAAAACAAAGAAGAAGTCAGCAGTTTTTCCACATGGCATAAAATGTACACTTATGTCTTTGTTTTTACTCATTTTTTTTTGTGCGTTGATTTGCTTAATTTAATTAGTTAGTTTAATTTCGTTAGTTTAGCTAATTGTGCGATACATTGAGCATGTAGTGCTGTAAATAAATTAAAAAATAATATACGAAGACTACTGTGTTTATTTTCAATTAAGTTCAAATGTATTTATTCGTTTGCGTTGGGTAGGTAAGCTGTGCAAATAATGAAAATCAAAAATCGTGAAATAGCGGAATTTCGGTCGTTTACCAAAAAAAAAATAAGTCGGCCATTTGTCATCAGATTTTGTTAAGGGCTTATTTTCTTTGGAAAAGTGTCAGCTATACGTAAAAAAATTAAAATCGCTGTTAACATCGCGTTTTATATTTTTATATGAATTTTTCAGCCACATTTTTACTAAAAAAACGCAGTTTTTTAACCTTTTTAAGCCGCCAACATCAAAACTACTAACCCGATTTGAAAATTTTCTGAGAATAAGTTTGTAGACGGCTCAATTGTCTTTAATTTGAGTAGTAGTAGGATCAAATAGGTCAAAGAAGACGAAAGATATGCTCAAAATAGTAAGTGTACCTCCAAAAATTAAAAAAAAAAATTAAAAAATTTGTATCTCACAAACCAATCGACAGAAAAATTTTTAAAATTCATTTTCGTGTTCAGTAGGTCCAAATCCATGAGAAAAAATATGCTAGAACCAAATAACAAAATGGCTGTTGCCTAGTGTTATAAATTGATGTTACTCGGCATAGCATAGTAGTCAAAAAGAAGAAACAAAACAAGTTTTTTAATTGACGAATGGCGGAGATCGGGAAAAGTTCAAATTTAAGTGTTTAAAAACTAAAAATCATATAAAAGAAAAATATAAATAGAAACGAAGGGAAATATTTTTAGTAAAATTTAAAGTTATTGGTACGTAAATATAATCAAATTGTTAAAACGGGAAAGAATTGTTAAAAGAATAAGTTAAAATCTAAAAAATATAAGCAAAATATTAAAATTTAAGTGTAAGAAAAAAGAAGAAAATAGCTAAAAAACAAAAGAAAACAAATTCTGCATATGAAAAAAAAATTCTGTAAAGCTAATATTGCACAGTGTCGCGTCGGAATAACGGAAAAGATTATAATTACACCAGCAAAAAAAAAATTTTTGTGTTTTAGATCATTTTTATTAACAATTACAATTTAAAATCAAGTTGTCAGTGAAATAGTGTGGTGATCACAGTGGTTTAGAAAAAATAATTGTTTTAAAGAAAAAAGGAATTCCTTTAATTTGAAGGAAAATAAAAATAAAAAAAAAAAAACTTTGAAAATTAAATTAAAATAAAGATAATTGAAAAATGGAAATAAGGTAAAACAAAATATTTTAGAAAAAAAATATAGCCTATTGTCTTTAAACTAAACCACTGTGCGCATGAAAGTAACAAAAAAAAAAAACCCCGCAATTTGGAATAGAAAAAAAAACTAACGGCGGCTTGTAAATCATCATCGACAACAATAAAGAAGAAAAGACAAGACAAAACAAATCCTTCACCCCCGCAGCTCCTTGGAAGGCCTTTCATCTTGTTTGTGGTAAGTTATAAGTTTTTGTTTTTTCTTGATTTACACGAAAAAGAAAAAGTAAGAAAACCAGAAAAAAAATAAGATATTGAAATTGGAAAAAAAACAAAAAAAAAAAAAAAACACATTTAAAAAAAATATATAATTTAGATAATGATAATTAAAAGAAAAAAAAATATAGTATCAATATTATTAACATAATGTTTGAAGGCAAATAAGACCTTTCAATAATAAAATTCGTGTTCTCTTACTTCTTCTTCTCCATTTTTTTTTCTCTACCTCAAAAGAACGAAAAAAAAACCTTTAGAATTGTGTTTTAAAAAAAAAATAATAAAAAAAAAAATACAGCAAATTATAATCGGGATAAGTAGTTATTTTTACTCGTTGTTCAGCAATTACGCTGAATTAAAATATGAAATAACTAAGGAATTACTTAAACCAAAATTGTATAGAAAAAAATCGATTATAAAAACTAATTAAAAACTATTCAAAACCACTAAACTTTTTATCAGTTCTAAAGGTTTCCTTTTTTTTTTTTGAACCCAAATTGCATCATTTTTAATCGAGGTACTTTAAAGGGAATGGTTGATGAAAGCATTCCTTTAATTCTCCTCCTAAGACAGAGTACAAAGACCGTATGTAAATCTCTACACTATTTCCATCCCGGAAGTGAGAACGAGACAACTAATTAAAGTAGAAGAAAATAAAACGTAAATAAAACATAAATTGGTGTAATTATATCCTTTACCCTACGGTCGTGTTATAGAAATAGTCGTTCATTATCGCGTTTGTAAATACAAAAATGTTAGTCCCGGTTCGTCTAATGTTAATTCAATATCGTTTTAAATTAAAATTGTGGCACTACGGTATTAGGTGCCAGAAATAAACGTAGTGATATTTTGCGGAGTTATTTTGTTTATTTTTCATATGCCAGATTTACCAATTATATAAATTACAAGAGATAAAAGTATAGAATTGAATTTTTATGACTAATTAAATTTTTATTCATTTTGCGTATTTCTTAGATATTTTTTTTTAATAACTTAGTTAAAGCCTGTGAAATACACCCACAAGAACTTTTCCATAAAAAAAAAAAAATCAACAGTTATATAAAAGTTGCATCGGTAAAGTTGTTCCAAGGGAATATACAGATCAATTACCAAAGAAATATATTTTTTTAACGTTCTCTCTGTTATTCAAAAAAAAAAAAATATATAAAAATTAACAAAAAAAAAAAAAAACAAAACCGGACTGGCCGTAATAGTTAAAATATTCAGCTAAAATTTTCTTTAAAAAAAAAATTGTTATATTATATTGAGTATTGACATAAACGAAAACAATCTATTGTTTTTATGGATTTCGTCAATTAATATTCAGCAGCTGAAAATAACTAACAAATACAATTGTTTTAACGAAAAGAAGTAGTCCTGTTTTTAACTGATTTTGAGTTAATTTCATGTGTATATTCTGTAGTATTTATGGAAAAATATTGTGAGTGTATGGTTGATTCTAGTTGGTAATTACATTTATATAGTTTAAAGATAAGCATGATTTTTGGTTTGAATTTTCAATGAATAAACATCTAAATATGACAGAGTAAATAAAATTTAGACTTTTTCCTTAAGGTTGGGAAAATCTGATACGAGTTAGGGTCCTTCGTAAAACTAGGTCAATGAAGGACACGGTAGGGAGGGTTAAGAGAAAGGGGTATCTTCACCATAAACCCCTTAATTTACATTAAATACCAATGAGTAAAGTTTCACTTCACTTCTGTTTTTTTTTTGTGTAATTTTTTTTCATTTATGGGAGACAATAGTATAGGTTTCAAGTTCATTTCCATATTTTGTTTTGCTTCAATATCAGGGACTCTTCAATAAGATTGTAACTGGTGGTGTTTAAGTTGACAGGGGTCAAGAACCTCCCCAACCACTGAAGCTGGCGGTAAAAAACGGGTCCCGCCGACCTTTTGTCAACTGAACATTGGCTAGCGGAGTTTTGTTTAGATAGCAGTTAGCTGTCTGTAGTATTACTGCCCGCTAGTTGAATAACGATCCCTGTTCTTGTTTCTGCGGAGAACAATACGCAAGTTGTGCGGAAGGTCGATACCATTTTCTTGTAATTGCACGGAATAGTTCACCCGTCAGAAAAGGGACTCGGTATCACAATTAATCACAACCATTTCACCATTACACACTGGGCATCAGAAACATATAAGACCACCATACAAGTTGCTTACGCAGATGCTGACGAATACAACAACGTTAAAGAAAAGCTATTTTCAAGATATAAAGAAGCTAAAATTATAACAGGAACTCAGGGCTTTCATTCATTCATTCCGATAAATGAAACTTTTGTACATGTGCGCAGATATTCTGACTGTGCCAAATTTGAGCAGCGCAAAATTTCTTACAAATAATTAACTTAAAAAAATTTAAATAAAATAAAACACAAATTAATAAAAATATGGCAAATAATATAAACAATTGTTGATGGTTTTTTATTTGTAAACATTTAAAAAATGTTAGAATTGTTGAACTATTTTGTGAATGTGACCAGATATTTTCGCTGTTATTCGAATTATTTCGAAAACTTTCGGTACGTATTACTAGAAGTGACACTACTTAAAAAATTATTTAAAAAAAATATAAAAGAACCCATTTTACTTTTTGGATATGTTATAGGTGAAGGAAATACCTTTCTAAAAAAGTAATACACTGTAAAAAATCCTTGATCTTTTTTGGTTTTTTCGTTACCTAAAATTTTTTTTTTGTTATAAAATATAAGGGGCAATTACTAGAAGTGACACTACTTAAAAATTATATAAAAAAAACTAAAAAAAAACCCATTTTTATTTTTTGATATGGTATAGATGAAGGATAAACCTTTCTAAAAAATTAATACACTGTAAAAAACCCTTGATCTTTTTGGTTTTTTTCGTCAGTTAAAATTTTTTTTTGTTATAAATTTTTTTACAGTGTATTTCTTTTTTTTTTTTAAACGTGTCATAAAGCCTGTTAAAATATCTTTTTAATGATACCAAGATCATGGAAATCGGTTTAGCCGATTCTGAGTTATTGTAGTTTAAATGGAGCTCTTTTCCACCATTTTCGCGTTTTTTCGAAAACGTTCCCACTGTGTCACGCCCAAAAAATCGCAAAACAGTCATTTCTAAAAATGAGAGTTTGTTTGTATTGATCAAATTTAGCTATGAACAAAATTTCATCGATATCTGAGGGGGTCGGGTTCAATGCATCTTGATTTTTACATGAAATTCATCATATGAATTTGCACAAAAAGTACTTAAGATATGAAGGAACACTAAATTGTATATATTATTTAAAACATAGCTTTAATTAATTTTATTCAAAACTAAATATTTTAAATAATAAAAATAATAAAATATAATATAACTGTTTTTTTAATTAAATTTAATAAGCAAATTCCACTAGTAAAGTGCCTTAAAATATTTGTAATTTAGCTTAAACAAAAAGGTAATTTTACCTATATTAAATAATATATAAAAAGGCATTTTAGCTTTACAAAAGGGTAAAACACCTTTTTAAAAGGGTATTTAAAAAAAAAAAAAAAATCCAACTTTTTTCGAACATTTTTTGGCCTTAAAATATAGAAAGTTCTATGTTGCCTATAAAAATAGGCAAAATCACCCTACAATTTAAGGCAATATTACCTACATTTTTTTTTTGTGTGTAGGCTGAATGCACATTTAATATGTTACGTGCAAGTAGAGAACAACGAAAACCGTTATGCTGACGAGGGTTCAATGTATGACATTTTTGGCCAATCTGAAACATCGTTGGTCTTTCATCCAGGTAGGGTAAAAAAAAAAAGGGTAAAAAAGCGGCTCTAGTTTCGTAAACCAAATCATACAAAGTTGAGAGAGTGAACATCGAGTGCGAAATTTTATTTTGAATTTTATAAGAAGAAATAAAAGTAAAATACAATGGTAGAGGAAAATTAAGACATTGCTGAAATTGTGGTACGTCGTAGTACACGCTACCAGCAAATGAGTGAGGATGAAAGACGAGCAGTGGAGGATAGACTTGCAGACTTCAAGAGTGCGGAGATGAGTGATGAAGTTGATATTTCTACATTTCGTCTTGAAGGTGCGGATGATGGCAACTTGACATACCAACCAAATTTTCATGTTGATGATTCGGATGCGGAAACTGAAGCACATATAGACATCAATGTGTATATGTGGTTTTTTTCCAAAATTCATTATACATGTATAATTAGTAAATAATAATAAAGCAAAACAAAAAAAAATTATAAAAATGGCGTTTTCATATAAAATTTCATACAAATAGAAATAGGTCCCCCCTGTGGACCTTGTACTTCGTATAAGGGGAACGGATGACTCACTTAGCGGAGGGTTAAAGATAAAAAACATTTGGCAGACTAAAAGGAGGTAAACGCCGTTTCGGCCAGGAGGACTGAAATATGAATTTTGTTGAAATCACTAAAATGTTAAAAAACTACTAAATTGTATATAAAAGTTAGGTCTTAACAGTAAATTAAAAACCTAAAATTATATATCCCGATTTCTGATGAAGAAAAAAGCTAATATATAAGATTAATTTAAAATTTTGTATAAGTCAATAAAATGTTCTTCAACAAACTTCTGAACTGTTAATGAAAATTTTGCCTTAAAACTAAATGTTAACCTAAAGTTATATATTCCGATTTCTGATGAAAGAGGAGTATTAAATTACAAAATTTAGAATTGTGTATAAATCACAAGACTCCTGAACTGTTGATAACAGTTGCGTATAAAAACAATATTATAAACCTAAAATTATATATCCCGATTTCTGATGAAGAAAAATGTTAAAACTTATAAGATTAAATTTAGAATTGTGTATAAGTCACAAAATTTTAACAAACTTCTGAATTGTTGAGGACAGTTGAGTGTAAATTCTAAATTAAAAGTCTAAAATTATATATTCCGACTTCTGATAAAAGGAATTTTGTGTAAGATTAGAAAATAAAATTTATAATTCTGTTAAAATTGTTGATGTAGGTAAAGTCTTAAAACTTAATTTAAGACCTAAAATTATATACACCGATTTCTAAAAAAAAAAAAAATTGTAAAAATAAAGAATTTTAAAAAAATAATTGTGTTTAATCTGAATTGTTGATGACTGTATTTGTTTCATTTAATACCTAAAACTATATATACCGATTTCTGACGAAGAGAGTTTTGTAAAATTAGAAAATAAAATTAAATATTCTATTAAAGAAATTATTAAATTAAACACTAACACTTAATGCTATATATCCCGACTTCTGATTAGAGAATTCTAAAATTAAAACTAGTACTAAACTTAACACATTAAGGGTATTCATGTCAAAAATTTAATTCTTGTAAAATTGCGAAAAAGTAAAATTTTTCTCAAATATAACAGCAAGCAAACGGGAATAATTTTCCTTAAACCTTCATAATAATTATAATATTATAATTAAGCAGGGAGAAAAAGTGTTGTTTTAATCGAATAATATATTGATTTAAATAATGCTGCAGTTTAATTTTAAAAGGGGCCTTACACTCTTTTGCCTACTTTGCCTGTGTATAGACAAAAAAAAATTTTTGATAGCAGATTTCTTTAAATTGTTGTCTTTTTTTTAAACGCGTTTAAAATACTGTTTCTTTTTTTTTATTATTTGGCTTTGGCTAATTTTGGTAACATGCACTGACATTTTTTTTATCAAGTTAAAGTAATTTTTTTACAATGTTCCCACCATGAAGGGGTACAAAAGGAAATAAAAATAATTTAAATGATCCTGGTCCGAGGAAAAAAAAGAAAATAGTCAAACCAGTCAATATGATGCAAATTCTGCTCAATCTGAAGAATCGACAACTGCGACTGATACATCATCAGCTAGGGAATTTTCTTCCAATTTAATTAATATGCAAGACAATTCATCCAAAGGTTTAGTTGAAAATCAGATTTGCCATACACCATTTTGCAAACATTGTAGTGTTCCACTTTGTTTTTACTCTTTTTACTTACAAATTTAATAAAACGCTTGGCAAGGCGAAGCCAGGCGAAAATTTATGATCTAGCAATGATCTGCCAGAATGTGCAATTTTGCAATAAATTGGCAGCGCTGGCCAAAATAGCGAAGTTGGCTGCAAGTGTCAATTTGTCAAATCTAATTGCAAATGGCTGTGTAACTTTCTTTTCCGGTGAAACTTCAAAGAGACAACACGTAATTTTTAACACCTAAAATAAAAGAAAAATGATCCAAAGAAAATAATTGACCGATAAGCACAAGAACTGTTTCTTTGCATATCGGGGCAGGAGCCACCATTTTGTTTCCACATGAGAACAATTTATTTGCCAAGGTTGAAAAAAAAAGTTAAGATTTAGCAGCATCCATAAAAAAATAGACATTTTCCTATCACCATCAGTGGAACTGGCGGTTTCACCAAAGTTTTTAATTATTTTCACACCAAATTAGCAGTAAAATATACGTTTACCGGTTAAGGCAAAGGATGGTTGCTGAAAATTCTCCTTTTTGGAAGACCGGAAAACCATCAAAAGCGGTTTTCGATATATGCCACCGGATTGATTTAACGACGCAGTTTTTCAAGTAAGTTTAGTGATCGTAAGCCGTAAGTGGGACCCAAACACAAAAAAATAAAGTTACGCCTACAACAAATTAGCTAAATCGTCAACTCCTAAATCGTCAGCTGGCAAATAGCGATTCAGTTAGCCAAAATATTGGAAAAGTCGTTAAGTTGCAAAAATCGTCAGCTGCCGCTGGGGCTGACCCAGAGCATGCGGTTGGAAATTCTGGCACCCTGAATTGGTATCCGGGACACCACAAGGGTCCGTTCTTCGTTTTAATCAGATCAGAAGATAAACTATCTTTAAGAAGAAAATACTGTGAGTTATTTTTATTTAAAAATTAACTACAATTGGAATCGATCATAGAATCTTGATCAAGAACATTGGGGATCGTCTCTATATGGCATCTTTGCCGAATTAGCAAATGCATTCGTGCTAAATCCAAAAGTACCAAAGCTTGGCCTACAAGCTTTCATTCCAGACAGGTTTACTAAGAAATACGGTATTATTCGTAATCTACCTCTTAACTTTTAAAGATGATAATATAATGCAGGAAATTGAAGACCACAATTCGTTGGAGGTTGTTTCTGTATATCGTTTTGAAAGGAGGAATCCTTTGTATATCGAGCCCCAACAACCTGGCTCCAATACAGTTCCAAAGTTCATAGAATCTAACACTTGAAAAATGGTTTCAATGCGACAGGCCTCCCTAAGGCTATCCGAATGTTTGGTACTATTGTTGAGGTAGACATTTATGTTCCGCCATTAAGACAGTGTAAAAACTGTGGCCGTTTGGGACATGTGGCAGCGAGATGCAGGGGTAATTTTCCAATTTCGCATTTTTTGAAAGAGTAAAACTTTTGAATTAAAAATTCATTTTAAAAGCACTAAAATATATAAAAAAATGTACTAACGTTAGCAACTCTATATAAATTCTAAACTTGGCAGCACTTTTTTACTAAGTGTTGTGATTTTTCTTGGAAATATTTTTTTTTCAAATTTTTAATAATGCAGACAACTAATCAAGAACTTTATCCTGTCATCCTCCAAAATGAATACATCCAACACATATACGGAATCGATTCAGAAGATGATGAATTGGTTCTCTCATCCCTTGCCGGGGGTGGGAGACAGAGTTGTCCCCATTACCAACCTGACTTCCCCACTCGACCAGCTGTCTCAGCAGCAATGCAAAAAATACGCCTTGTCATCTCACAACACGCAGCCACGCTCCGTTATATCTTTATATTCGCAGTTATCGGCTGGATGTGTGCAGCAGCATCTGTGTTCTGCAGACGCCCGACGCACCGCCAACCCCTTAGTCGACGATGATCGCGCAGATCCACAGGGCCCCTCATGGCGACCGGAGCACACAACGGCCACATTCCGATCTTTAACTCAAGCACAGCACCTGCTTCTGAAGCGAGGGAGAGCGGTAACTTTGATTGGAGCCGACTCGATAACATCGTTTAACCGTGCTGTTTGCTGACGGAGATATCGACAAATGTCCGGTGCCATAGCCGAGACTCTCTACCCTGCTTCGACCACCACCGCTGAACAATTTGCTTCGGTGGATTGGCACGAAATAGTGTATCAGGCTCTGTTGAATAATACTCAGCGTTTCCACACTATCGCTATGTATAAAGGTCTTACCCTTACCACCCTTGGACCCAACATCTCTACCAGACTGAGATGTAGGGTCCAAAAATATAAAAAAAAATATAAATAAGTAAAATTATAATTAAAAAGAGAGAAATAGTGTTGTCTTAATTGGATAATATTATTTGTAGAAAATAATGATGCATTTTAATTTTAAAAGGGGTGCTCACGCCACATAAGATGAAATTTTCCAATTTTACATTTTTTGCAAGAGTAAAGTTTTTGTCATGAATACACTTATTAAAAACAACAAAATATTATCAAGCTTCTGAATTGTTTGATGACAGTTTTGATTAAATCTACAAACTTATTTTATATTATATAATATGCTACCATTTTTTTTTTTTTTTTAGAAATTAATATACTCTTCTAAAAAGAAAATCCCTAAACGATACTTTAATATTTCAAAATCATAGTAATTTGGTATTTTTTAAAATTAATTTTAATAAGAAAAGTTTAATTTATAATTAAATCCTTTGAAAATATTTAAATTCTTTAATCGGAAATAAACCCTTCCCAAAAAAATTTTGTTTGGTATAAGAATTACGTTGTGTAATTTTAAATTTATATGCTAAATATTCACCACAGGTTATTTTTTTTATAAATTTCAGATTCTGAGGACTTTTTTCTGAAGAAAACTTTAAGATTTTGAGGGATGTTTAAATAAAAAACTTGGTTCGCAAAAAAAAATTATATTTTTAAAAATTGATTTCATTCAGAGAAATTTTTGTTACAAAAATTTTCTGATTTTGATATTAAATCGTTTTGGAAGAAATTTGAAATCATGATATCGGAAGCCATAATATCTATAGCTCTTAATAATTTAAATTTTTTTTTTATTTCTTTGAAAAACTAATTTAAGAAATTATTTAGTTTTGAGAATTTTCGGATTTTCTTAAGAAAATATTTAACATTTAAATAGTTTTATTAATAGATTTTATTAATATAAAACCCACAAAATTTTCAGGAAATAAAAGTTAAAAATATACTAAGCCAACAAAATTTTAGATCTTTGAAACTTTTTAGTTAAAAAATTATCAGATTATCTGGAATTTGTTGCTCTAAGAGGACTTTTCTGTGATGTTCCACGGTAAATTTCAGTGAACAATCTGGCAACGCCAGTGTCACAGGAATGTATTTCGCTTAGAGTTGTATTTTTATGCAGGCTGAAGTGAGCTGCAGTCAAATTGAGGATCGTTATTGTGAATTGTCAAACATGGCCGAAATGAATTTTTCTTTCCGGTTTGGCAGCCAACAAGGCGTGACGTGTTTTTTTTATCACTAAGATTTAATCGGGTTTGTACGAGGTAATCCTCATTGTTTGGCTAAATTCACATAGTTTTGCAGCGTGAACAAGAGCAGCGGTTGGCAGTTGGACAAATCTGGCCAGAACTACCCCACCGAGCGACATCCAACCGGGAGATATAAAAATATCGTAAGGTCAGGGGGCCCAACGCATGCATCGGTCGAGAAAACAACGTCAAAGTGAAGACATCGGGCTGATTAAGCCTACAAAAAAAACTTGCGACTGCAACGAAAAAACCCGCCGATGTCATAGAAGTCTCCCACCGTTTTGTCCGCGAAAGGCTGCCAATTTGGTAAACAATTACCTGAATATACCGGTCCAACAATATCTGCGGGTTTATAAACGTTTTGTGTTTAGGCAAACACCCAAAAAGCCTTATACGACAACAAATTTTTATATTTTTCATCGGCCAACTTTTGTTGGAGTCGGAATCCTTGGCTATTGATTATAGGCACCACCGTTGTGGTAGAAAAATTCCACTAACACCGGCCGAAACAAAACATCCACCCGGAGGGCAGCGTATAAACAATTTTTATACAAATCCGGGTAAACAACAAATTTTTATTATTGGTTGCATCAAATTTTTGGTGAAAGCATCGTGTCGACGTTGGCAACAAAAAATCCAGCCACATATTGCCTAACCAAAACCGCAACTTACAGAGTTGGTCGTGCCAGCATAGTTCGAATGGTGTGTAGGGAAACACACAAAATTATCCCATCCAAATGGTCATCTATTATCACCAAAAACAATTGTACCTGGCTATCGGCGTTTCAGTTGCAAGGGTTCTGCAACTTTTCGTATCGTAAAATCATCAATATTTAGAGTTGGCCGAACAAACGTTTTTTTTTGTGTTTAGTGACACACGAGAAGAAAACCCATCTCCAGCCGAAACAACAAAATCACCGTCTTCAAATTTTTTCGCCATGAAACTCAGCAAAACAACAGAAGGAACCATCAAATTATAGTGCATACAAAGGGATATTGGCTGTCAACATTTTTCAGTGCTGGTACCAACGTGAACCTAATCAAATGAAGTGTTGGCGACGGCGAAAGGCTAAGGACAACAACTATAACCCGGCGCTAAAGGCAGATAAGTACAAAATTTGGTATTTATTCTATACACTGAAATACTGGCAGACCATAATTTTTAATTACATTCAGACATATCAGTTGTTTTAAGATTTTCAATCACTTTAAATATTGTTTTTTTATAATTTACATCCCATTTTTTTATTTTTAAAAAATAAAATAAAAATATTTAACATTTAAATAGTTTTATTAATAGATTTTATTAATATAAAACCCACAAAATTTTCAGGAAATAAAAGTAAAAAATCTACTAAGCCAACAAAATTTTAGATCTTTGAAACTTTTTAGTTAAAAAATTATCAGATTATCTGGAATTTTTTGCTCTAAGAGGACTTTTCCTATAGAAAACATTTAACATTTAAAGAATTTGTATTAATATAAAACCCATAAAACTTTGAGGAAGTTTTTGAAAAGTGTTTGGTTATCCTGTTGTTTAATATTTAAATTATGTTACGGATTTTTTTTACGGTGTGTAATTTTATTGGTTTAATTTTCACCGTGTACGGATTTACACCAAAAAAGGTTTAAGGAAGTTGACAACCCTGTTGATGACATCTCTGATCAAAGGGATTTTTCCATGAAAAAAACAGCTGACGTCTGGGTGAAGCAGACATACTTTTTTTTACGCGCAATATTATTTTCTAATTAATTAAAAATTAATACATTTTTTAAAAAAAACAACACACAACCAAAGGCGTCATTGGAGCATTTACTGCAAAGGTGATCCCAATTTTTTAGTCCAACCATGGACACCGAGGACGAGAACTCAACAATTAAACAACCGCATAATGGAGGCAGCCAACCACAATTTAATTTCATAAAACGGAAAAGATCAGCAGACGTATCGTCACCGACCAACATTGACGTCTCCCATTTGGGTGATAACAGATTTGCACTACTTTCCGGGTTGGAAATTGAAACTGAAAACGCTGAGGTTGGTACCAAACAGAATAGAGATGAATCGGCTTCCAAAGTCACGAAAAACAAGGTCACCAATTCTTTTTGCCCCCCAATTTTTTTATTCGATGTCAACATCAAACGTCTAGTTGAACAACTAGAAGCTAAAACTCCAAAAATAACGTTTAAAATAAAAAACGTTAATAAACACAAAAGTAAGTTGTACCTTAATGATGTGCAAGTCCATTCAGAAATGATGGCTCTATTGAGGGAGAAAAATATCCACTCATATTCATATACACCAAAACAGCTAAAACAAATTTCATTTGTCTTAAGAGGCCTTTTTCATGGTATGAAAACCGATGAAGTGAAATCTGCTTTGAACAAAACGATTCCAAATGTGGTCGGCAAAGTTACGCGTTTCACAACGCCGTTTCAATCAAAATTTCTTGCGACACAGGATTATACCTGGTTACCTTAAATCCAGGTAAATCGCTGGCAGACGTCGCACATGTGAAGTATCTGCTAAGTCAAACAATTTTTTGGGAGAAACCAAAAGTCACAGATGCCAGCGCTGGGGTCACATTGCCAAAAACTGCAACTCGGTATTCCAATGTGTGAAATGCGATAAAAAGCATGCGCAAGGTGAATGTGAGCGTAATAACACCGAAACATCGGCTCCCCACTGCGTAAATTGTGGAGTAAGTGGACACCCTGCAAACTGGAGAGGTTGCCCAGCATACAAAAAATATCTTTCCTCAAGAAGGGAACGCATAAAAAAAAACCAGCGATGAAAAGCTCGCCGCCAAAATCAACGTCACCAGAATAATAGACAATTCCACCCGTCTACCTGGTAAATCATACGCCAGCTTGTTTCAGGTAAATTCAACCCAACCACAAACACAGAAATCACCTGTAATTGCAGAATTTTTGAAACTCACACAAATTTTTCTTGAGGAATTGACATTGGAGCAACAAATTACAAACTTTTTATTATTATTATTATTATTCCTTTTAATTTGCGCTTCTTCTGGTGATAAATATCCCCAGCGCAAACCGGTTTGATATTCCGTTATGCAAATTAACCAATGACAAGTTGACACTTGTCTTAATGAGAAAGAAAGGAGAAACGAAAACTTTAGGTTACTAGGTCAGAAAAATAGAAAGAAAAAGTTAGTAATTGATCGTTGGAATGATCGGGTTGTGTGGAAAAAATCAAAAAAATTATAATAAGAAAAAGAAACAGCTCCAAAATGACAATTACAACAACATAAGAAACAATTTTAAAACAGTAAAAATTAAAACTGTCAAACAACAAAAACAACAACTTTAAAATCATCTCTATCTGCTGCAGCAGGCGTCAACATCGGCGGCGGTAACAAAATTTTCAACGGCAATAAATACGATATTAACAACGGCGGCTGCGGTAACCGTTAATCAACAACAAGATAAGTTCTATGGAAATTAAACAACTAATTCAATTGCAATTATAGTAGATAATTAATACATAAAAACAATACACTAAAAATAAAACAATTTTACTGTAAATTTTAAATGAACCGTTAATTCTTTTAATTAAAGAGGAATGTTAGGAAAAAAAACAGGTTAGGTAAGAAAACGATCATAGAAGGGACAGTTAGTGTTAAAATAGGGTAATTTAACTGTCATAGGCGTCTGATTTTGTATCAGTAGGGTGGGAAAAGTTTACCCCAAATGGCATAACATCAAGCCATCTTTATAAATGTAGTTGAGTATTTTTTTTTTTTTTAAATTTATTTTATTTTTCAATCTACTTTCGGTATTCGATCAGGCATATATAAAGTAGATTTTATGTGTCAACGCGCTAGAATTAGGGTCGAGAACAACTATACCAAAGTCCTTGTAGCTAGCTGGGAAAATTGTCATCTTTTATGCCTCTTAGACTTTATTTCATTTTTAACAACTCATGCTTCGACATGATGACAATATTTCACATTTTGTGAACGGTAACTAGCCAGTGCGTTACAATTAATATATTTATAATGTGGATTGGGTTACTGACCAAGTTCAATGACAGTTGCATTTGGTTATTAATCCAATGAAAGTTCTTTATGCAAAAATGCTTACTCATTTTTGCATGTTAAATAATTAGGTTATTTATTTGCTTAAAATAAATTAATTGTAAGCATATTTAGAATAATTTTAAACTATAAATAAGACTGTAAATAAAGTTATAATCACCAGTTAACTTAAAACCGTATCGCATTCATTATTTCCGCAACACCTGTCATTCTAAGGAATTTTTCTTAAAGAAATTTAGCAAATTCTAAGACTTTTTCCTAAAGGACACAGAGTTTATAAAAATATGAATATTTTTAATAAAAAAAATTCAATTAAATCTAATATTTTTTATAAAGGATACAGAATTAAAAATCTTTGCAACTTTCTCGTTTAAAAAATTACCAGATTTTGATATCCCGTTATAGTAAGAATTTTTTTTAAAGAAATAAACCAAATTCTAAGAATTTTTCCTAAAGAATGAAGATACAGTAAAATCTCGGAAAAGTTAAGTCTCGAAAAAGTTAATCTCGCGGAAAAGTTAATCGAGCGGATGTCTTCACGTGCCGCTCTAAAAAGTTAATTTTTAATTAACTTTTTAGAGCGTGCATAAAAAAAAAAAACGAAAAATTCTGAGTAAAGAGAAATATTTTCAGTTACGGTACTTCACAAATACATACATACGTATTGCACATTTGTTTTATGTAAAAATGCAATTCTTGTCTCACAATATTTTTAGCCTTTGTTGTGAAAAGCACAAAAATTATTTAAAGTGCGTGGTAAAGTGTGTGAATAAAATGTTAACAAAAAATAAAAAGCAGCAAAGACTGACTGTTCTACAAAAATCAGAAATTTTGAAAAAGATTGTCCAAGGTGTTAGTGGTAAAAGATTGGCATTAGATTATGGAGTAACAGAAGCAGCTATCTCAAAAATTAAAAAAAAGAAAAATGAAATATTGGAAGCTTTGAGTAACTCATATGAACAGGTACCAAGGAAAACTCTACATAAAGCAGAATATTTTGAGTTGGATAAAAGTGTTTATGAATGGTTTTTAAAACAAAGAGACCGTAATTGTGCAGTAACTGGACCATTGATAAAAGCAAGAGCTAGAGTCGATTTCCAAAAGCTTTATCCAAATAAACAATTTAATGCGAGTGATGGTGGCTAGCAAATTTTAAGAAAAGGCACGGTATTCGTTTTCTTAAAGTGTGTGGTGAAATTCTATCTAGCGATACCGCAGGAATAACACCTTTTATTCATAATTTACGGGCAAAATGTGCCCAAATGAAGATCACTGAATCACAAATATACAACGCTGACGAGTCTGGACTTTTCTACCGTTTATTACCCGATAAAACTTTCGTCGCAGCTACGGAAAAAAAACCGCACCAGGGAGGAAAATAGCCAAGGAGAGAATAACATTTTTGTTGTGCGCAAATGCGGATGGTTCGCACAAATTGACTCCGTTGGTGATAGGAAAAGCAGCTAATCCACGTTGTTTTAAGGGATTTGAAAACCCATTGGAGTACGTTAGTTCACAAAAGGCATGGATGAATGCAAAACTTTTTTATAACTGGTTTCATAACTCATTTGTCAAACAGGTAAATTCAGCAATTCGTTAAATACATGTGCATTTCTATAAGAGCTAATAACTTTAAAATTTTACAGGTCCGCAAATTTTCTCATGAAAATAATTTGCCACCAAAGGCTTTGTTGCTCATAGACAACTGCACGGCACACAAGCCTATTGATTTACTGAAAACTGAGGACGGCAATATTATAGCAATGCTTTTTCCGCCCAACGTCACACCTGTTTTACAGCCAATGGATCAAAATCCAATAAGATTGGTCAAATTGGGTTATCGAAATAAACTTTTATGCAACATGCTTGCAGAGGAAAACATTTCAATTGACCGTATGTTGAAGTTACATACAATTCGACAAGCCATATTGATGCTTAAGGCAGCTTGGGATGAATTGTTGCCAAGTGTTCTCAGCAACTCATGGAATAAAATAAACAAGTGGGATGATGATGAATATCAAGACGAAGACAACATTCCACTGTCTGCGCTTATTGCACTGAACAGCGAATACAACAATTCAATTAACGAAGTTCAAGTTTTACTTTCGAAGGTGGCCGATAATGTGGAGATCAACATAGATGACGTAGAAGGCTGGAATGAAGATCAAGCAACAGATGATGTAGAATGCGAATTGTCTTCTGATAGCTCTGACTCAGATATCGAGCAAAGTAGCCCACAAAAGGAAGTTAGTTATAATTTAGCACTCCAAAGCATAAATAATTTAATAAAATACTTCAAAAATGATGTAAAAGAGGTGGAAGACTTGATTCTCAAACGCACTAAATTAGTAGCAGCCTACCACAACAAAAGCAAGAAACAAACAACTTTAAAAAGTTATTTCACAACACCTAATACATAACTGAAATTTTTTAATTAATCATAAGTATGTACATACATATGTATAATATTAAAAATAAATGAAATAAAAATATTATTTACAGAAATATATGCTTTAAGCTTTATTTCGATAAATTTAAAAAACCTTCGGAAAAGTTAATAATTCGAAAAAGTTAATTACCCTTGGGACATTTTGATTAACTTTTCCGAGATTTACTGTAGTTTGAAATGAAAATGAAAATTTTTAATAACTTTAAAAAAAAAAATTAATTAGAAATTTTTCATTAATTTTGACAATTCAGCATTTCCATTTTATTTCATCGGCTAATATTTCGATAGTCTCCGATATTGATTTGGTGAGAAGTACGTTTGGCAATGAACGCATATTTCTAAAATGATAATTTTTTTATTTTGAAAACTGTGCCAACCCTGAAGCTTTAAAATATCGAAAAATTAGGGTAAAAAGGTAAAAAATTTTGTTGTGTGAAAGATATTGGAAAATAGGAATAGTAAAAATTTTGGGGTTCAGAAATTTTATAAAAAAAAAAATATTTCATATATTTAGTCAGAATATTGTTCTACCTCAAGTTCAAAATCTAATATAATATAGGTTGCCACATTAGATTTTATTTGTTGCTTTCAAAAAGGTAGATAATGATAGACAATGTAATTGTTTCCTGACCATAACCCATTCAGTTTTCCGCATTAATAAAATGATGACTGGCTAAACTCAAATCGTGACATTACTTACAACCGACAAAATCAAATATTGTACCGTTTCGACGGTGGTTACCAGAATTTTTATTACAAGATACAGTTTTCTGACGGTGTAGAATTTGGTCGGCCTCTTTATAAGTACAACTCTGTACATCTAAACTTCAGTTGGCAATGGAATTAAGTTGGCCGCACTGCGAAATGTCATGATTGATATACATCAAGCCAACAGTGTGGTTTAACTTTCCTTTTCCTGTTGGGTGTGGTCGAAGGTAGACGTTTTGTGGCAGCAAGCGGATTGTTCGTGTGATTGGAAATAGCCAGCGAAAGAGAAAACCTTTTTGTTGAGACTACAGCAACAGCGCATTTTTTTTCTTAACATCCATAAGGAAAAACGATCAATCATTTTCATCATCTTTAAAACAACCATTTTAATCATCTTTAAGCCAACCATTTTCACCATCTATAAGCCAACCATTTTCATCATCTTTAGATCAATCATTTTCATCACCTATAAGCCAACCATTTTCATCATCTACAAGCCAACCATTTTCATCACCTATAAGCCAACCATTTTCATCATCTACAAGCCAACCATTTTCACCATCTATAAGCCAACCATTGTCATCATCTTTAAATCAACCATTTTCATCATCTATAAATCATCCACCTTTAGCATCTTCACATCATCAACGTGCATCATCGCTAAATCCTCCACTACAACATCATAATCATCTCCAACAACAGTAGCAACAACAACGACAGTAGCAGCAACATCAATTGCAATATCCTTGAGCAGAGGGTCGACAGGTAGGTATCGATTGGTGATACGTGAAAGGGGTAACCTGAAATAAGATGAGGTTACCATGGTTTTCGGGGTGGGAGAAGTAGACAATAACATCTAGGTCTACACTGAAAGACAAGTGAACTCTTTTTGTTTTTTTTTTGCACTGGCACAACTTTCGTGTCATATCTTTTCTTTTACATCACTGCGACGAACCAACACCCATGCCCGCGAGCCTTAGCCGTGCCATAACTGCAAAGTTGCCAGTGTGCCAGTGGTGTAATCGAAATACTTGGGAAGTTTTGGGAATTGTGCATCGTGTTTCTTTTGATTTTGAAAATCATATAACCTGGTAAAATTTTTATTGAATTTTTTATTTTTTTTTTTCGTTTTTCATGCATCCCAAGGAATGAATCGTGACAGAAATGGCGCCCAACGAGGGACACGAAACTGCCTAAACGGCTTCAGGTTTTACTTTTGAAATTTACTAAGCGAAACATAATTTCGTTTTTAAATTTGAATGGGACAGAAACCGAGGTTCAATTTTGGTTTTATCAAGTTAAAACCAGAATATCATATTGTCAACTTATAGTTTAGGTCAACCACATTTTCCGATTGCTCTATTTGAGTTATTTTATCTGTTCGATGGAGATTTCACTTCTTTAATGTTTGAAAAGTAAGGTTAGTGAGTCACGATAGGTTTGTTTAGACTGTCGTTTGCCACTCTCAGATTACATTGGTACATGCTGTACTTTTAAGTTTTTGTAAGTCTTATTGGTCCAGTATTGGGACACTCTAATTGCGACAAAAATTTTGGGGGCAGTTTTGGATGAAATCGTGATGTAAGTCCAGTTAGTTAAAATTTAAGTATACTTCTGTTTGCGACATACTTTTTCATCCGAATCTAGAACAGATTAAAATTATTCATTTAGGCCAATCAACTAATTTTGGCTCGTTTAAGAAAAGAAGAAACTCACTTGTCTTTTAGTAACAACGTTTTCACCAATTGATACCTACAACGATCTTGCATTATATTTAAAAACCAACTACTTGAAATTATAGTATAATTAAACAAAACCTTGATTTTTGATTTAAGATTTACATTGCGATACAAATTATTGTAAATCCAATAACGATATTTCTAATATTCATCAAATAAAAGCCGGTATAACCGCAGGGTAGCGTTCTTGGCCCAGTTTATACACCATTTTCACATACGATATGCCTACCAGAGAGGACGTTACCGTTGCTACATACGCAGATGACACGGCATTCTTATGTTCACATCAATCACCATCTGAAGCTTCCGAAATTTTGCAATTGCAACTTGACATTCTTCAACACTGGCTTACAAAATGGAACATAATTGTCAATACACAAAAATCAAACCACATCACATTTACTTTGAGGAGAGAGAACTGCCAGCCCGTGTTTCTAAATGGCGCAGAAATTCCCAGTAAAGATACTGTCAAGTACCTTGGACTTCACCAAGACCGACGGCTCACATGGAAAGTGCATATAAAGGCCAAGAGAAAACAACTCGATATTAAATTCAAGCAAATGTACTGGTTACTAGGAACTAAATCCCAACTTTCACTGGAAAACAAAGTTCTGCTTCTAAAAACTATATTAAAGCCAATTTGGACCTATGGCATAGAGTTATGGGTAGAGTTTCCAATCCGGATATCCGGATATCAGATTATCCGACCAATTTTGACTATTCGATAATCCGGATTTTTTTTTCAATAATTATCCGATAATCCGGATTTTTTTTACATGATTTTTTAAACAAAATACGTTTTTTTTTTAAACAAAATACAATTTTCAGCTATTTCCAAAATAATGCTACATATTATATTTATAAATATATTTAATTCTTTCCCACACTGCTTTCATTCAATTTTCAAATTAAAATGGCAAAAAAATTAATAGTGCAATAGCACCAGGGGGGTGAAATGTGCAGAACTAGCAGAATTATATTCCTGCAAACTATAGATGGCACTATTTTTTTGAGTATTTATCTCAATATATCTATTTACAATATCTTAACATTTACTTAAGCAAACAAACTTCCAAAAGAATAAATAACAACATTAAACTATTATTTGTATTTCTAGTATGCTTTTATTTTCATTCTAACACAACAACGCCATCGTTTTGCTTAAATTTAAAATTTTTCGAACCTTGCTGAGATAATTCGAACCTTGCTAAGATAATATATTTCATACTAGCGCCATCTAGCACTCAATAGTATAAATGTTGACTTCCTATCTCTATATTATAACATTTTTGAATAGCACAGTGAATATCGAGCGAATTCAAGAAATTCCAAAGCTTACTATGTTTTGTTTTATTTAAAATCAAAATTAAAAAACTGCCAACCTAATTTTTTTTTTTGATTTTAAATAAAACAAAACATAGTAAGCGTTGGAATTTCTTGAATTCGCTCGATATTCATTGTGCTTTTGCCCTATTAATTTTTTTGCCATTTTAATTTGAAAATTGAATGAAAGCAGTGTGGAAAAAATTAAATATATTTATAAATAAAATATTGAGGAAATCACCCAAAAATATAGTATATACGAAAAAAATAGTTTTGTTTCATTAGTGCAGTCGTGCGTTGTCATTATAAATTATAGTTTGTTTTTCTAAATATATCTTGCAAGTTTGCAAAGAGATAAAGGTAAATAATAACTATTTATTGGTTATAAATTTATTATTAACTTTTAAATTTCTTGTTCCTAGAAAATTGTAGCAATGTCAAAACGATCTGAAGTTTGGAATCATTTTAAGAGAAATGAAAAAAATAGAGACATTGCTTTCTGTAAGCATTGCAGTAAACAACTAGGATGCAAAGGATCATCAACGACGCCACTTCATAATCATTTAAAAATACATAAGATCTATATAAATTCATCTAGCGTATCTGCTACTTCATCTTCAATTGAGGTAAGTTGTGGAAGCAACGAACCATCAACTTCCAAAAAATTTAAAAGACCTGACGCTGAAAATAGTGTTATAAAATTTCTTAAAACTGAAACCTTGGAGGAAATTTTATCGCGATGTGTTGCAGAGGATGGTTTTTCCATGAATTCTATAGTGAAATCGCAGGCTATTAATGGATACGTTAGAAGTAAAGGCTTCGACATGCCTAAAAGTCCTACAACTGTAACGAGATGCATTTTAAAATTTTATGAAATAAAAAAAGAAGAAACAATTAGTATTATCAATGAACTAAAAAAAAAAACGTAAAATTTTCAATAACAGTAGACGAGTGGACTGACAACACTATGAATAGATACCTTAATGTTTCACTTCACGCCCTGGTCGATAATATGGTAAAAAAATTTGAAGTTTTTGTATTAGGTTTAGTTCACATAAAAGGTACGTGTAATGCAGAACAAACAAAATTATACATCGAAAATAAATTGAAAGAATTTAAAATTGATGTCGAGAGAGATATAATATCATCAACGCATGATGCAGCCGCGGTTATGGTAAAATATGGAAAAAATTTTGGGCATCATATCTCAACTTTGCTATAACCACGGTCTACATTTAGCAATAACCGATGTACTGTATAAAAAACAACAATCAATATTATGTGAAGAAGACGAGGAAATAACAGACTATTATGATGAAGAAATAGAAGATAACTCTGTCGAAAACATTAACAATTACATGAATATAAATAATTTTGAAGATGCGAACATAATCTGCGAACTAGAAGAAAAAGATGAAATTCTAGATTTCACCGAAGATTTTCAAGAAGTTATAAAAAGGTCAGAAAAATTATAAGAATGATAAGATCCTCTTCAGTCAAAAACAATATTTTGCAAGGATATGTTAATGAACAAGAGGGTAAGACATTGCAGTTGATGCTAGATATAAAAATTCGATGGAATTCATTGATAACCATGCTCAAACGATTCCTTCAAATAAAGGATCCTGTAAACAAAACTTTAAATGAATTGGGTCAACAAAAAATATCAGAGAATAATTTATCAAGTTTAAAAAGAATTGTTAGATGTCCTATCACCACTAGAAACTGCAGTAAAGGAACTAAGTAAAAATTCAGCGACACTTTTGACCGCTGAAGGTGTTTATAAATTTCTATTTGAAAGATTAGACGAATTTGGAACAAACTTAAGTAAAAATTTATCGAAACAGATCAAAAAACGAATGGATGAACGTCGAGATAAAATACTTATGACATTAATAATATTCTTAGAAACAGGCAATATACCACATTCCACTAAATATTTTGATTACACTTCAAAAGGTGCTGCCATTGCATTAGCAGTAGAAATTTTTAGAAGAATTAATGTATCTGCTTATGATGATGAAACTCACCACGATGACATCGAGCAAGTAGCTGAAGAAATCGCAAATGAAAGTGAGTTTGAAAGTCAACAGAACACTGCAACTTTGTTAAAAAATTCCCTGCAGCGACAACTGGAAGTGGCAATTTCTTCAATTACCTATGTTGAAGAGCCGAGCAACGCAATTACTACATTGCTGAAAAAAGATTTCATGATTTTAACAAACACAAAAAGAAGGACAGATAATTTAAATATATTATTTAATGCACTTCTAACAATAAAGCCAACATCTACTGCAACAGAACGCGTATTTTCAATTGCAGGTCTGACTAAGACAAAAATTAGAACTCGCCTGAATTTTGAAACTTTCAATGCAATAATCTTTTTAAAATATGCATTTTTAAAAATGAAATAACTTTAAATTATATAATTTTATTTTACTTTTTTATGAATAATTACTATTTTCTTTTACTTTTTTATGTACATAATTAAAATATTTGAATAAAATAAAACAAATGAATTATAAAACACCATGAAATATTGAAGTCAAGGTATTATCTTTATTTTGTTATCCGGATATCCGGATTATCCGGATATTTTGAATTTTCGGTATTCGATATCCGGATAATCATTTATGTCGGATAATTGGAAACCCTAGTTATGGGGAACCACCAGCAATTCAAATATAGAAATTTTGCAAAGATTCCAGTCTAAGGCCTTAAGAACAATCACAAACGCTCCTTTTATGTTACAAATAAAACCTTGCATAATGATCTTAAAATACCTTTTGTTAAATCAGAAATAAGTAAATTTAGCTGCAGTTACTTAAACAGACTCAGCAATCACTCAAACATATTGGCAATCACACTATTAGACGAGACTGATGACGTTAGAAGACTTAAAAGGAATCATATCTTAGATCTCCCATTTTATAATATGTATTATTTATTATTTATGTAATTAACTAACATAGTTTATAATGTATAAGTTATAAAATATGTTATTATAACACACTTATTTTGATTTTCTAATTATATTTTATTTAATATCATACTAATCATCACTATATATGTTTGTAAGTACATGTATATCTTCAATTGTTGTTTCCAATGGGAATCAATATTTCATGTCAGTGTATTTATTTTATTCAAATTAGCTTATTATTGTAAAATAGATTGCAAATAAATTTGAGAGAAAAAAAAAAAAAAAAAAATATATATATTTAGTTAGAATATTGTTCTACCTCAAGTTCAAAATCTAATATAATATAATGTTGCCACATTAGATTTTATTTGTTGCTTTCAAAAAGGTAGATAATGATAGACAATGTAATTGTTTCCTGACCATAACCCATTCAGTTTTCCGCATTAATAAAATGATGACTGGCTAAACTCAATCGTGACATTACATACAACCGACAAAATCAACTATACGAGAATTTTGTCTGCTTTAGTGTATGATTTGGTAAACCAAGTCATAAAATCTACACTTTTTGAAAAACAACAATTTGTATGTCATAGAATCTGGAGCCAGAGTAAAAAATGTAAATATATTTATATATAGGTATATATATAGTAACATATGATCATTTATAGCACCATATATATTAGATATAATTACATATGATACTGATTATTTAAAATTTGTGTATTTGGCGTCATAAAATTGAATCTAACTATATATTGTCCAAAATATAATTAAATCTTAATTATATAATTAGATATAGTTAGATATAAATAGATATAATTTTATATAATTATATAAATTAGATATACCAATTTTTCGGCTATAATTATAACAAATCATATCAGAATCAATAGAATAATATACAATTATATCCACCAATTTCTGTATATAATTGTATATAATTTGATATGAATGTACGTAACATTCTTTTAATAGGGAAGTTATTTTGGAATAAAATCTTTAAAATGTACAGCATTTTGTTGTTAAATAATTATAATAAAACTTAATTAAAATACATTCAACACTTACCCACAGCCTTTTTACATATTTTCAACAAAACAAATTACATAAAAAATTAATTTATAGTTGAATAAACGTAATTAATGGTGAGTTTGGAAAAAGATATTCGTTTTTTTCGGATTTTTCCATATTTAATATGAATGCTATGATTGATGTATATTATTATTTATTGGAGAGGATGTTGATTTTGTTGCTGATGATGATGATAATTTACGTTTTTTAACAGATTCTTTGGGTAAATCTTCTGGAGTAGGCGATTTTTTCTTTGATATTGATGATGACGTTGTCGTTGATGATGTTGATGTCGTTGATGATAATGTTTTAGTAGGTATTGGAAATTCTTTTGGATTGAAATCGGCCAAGGCAAGTTGTTTTTCAGGTGATGTATCAGGTAACTTGTAAATTTTTTGCAAACGTTGTTCAACGATTTGTAAATGCCGTAATATATATTCCTCTGCGGGTGCCAAATGATAAGCATAACGTAAACACAACTGTGCTTTAGCCAATTGCTTACGTTTCCACATAAACCACACATAAATTGTGTAGTCCTTGAATATTGTGTGGTTCATATTTTAATATCGAACGGTAACATGCTTCGGCAGCATCTAAATCTTTCATGTGATTAATATAAATATCTCCTAATAATATTAAACCTTTGATATGATCGGGATGATGACGTATAAGTTGATTAAGAAAGGGTACAGCATCCAAGGGACGATTAGCATCGGCCAATAGTAAAGCTAAATTAAATAAAGCACTACGAAAATTAGCCTTTAAATGTATGGCACGTTTAAAGTATTGTTCGGCTGATTCAAAATCACCTTCATCCATGGCTAACATGCCCAAATTGAAGAAAACTTTTTCATTATCACCATTTTTGGCCAATACTTTATGTAAACGTTCTCTGGATACTTGACGTGCCTCTTGACTACCCATTTCTTGTAATAATATGGCAGAATTTAATAATGCTTGCTCGTGTTCTGGGTATAATTCTAAAGCTTTATTAAAATATACATTAGCTTGGCACTTTTTCCTTGTTCCAAAAAGACTACACCCAAATTGTAGTAAATATCTGCATTTTCACTATCATAAAGTAAAGCTTTTTCATAGACCTCTTGTGCCTGGCTAGTACGATTTAATTTCATTAATATATCTCCGCGATTTATGTAGGCCTGTACATAATCAGCTCTCATACTAATGGCTTGACGATATAGAAATCTGCCTCTTCCAAACGTGTTTGATTACGTGCTATCAAATTGGCTAAATTAATGAAGACATTTAAATGATTTGGTGCTATTCGAGCTTGATAACTTTCGCCTGGTTTGATTCGTGGAAATAATGATTTTGCTTTTAAAATACGCCTTCTCTGCCTCATCATACATTTTGAGATTATTATAAGTTCTACCCACATTTATATGGGCTCCTATATCATCTTCTTGTATATTAACTGCTTGTTGAAAATATGCTAATGCTTCTTGATAACGTCCTTCATTTTCCAGAGCATGTCCCACATTGTTGAAAAGCTTTGCATTACGATCATTAACATGTACTCCACTCATAAAGAGTGTATATTCATTTTTCCAATCATTATTTCGTTGATAACTTTTTATCGTATGCGTCATAAGCAAGAAAAATAATGTTAACTTTATTAAATATTTCCATTTGTTGTCATTTTCTTCTAGTCTTTCCTTTATTCTTTGATAGCCATATGCTATAAGTAGACAAAACCCCATAGAAGGCATATATAAAATACGTTCGGCTACTACAAAACCAACGGGAAAGAAAAGATTTGAGGCAGGCAAGAAAGGTAACACAATCCAGGCTAAACACATGATAATCATTCTCGAATGTTGTAGACTTTGACTTATGCAGGCTTTAGCTATTAGGGCCACTAAAACCCCAAATGTTATTAATGTTGCTACATTGCGTAAATCGATGAAACCTTCAATTAAGGGAACCGTACCTAAAATTGGAAAATAAAATAAATTGTTTTATTACTGTATAATTAAAAAAAAAAAAAATATTAATTTACTTAGCGATTCTAGTTGTAAGTGTTACTGTTACAAAATCTTAAGAAAAAAAATATATTTACAATAAGGATCCTCTGTTCGTTTCAAAACTATTCATTTCGACAAAGAAAACTTGATTATTTCTACTAGAACAATCCTATTTTAATTTGTAACAGTTTCTAGAATCAAGCCTTTACTACTTTTGGCAAAATTGCACTTTATGAGGCGTTGCTCCAAATAAAAAAAAAATATGACCCCTCTGGAATTAAAAAAGAAATTTTTTTATCTTCGTCATTTGGATCCGGGCCCAAAAATCGGTATGCGTAGAAACATATAAGTGTGGGTACTCAAATGAAAGGAAATTTTAAAAATTATTATATTTTTATAATCCATGTTACGTAGCGTTCTCTAGAGCTATTTTAAGTATATTTTAATTACCAAAATGGGGAAGGAGTTTTTTCGAGTTTTTTTTTTGTTTCCATTCTGTCCAAAGCCCGGATTAGTTAAGGAAAGTTTTTCTCTTATGTGATAGGCATTTAGTTTAGTGGTTTCGCTGAGTAAAATTTTTCCGTTTTGTGAATTTTTCAAAAGAAAAAAATTATTTTGTTGTGTTTTCGATGTTTTTGTATGTGTTTTCGAATATAGCGCCGCTGGAAAACATTTTAATTTTTTATTTTAAAACCGGTGTAAAGGGCCCCAAGCAGAAATATACAATCGGCAGTGTTGGCAAAACATCAGCGACGGTCGGTTATGCGTTGGCAGAACGTAGGGTTAACAATCTCGACAGTATTGTCCTGTTACCCGATTGATAACAGTGGTGGCCAACCGTTGGTTTTGAGCGAACTTGCGACCGTTTGCCATAACGTCGGAAGTTGTGCAATTTAGCTGTTTTATATATATATATTTTTTTTCTATACGTGTGGATACTTGGCGTAACACACCATACAATTAAAACAACCAAAACTTTTAAAAAAATAAGAATTAACGACATAAAAACAAGAAGAAATACACCATAATGTTATTAAACACTAAATAGTGTTGTAAAGTCCTGGTATATAAGTATATTATCATACTTAACCAACACTGTCCTTTGACAGATAACGAACACAAAAAAAAAAAAAAAAAAAAAACGTCGGAAGTTAAAAAAATTTGGTGCTTTTAAAGTGTCCCAAATGTAATTAATTTTGAGAAATATGTATAATAAAACACATTTAAAAACAGCAATAAAGTTCCGTCTTAGTCATTTACATCATATTTAAATGCGAGAAGTAAAGAATGTTTTTTATACAGGTAAAGAACTTTAAGTTGGCAACACTTTTTTAACTGGCGGCCATTTTGTCAGCTAACAAGTGATGTATGTTTAGTTCGGTTTGGCATTTCAACATGAATAAACTGACGTCTGAACAGCGCTTCCAAATTGTGGAAATTTATTTTGAAAATCATGATTCTGCTCGAAATACGTATCCCGATTTTCATAAGCAAATTTTGTTTAGCGATGAAGCTCACTTTTTGTTAAATCGATACGACAATAAACAAAACTGCCGTATTTGGAGTGATGATAACCCTCAAGTGTATGTTGCGACACCCCTACATCCAGAAAAACTGACTGGTGTGCTTTATGGTCTGGTGGAATTATTCTTTAAAAACGATGCTGGACAGAACGTTCCAGTCAATGGTTACCTTTTCGTTCATCAATTAAACAACCATGATGTGCAGGAGCTGTGGTTTCAACTAGACGGAGCAACATGTCACACAGCTCGTGCCACAATTGATGAATTGAAGGACGTTTGGTACCCGCATAGTTTCACGTTTCGGACCCGTGAATTGGCCTTCAAGATCGTACGATTTAACGCCGCTGGACTATATTCTGTGGGGATATGTGAAGTCGCTAGTCTACTACGCCGATAAGCCTGAATCGATTGACCACTTGGAGGACAACATTCGCCGCGTTGTATTGCTAATATACGGCCACAAATGTTGGAAAAAGTCATCGAAAATTGGACCTCCAGATTAGACTATGTTCGAGCCAGCCGTGGCGATCATATGCCGGAAGTCATATTTAAATTATAATGCCAGAAGATTATCTTTCGAATAAAGTAAATTTCATGTCAATTTAAAAAATTCATCTTTGTTTTAATCCATTTCAAAGTTCTATACCTCTACAAAAAACACCCTTTATAATAAAATAGAAAAAAATGAATAGCGGCTTTCATTCTTGGTGTTATATTTACTTCGTGTTATATTTATTACGATTTGTTTACAACAAATCGTGATTGTCTTTTTTTAATGTATCGTAAATTGATAAATCGTAAATTGATAAATCAGCTGATTTTTTTTGTTCGTTATTTTAATTTAAGAAAAATTACAAAATTTACAGAAAAAGAAAAAATTTTTTACTGCAAAATGCAAAATGATTTTGTTTTAAACTGGGTTTTTCGATATTTTTTATAAATTTTTAAGTTTTTCCAATAGTTAACACAAAATACATTTTTTTGACGGCAGAACAGTCAGCTGTTTTTTTTTTTTGCTGATAAATTTATCACACGTGTTTAACACAGTTTATTGTGTGGAATTTCGATACAGCGTGGTAAATTTTAGTATAATACATTTTATTGTTGGTTTTGGTAAATTCTGGTAAATTTATCAAACGTACAAGATTAACCAGTTATTTACTACCAAGAATGAATACCGCTAATGTTTCTAATCGGTTGTCATAATGGTAAAATTGGGAAACACATCCTTTGCAAAGAAAATAGTGCTTTTCTAGTACAATATTTGTTGTACCGTTGCACACAGGGACAAATAAAGGAATTACGACGACAAAAATGGAATTTTTTATTTTGTTAAATGTAACCACTATTGCACTTAATATGTCTATATACCAGTACGCAATTAACCTATAAATATTTATTTTTTTAACGCTTCACATTAGTCTGTACGTGCGTGCAAAGTATTATTATCTGTTACACGCACTTATACTTGTCAGCAACATCTATAGCGTTTATTGTTGCTACACTCGACAAATTTTTGGAAATTTACAGTTTAAAGTTTATTAAAATATATTTTAGAGCATCAGGTATCTGATTTAATTTGCAGTTATTATTAAAATAACAATTATATGTAGTGTAGATATAGTATAAAGTTTTTATTATGAAATATATTGAAAAATTTACTGTAGATAGAGCAATAAAAAAAGTTCCAAACAGTTCCACGACTTTTCCTTATAAGTTAAAAAAAAAACAACTACTAATAAGTGTAAAAAAGTCAAGTGGAGGTCCAACCTTTTCCAATTTCAATAAATAGAGCATTTTTTCTGAGGAAATACACCTAATTCTGAAAATCCCACATGCAAATGACAGTTTTTTTAAATCGCTAAATTTTTCATTCTGTGCAGTCTCGTCACAAAATACTACTGTGTTTAGACAATATCACTCCAGAAAAACTTCAAGAGTCAATACCAACAGTGACATATTTAACTGGATACTGGTTTCTTCGGACCCTGTTGTGACCGATAACCAAAAAAAAAAAGCTAAAAAAAAAAAAGTAAAGCAAAATTTATTGAAAATTAAATATGCTAAGGCTGCCCACTTTCTGTGGCAACGAAGAAGAGAACTATGAAAAGCAGTTTGATGACGTCCAAGACTATGAAGATGTTGACATAGAATAAAATAAAAAGTAATATTATGTCCCCGTATGTCATCTTGATAATTAAAAAAAAATGTGAAACAATTAATTATAATTCTTATTATTTTAAGTAGTATCATCACCAGTTGATCAAATTTAAATAAAAAATATAATCTTTCAGTTTTTATTTTTGACCAATTTTAATTTTAAATTTTGTGTTTTATTACGGGCTAATGATGGTCACAATTAATTGTATAGATGTAAATAAAACAAATTATTTCATCCTTTCACTGGACGTTTCGTTGGGTTTTTTCCAACTTCTTCAGCAGTGGTGAACTTTATTATTTCTGACAACAAAATTTATAAAATATATGAATTATAAAAATTATAAAATATATGAATAACAATAGCATCTATGATTTTGTGGTATAATTTAACTTACGATTTATATATCTTTACATTGTCAATTATGTATTTAAATTTATTTGTAAAATTGGACGACACGACACTTATTTGTATAGTAAAAAAGTTGGACGACACAAATTTAATAAAATAATTTAAATAAATAATTACACGAAAAACAATGAACTACTTTAAACTTAACGACTATTATCACAGAACTTCTTGTTTATACTATTGCTATTGAATATTGCAGTTTTGTCTGATCCCTGTCTTCCTTTGTGTTAAGGGTATTATTAATTTTCTGTTGAATACGTAAACTTTCTAGTGTATATCTCTTCCTTTCATTTTTCTCTTTATCTAAAATTTTAATATTCTCGAAGTTAACTTTATGCCCAGTTTCCATTACATGCTGCGCTAATGCCGTTGTCTCTTTGCATTTGTTTATATCTGATTCGTGTTCAGCTACTCTTACACCTAATCTTCTTTTTGTTGTTCCTATATATAATTTATTGCATCGATCCCTATCATTACCATCGCATTTAATTTCATAAACAACATTATCGATCTTTAGTTTGTTAATTTTAGTTTTCTTGTTTGTAAACAGGTGCCTCAGTGTAACATTGGATTTGTGTGCTATTATTGCTTTGTCATCTTTGATTATGCTCTTTAGAGTTTTACTCTCAGTTAATTTCGGTATATATGGTACACTGTAAAAATTGTTTCCGGTTGTTTGTTTTTCATTTGTGTGTTCCTTGGTGCTAAGTGTTTTATTTATGATGTTGTTTGTGATGTATGAGGGGTAACTATTCATAGTTAATATTTTCCGCGTTTTGTCAATATTTTCCTGTTTAAACCTGTCATCGCTCAGTTGAAAAACTTTTTGTACTAAATTCTTTGCAGTATTTATCTTCATATTCATAGGCTGCGTTGAGTGGTAGTTAATAAATCGTCCAGATGCTATCGATTTTGTATACCAATTGGTTATGAGCTTTTCATTGTCCTTAATGATCTTCATATCTAAATATGGTATTTGCATATTGTTCTCCTTTTCTATTGTAAATTTTATTTTGTTGTGATATGAATTAAGCATTTTCATTATAATTTCTTCGTCCTTTCGTTTTATCACTGCAAATAAATCATCTACGTATTTTGATATAAATTTTATATTGACGCCTATCTTTTTCAAATCATCGATTACGTTGTCCAGCAGTGTGTCAAGTACTATGTCAGCAATCGTCGGTGAAAGGGGGTTGCCCATGGGCATACCATAATTTTGATGGTAAAATTTATTGTCATAAGTGAAATAATTATTATCTACTAAGCAAAACTGTAGAATTTTATAAAACGTTGTCTAGTTATAGTTGTGTGGGTTTTCAGAGTTTCCCATTTGTCCATTATATTTTTCATCGCTAAGTGTATCGGTATATTAGTAAATAGCGATACGACGTCAAATGATACCATGATGTCGTCATTATCTAAAATTAAGTTTGTTATTTTTTCCTTTAGCTGTAGTGAATTTTTTATGTTGTATGTTTGGGATATTAAATTTTTTAGTATTGAACCAATATGTTTCGCTAAATTATTACAAGGTACTTTGAGTGACGATGAAATTGGTCTGAGTGGAATATTTTCTTTGTGAAGTTTAGGTAAACCATATAATTCTGGCGCTGCCGCTGAATGTGCCGTCATTTTTAATTTTTCAAATCTTGATATGTGGTTGTTTTTAAACAGTTCTGTTATAATGTTGTTGTTCATTCTTTGTAGTTTATCGGTCGGATCTTCTCTAATTAACTTGTATGTTGTTTTTTCATCCAGTAATTTGTCCATTCTATTTTTGTAATCATGTCTGTACATTATAACGGTTTTGTTACCTTTATCAGCTGTGGTAATCATAATTTGATCCTTGTTTTTATTTATAAATTGTTTTGTCTCTTCATATATATTCAAAATAAATCGTTCCTTTTTATTATTCCGCATGTTTCGCTTAAAATTAGAAATCCTGTTCGCTATTTTGGATCTCGTTATTTCCTTTTCAGTGTCATCACTTAAGGATTGGACCCATTGTTCAATATCCGCTATTAATGGAATCGGCGAGAAGTTTTGTTGTTTACCGGTAACGAAAACTTATTTCCTAGTGATAGAAGCCATTTGCTTTCTAATTCAAATTTTATCGTGGTATTGTTTATAAACCAGTCCAGTGAAAGGATGAAATAATTTGTTTTATTTACATCTATACAATTAATTGTGACCATCATTAGCCCGTAATAAAACACAAAAAATATAATTATTAATTACGCTTTTTATAAGTATTCTCGTTTTCGGTTTTTAATTAGGCCTAATGTTTTGAAATTTGAATTTTTAAAAACTGACATCAAAAATCAAGTGTAATAAGTTTTAAGCGAATTTGATCAAATTTTTAAAAATTGTCCGCCATATTGGATACGCCATTTTGATTTTTTGAAAACTAACATCAGATTCGTAATCAGCGACTCCAAAAAATTCCGTGTAATAAGTTTCAAGCGAATTCGATCAATTTTTTAAAAATTGTCCGCCATATTGGATCCGCCATTTTGAATTTTTAAAAACTGACATCAGATTCGTAATCACCGACCCTAAAAATCTTAAGGTACATAGTTTTATTAAAATCTATTGAATCGATATGAAGTAAATAATTTTGTCGCGCTAAATTTTCGATTTGTCCCTGTGTGCGTTGGTAATTTTTAGCACGGCGGTTTTTACAAAAATAGCAACGGTTTGCCAGTACCTGGGGCCTATACGCATCATGAATACTAGTGTCCGACCGAACAGTTCGGCCAAAAAACTATATTTGGTCGGTTTTTAGTTTATAGTTAGTTTAGTTTATTATTTATTTAGCCTTAAGCTATTAATATACAAAATATATATATCTATGGATTTTATTACATTAATATAATCTTTTTATATAAAAAACAAATTTCTCTTTTAAAAATATAAAAGTTATTTTCAATTTTTAATTGTAAAGGGATTTCGTTATAAATTATAAATTTTTGTATTGGAAATATGTTTGTTGAGCCAATTTAATTCGATTTTGTGTATAAAATTTAAGAAATAAGCCGAAGTTCAGCTATAAAGTTAAAAGTTCGGCCACCGAACTATTTTCGATTTGGCCGAACTTTTGGAGGCCAAACAGTGAATATATTGCTTAACTAGGGACTTTTCTTTAAATTTGTCACTCAAAATCGTCTCTAATCAGCCCAATAAACATTTTTCCATTCGCCAAATGCGTCCATAATGTTTTAAAATAAAGAATACAGACCAAATGCATTTTCTGGCCGAACTGTTCGGTCGGACACTAATAGATACTTTATAATATAATACCATTTTTGAAAGCACTAAGAAATTTCCTTTTATTTCAGTTTCCACACTTTTATGTTTCTACGCATACCAGTTTTTGGGCCCTGGGGGCCAGACCCCCTTAACCAAAGATAAAAAAAAAAATTCTTTTATTAATTCTGGAGAGGATCACCTACTTTTTTTAGGCGCTCCCCTTAAAGTGCAATTTAACCCTACTTTTATATGCAAAGCACTCACCTTATGTTATTAATTTTTAGTAGAAATTGTATTTTTTGATTGTTTGTAATTTCATCTGAATTCTTGCTTGTTATTGTGTGTGTTCTCTTAATTCTGTTTTTTCAATTTGTTTTATACTTCAACTAGTTTCATCTTTGTAAAAATGTTTTTTAGCCAATGTTCTTTACACCTGAATAACTTTTAACTTACTAAGAAGACTCCTTATAAATTGTGTGTACATGTATACATACTAACTAGGGCGTTTCAGCATTTACCCTTTTTTGGATTTTTGCAACTCTTGAAGCGGAATACTTAAAAACTCATGGCCCAAAAGATTTTTGAGAATTTTTTTCAGAATTTTTAAAAGGGGGTGGTACGGGGTTGCTGAAGCAGATTGATTACGTGAAAAACAAATCACTACTCAAGAGTTCTAGCATACTAAAAACAATTATTCGGGATACAAGTTATTAGTTTAAGGGTCAGTCTGATGTCATTTAAAATTAAAATTCATAGTTTTCTAAATTCAAACCTCAATAACTTCAGAAATATTTGATACCAAATTTGTGTTTGACACTGTCAAAGAAATATTGAAAAAAAATAAATAAAAAAAATTTAGTTTACACCAAGGATACCTACCCCACCCACTTTTCTAAAGTTATGGAGGTTTGAATTTGGAAAATTCTGAATTTTTATTTTTAAGGTTATCTAGCTTCGTGGGACTAGAACAATTTAATTGTATTAATTGAAATAAATAATAAATAAAAATAATAAATAAAAAATAACTTGAATAATAAATAATAATAATAAATAAATAAAAATAATAAATAAAAAATAAAAAAAATAAAAAATAACTTGAATCCCGAAAATTTTTTTTAGTATGCTAGAACTCTTGAAATCTGTTTTTGTAAAAACAAAGCATATCGAGGGCCTATATTCAAAACCCTCTATCTTAGAAAACACAACTTTTCAGGAGAGCCAAAAAACTGTTTTTTTCGCGTATTACTTGAGTTATTAAAATTCGGTATTCTACAATACTTTTTAAAGCAACTACTGAATCTTACATATAATTGGTTTTGAAAATGTTGCATTATTGGGGACTTTATTATAGATAGAGGGTTTTGCTTCTCAAAAATATTCAATGTTTATGTATGAAAATGATTAGATAGAGAGTTTTGCATTCAGAAAAATTAATTGCGTGAGATAGAGAAATAACAAAAATGCAAATAAAACAGCAAAAAAAAATATTTTTGTTATGAAATTCACACCATACATGGGGCTGTTTTACTAAACATTTTACCATCAAAAAGTCATTTTCGTGAAAATCAAAGATAAAGGGTTTTGAATATAGGCACTCGATATGTTAAATTTTAAATTTATACTTGAACCAAAAACTAGTAGTTTTTAAAAACTTTTAGTTTTTGATTTCAAATTTGTCTTTAATTTGACAAGTAAATACAAGTAGTGTTTTAAAAACTACTAGTTTTTGATCTAGTATAAATGAAGTAAAAGAGAAAAAAAAAATTAAAAAAAAATTTCATAACCTCATTCTTTGCACATAATCCATTTTAGCGACCCCGTAGTAACCCTTTAAAAAAAACTTTGAAAAAATTCTTAAAAATCGTTTCGCCAATAAGATTTCATATTCCACATCAAGAGTAAAAAAAATCCAAAAAAAAGCTGAAATACTCAAATTGTAAAAATAAGTGTTTAAAAAATTAAATGTGTTTTACAGATGTTAACACTAAGATACCTAGAATAATTAAATTATTATGGTATTTAAAAAAAAAATCCCTGTTGGAAAATCCCAAAATATTTTACTATCATGGTAAAATCAACCCAGGCAGAATCTTCTAGTGGTACAAATAATCAAGCACTGGGTAACCAAGGTATTGTAAATAAACTACTGGCATAACACTTGTTTAAGACGCTTTAGCATCGTTTCCAAAACGCGATTTGCTAGTATTTGTTTTACAATACTTTCAGTGGTCTACAGAAAAAATCATTGGCAAAGAATTGGCTGAGACCACTATGCCTACGTTGGGAAAGTGTTTTTCCAGTGCTATCAATTCAAAAATTACCAACTGCTTAAAAGTCTGGTAAAGCATTTATTTTCTAAAAATGATGATGCTTTGTTTAAAAATGTTTTTTAGTCGGAAGGTTGCGAGTTCGAGCCCGGTTTCAGGCAAACATTTTTTTGTTTTGATTGTTTTATACATTTTAATATTTTTTCCATATAAAATTGATTTTTTTTTTTAAGGAAATGTTCTTTTAAGTCCAACTTTTTTTTTGATTTCCCAAAGTTGGCAAGTTGTTTCCATGAAACCTTATGCCAGTGGTGACATATTTGAGCAGCCATCTGTTACGCAGTGTTATCATTTACTAACGTTTTAAGCTATCAAGTATTATATGTCTGGTTAGCTCAGTGGTTAGAGCAGTCGGCTGCCAAACTGTCGGCCAGGGTTAAAATCCCGGCGGCACTAAAAAATGTATACATGATTTTTTTTTTAATTTTATTTTAGACCATCTTTTTCGGGGTTTTGGCAACATTTTTTCAAAGTTAGAAATTTTGTTTTTCCAGTCCTTGTACAACAGTTTTTTAACAGACGGACCTTTTGTCATCGTGGGCCTGGGAAAGCACTTGTCAGCATTTGTACCACTTGCTTAAGTGCCTTGCCAGCGATGGTCCGTTTGTCTTTTTCTGCCAGGGAATGTTTGGTGATTAAAAATACAGTTCACTAGCAGATCTTTAAAACTATATTTCCTTAATTCAATTTTAAAATACCCCATGTGAAAATGGGATTGTATGTGAACATACATACCAAGCCAGAAATTGCCGATGGTAACAAAAATAAAATAAAGGCAAAGCACTTTATTTGAAGTTCTATTGGGAGAAATTCAAATTTGAGAACTGGTGAAGCCCTGATTTAGAACGTTTTTCTAACGTTGCACAATGTGCTTTGACAGTACTTGATTAATTAATTTTTTTAATTTTATCTTTCCAGTTTAAAGGCAACGCTGTAAAAAAAAATTACGGCAAAGCCACGGCCGGTGTCATCACTTTGGACAAAGCACTTAAATTTTCAGAAATCCAAAGTTGGTAGCCAGCACTTTTCCATTCGCATTTTTCTGACTGTATATATAAACAATGGAATTGTATATACAGTGGGTGACAATATATTGGAAACATTGCCGTTCGTATTTTTCTGATTGGGAATATATCAAAAATAAGCTTGTATATACAGTGGATAAAACTGTAATTTTTCTAAAAAAATAAAATTTTTCTAAAATTTTTTTTTTTTTTTAAAAAAAAGTCTATTTCCCTTTAAATTTTTCCATTTTTATATTAAAAATTACAATTTTATTTGAAGTTTTTCAAATTTATAATGAAAAGTATTCCATTTCATATAAAAGTTTCGCAATGTCAAATAAAAATTTCAACTTTAATTAAATTTTCTAAAATTAAAATAAAATATTTGAATTTCTTTTGAAATTCTAAATGAAAAATACCGATTTCTTTTGCAAATTTTTTAATATAAAATAAAAAATCTATATTTCCTTTGAAACACCTTAATTTTATTTAGAATTTTCCCAATTTCTTCCAGAAAACTCTGAATTGCATTTAGAAATTAGTAGAGATCTTACGATTATTGTGTTCAGTTCAAACCGAATATTTGGCGAATAGTTCTTTCATTTATTTTCATATAAACTTCATATAAAAATTCACTGCACTTTGTTTGACGTGTTTGAAATTTTAAAAAAAAAATATTGGGTATACAAGTTAATAATGTAGATTTTTACCACATATGACATAACTATCACATAACAAATATGGTATTTTTGAGGGTAAACATCTGTCATTATAATTCAGTATTCGATAGACGCCAAAGTGTAAACACACATTTTTTTCAATCGATATAATAATGTCGAATTTTGTGCCTAAAAAATATGTTTTGCGAGGAAGTCTGATAACCTTATTTCATTTGAAGAAAACTGTTGCTGAAAGTTATCGATTGTTGGTAAAAGCTTACGGTCAACATGCAGCAACTCAAAACGATGGTTTGCGCGATTCAAAAGTGGTGATTTCGACACAGAAGACAAGGAGAGGCCTGGTCAGCCGAAAAAGTTTGATGATGAGGAATTGGAAGCATTACTCCACGCAGATTGTTGTCAAACGCAAGAAGAACTTGCATTATCATTGGGAGTCATACAACAAGCCATTTCCCTACGTTTAAAAGCATTGGGATTCATTCAAAAGCAAGGATATTGGGTCCCATATGAATTGAAGCCGAGACGTTGAAGACGATCACAGGGACCTGTACCGAACACAATTGATTCGTTTGAAGTGAGCAATCAACGAAAAACGACCAGAATATTCTACCAGACACGAGGCCATAATCTTCAACCATCATGACAACGCTCGGCCACATGTTGCAAGACCGGTCAAAAACTATTTGGAAAACAGTGGATGGGAAGTTTTGGCTCACCCGTTTTATAGCCCAGACCTTGCCCCTTCTGACTACCATTTGTTTCGATCTGTGCAGAACGCCCTTACTGGAATTCGCTTCACTTCAGAACAGGGTATCAGAACTTGTATACCCAATAAAAATTATATTTTATACCAATTTTCCAATAAGCATTGTGAAGATAAGTCACCCAGAAAATATAACGGCAATATCTTCCATTTCTCATATAGAAGATAATCAAAGTAATATTATTAACATGTCTTCTAATTATTAGCTGGAAGATAAATTGTCGACAAAGAAAATAAAATTTCATAAAAATAATATAAATCACTGAACAGAAAAAAAATAGAAAAAACAATCCCAGGTAAAATTTTTAATATGTAGTCTAATAAAATTATATCTCATTTGATAAGTTCCCATATATGTATAACCACATACAAATTGGTCCGAAAATGGGTCATCTAAATGTATATAATTATATCAAATTAGATATAATTCGATACAATTTAATCAGAGATTTATCCACATCAGGGACATTAAATTATAGATATATGTAAATACAAATATGTATCTGATTTCAGCTAATAGTAGGTATGCTTTTTGTAACTTGATGTTATGCTTAAAAGTATTTAAGTTGAAAATTAAAATTTCTATCACTACATACATATATTTGTATTATTATATGGCTTATGTGGTAATATATGGAGTAAGATTTGGAGACATATAATAATATCAAGTACCATATAAAAAATTCTCTCAATAAAAATGATCAGATGTATTTGTATATAATGATATAAGCCGTAATGTGAGCCCATTCAAAATCAGGTATGACTTAATCATATTATATATGACTAGATATAACTATTTTTACCCGAGGCTTTATCAATTTAGTCCGTCGTGAAACATGACTCAAGATACCTATGTTCTCAAGCCATGTTTTTTATAAAAAAAATGCGAAGAAAAAAACTTAAAACTTAGCAAAATTTTTAAAACGTTCCTAAAATGATTGCGTGTAAAATTTTTAAAAGACCTTTTTTACTCGGAGATGCTGTTTACTAAGAAACTCAGTTCACGCAATACGTGAATACCAATTTCAAATATAATTGTGAATGTCATACGCAAAAAACATGCATTTTCAAAAAATGTATGCCAATCCCTTATAAGTTTGTGATGTTTGTATCCCGTTATTGGTGCGCTGACATCTGTATAAAACTGTATAAAATTACATTGTTTTTAAAATGCTGTTCTAAAAACTTAATTCCATTAAAGAGCTCAAAAACCCTACGGAAAGAACTGCGAAAGTTTAAAAATCCAAAAATTTTGGTTTCACTTGTAAACCATCGTACAACTTTTCACCAAGCAGAGATATGGAATGTATCTCCAGAGTATAGTGACACCATTTTGTATTCGTTTAGATATATTTTTAGATATATTTAGATATATAGATATATTTTTTTTTTAACTTCATATTTTATTACTGAATCTTTCCTTAGAAATTTACAATAAATATTCAAATCTTAAGCTCTCGAATAAAAACGTTTACATATAATCATGCATTATTTTATATAAATATATACTATTTTATTGCATGTTACTATATGTAAATACATACATATGTTTATGTATGTTTATATATAATTTTTTTTTCTCTACATTTTTTAATACAATGTCATATATAATTACATCTTATTATATATCGATCAATTTATAGTTGTATATGGCATACAATTTATATGATTGATCTAATTACACATGGATTAGTATGTATGCATGTGTATATTCAAAAAAAAAATTATTTAATTTTGGATAAAACGATATATTGATCTATTCATAGTTATATGTAAAGATATATCGTTCCACAGCCAAAAAATGTACTATATCTTATACAAATATTAATTGCCACATTTAAAGTCTGATGGCTACATACAGCCATAGTCTATTCCGAATTTTAAAAATTTGCTAATTTCGACATATACACTTCGAAGTGTATTTTCAAAACTTTTGGGCAATGTAGAATTCAAAAGTTAGGCAATTCTGAGCATATTATAGAAAGAACGTTTATAAATTTTGCATAGATTAATTTTGGTCCACCAAAGCATCACTTAGTGTGAAACAAGTAATTTTATTTATTACTTGTTTTAAATTGAAAGATGCAGTAGAAATTAAAAAAAAAAAATAAAAACATATAAACATATTTCGATAAGAAATTCTCAGTATTATTAAACTTTTGAGCGCAATTTTGTACAAAAAAAATCAAAACAATAGGGATAGCAAACTATATCTCTAAGTATTTTCGAGTGCGGGAACTTTTTTGAAAACCACAAAAAAGCATTGTTTTTTAATATTTTTTGTTTGTTTGTGGACTTATCGGATATGATCACCCGAGTAAAAAAATGTATATATAATTATATATATTTATATATAATTATATATAAATATATATAATCATATATAGCACCATATATAATTAGATATAATTGTATATGCTGTTGATTATTAAAAAATTTGTTTATATGGTGCTATATAAAATTATATATAATTATATATGGTCCAATATATAATTATTATATCTGCCTTATATAATAATATCTAATTTTATATTACTTTATATAATTATACAAAATTATATATACTAATTTTTCGGATATAATTATATATAATTATATCGGATTATATCTGATTTTATATAGTTATATATAATTATAGAGCAATTCCATATGAAAGCGATCACCTTTTGGACGACCCCTCTCCGATTTTAAAATAAATAGTCTCAATCGATTGCCCAGCAAAAAATAATGTACCTACATATTTTTTTTTTTTTTATAGTGACTGGTTTAGTGGTGGTGTGCACCACTGTCATGTGACAAAATTGAAGAATTCTTCATAAGGGACCTCATTAAAAGCTATCACTCGTTGCGATCGCTTTAGTAGTTTTTTTTTTAAAACAACTTTCAATGAGGTCCCTTATGAAGAATTCTTCAATTTTGTCACATGTCATATGGAATTGCTCTATAGTGACTGGTTTAGTGGTGGTGTGCACCACTGTCATGTGACAAAATTGAAGAATTCTTCATAAGGGACCTCATGAAGCGATCGCAACGAGTGATAGCTCGTTGGAAAGGTATTGAATCAGGCTTTAATTGAAAAATAAAATTTTCCTAATTTTTCTTGTTAAATAATTAAAAATAATTCAATTATAAAAAATATAAAAACAATGAGAACAAGGTGGTCTCTTAAATGCTCTTCTCCTGTCCAAATAAGGAGTCGGGGCCCATTTTTTTATTGCTGATTCTTAAAGCAAAAATTATGAGGAATCCAAAAAAAATAAAATTAGCCGGAAAATTTAGGAGCTTCTGTGGAAAATCGGAAAATTTAATTTTCATGGGAAAATTTAATTTTCATGGGAAAAAAGGTAAATTTCTGAGAAAAATTAGGAAAATTTTATTAAAGCCTGATTCAATACCTTTCCAACGAGCTATCACTCGTTGCGATCGCTTTAGTAGTTTTTTTTTTTAAAACAACTTTCAATGAGGTCCCTTATGAAGAATTCTTCAATTTTGTCACATGACAGTGGTGCACACCACCACTAAACCAGTCACTATAAAAAAAAAAAATATGTAGGTACATTATTTTTTGCTGGGCAATCGATTGAGACTATTTATTTTAAAATCGGAGAGTGGTCGTCCAAAAATTTGCCAATTTTGATCGTTTTCATATGGAATTGCTCTATATATAATTATATATATTTATATATAACGATTTTGAAATTAAATTTGTAGCAGACGCTAAGTTGCATTTTTTTATTTAAATTCCGTTCACATGAAATGTGACTCCCTTTTGCTGATAAGCATAACTGCCCGTTTTATAATGAAGTGAATGAGAAAATAATCTGCCCAATCCCGACAAAATTAAAATACAAATTTTATTTATTTTTTCTTGCTATGCAAGCCACTTTATTTTTAAGGCTCCGTCAAGTTATTTTATTTATTTATTCTTGCTATGCAAGCTACTGTCGAAATTGAACTAACTAAAAGAAATCATTCACTTCATTATAAAACGGGAAATTATGCTTATCAGCAAAAGAGTCACATTTCATATGAACGGAATTTAAATAATAAAATGCAAATGCGTCTGCTACAAATTTAATTTCAAAATCGTTTTTATTGCAGTACTGACAAAGACTTGTGTCATGTTGAATAAAGTACCTTAACTTATATAATTATACCCACCAATTTCCGTATATAATTATATATAATTTGATATGGCTAATATAATTTTTTTCAATCGGGGCATATACAAAAATGTAACATTTAGTGCAATTTTACCAAACTAAAACTCAGATCTAATTATATTTAGATGTATCAGTTTACATACAATCATATACAATTAGATCACATCCAAATCCGTATACACTAATAACTGTTTTTTATATAGTTATATTCTCGTAATTGTATCAGTTTATATCTAAACTGATACAATTACGAGAAATTTACAACTACTCGAATATACACGGGTGAATTGCATCCACTCGCGCCAGAACATTAATATTACCTTACTTTACATGCCATAGTTTTTAAGTATAGTCTACCTAACCCTGTCTATCGTTTCATCTCCATTCAAAAACCCTTGTTAAATAAGAAGCATCTAAAGTCAGTTTCAACAGGTTTTGAAAATTTTTTAAAACTGTTATATTACTTTCGAAAAAACTCCATTGTCTTAAAACAAACTAAGAATATCTCACATGCAATATTGTTTAACATTAACAAGTGACAAAGTTTAACTTGAAGATCATTTCTAAAAATGGTGTCGCAAATCGATTTAGCGCTTAATTTCCGCAAGCAAATATGTGAATATTTTTTTTAGCATTATCATATCCTTTAAGCTATTGCTTAAATTTTAATTTAATCGGGTCTTTAAATAAATTGCTTGAATTTAAATAAATTACTTTAATTTTTTACTAAAACTTCGTTTAAACATTTAAACATAATTAATTATTTTCACTTTTAAAACAAGCAAAAAAAAAATAAATTTCCTTAAAAAAAAAATTTCAAAGACACTCTCTTTTATATATAAGTGAAATCCTAAAGAATACAGTAATAGTGTATAGTGTAAAAACATTTTAGTTTTGAGTTTTTTCACTTTTCTTTGTATAACTTAAATTACTAATGTACTCACCCATAGTCCAATCACAACATAAATCACAAGGAAATAACAGGAGCCAAGCATTTAAATATATGAGGTAACTATAAGTTAGTTGACGTACAGGAGTTTCAGCAGCCGAGGCAGGATTATCGAAACGTGTAAATACGGGCAATTGAGAACCCATAACATATACACGACCCACTAACAGACAGATAGTGATGAAAATTAAAAAACTTAAACGTTTTAATAAAGCCGAAGACCATTGTATAGGTGTTGCGCTAAAATTGCCAGTTGATGTTGCAACGGCCACCGATGATGTAGAACTGGAGTGTAATAGTTTTGTGATAGCCGCTTTATTAGTAGGTGATGCAGTTTGATTTGATGTTGCAGATTTTTCCTCAACTAAATTTAACACTGTATGCCACAATTGTAGAGGATGTATACACTGTACCACGAATAGTTCATAAGCCACACAAATGCCAGCGATTGTAATGCCTTGTTCTTTGCACAGCATCGATGCTAATAAACACAAACTAAAATTGATGCACAATTGAAACCATTGGGTTTTTGATTTAATTTGGGATTTTTTAAAAGGACTTGTTTGATATGTTGCACTAACAGCACCAGAGTATGAGAGAAATGCAACGAGAAAGAATATTGATGATAATAATTCAGCTCTTCCTACTACGCCGGTTACGGCCTCAGTATGTATAGGATGTACGGCAAATAATAGCGAACTGAGAAATGCTGTCTTCTGTGCTAACAACTCACGTTGAGTGCACTGCAAAACCAAGAGACGACTAACACGTTTCCATAGCATACAGACGGTAATATGGAGTATAACGTTAACAGCATGATAACCATATGATTGCAGTTCATGCAATAAATAATTAAAACGAAATGTGAGTACAGTTAATGGACGATATGATTTGTGAGAATGTTCTTTGCGCATTGGTGTACCCCAAAAATCATTGAGAAAGATATTTTTTAGTGGCGTTGCAGGTCTCAAATCTTTATTATCTCGTATAGCACTGATATCATCAAATACTAGACCGCATTGTGTTGAATTGTAATAGGACAACAAACAAAGACTTATAATGGAAAGTAATTGAAAGAGATTCGTTGAAGTAAAGGATGGTTTTTTATTCACTAGGGATTTTTTTAATATCGATGTGCTGTTAGAGGTGTTGCAGCAAGAGGTGTTGGTGGTAGAAGTAGAAGATGTTGGAGAAGAGTAGAATAAGGTGTTATTTTCACGAGATGTAGTAAAGGCCATTGCATTACTGCTGCTATTGCTACTGTTGTTGCTGTTGCTACTACTGCTGCTGTTGTTGTTGTTGTTGTTGTTGTTGCCATTTTTGCCATTATGATTATTGTTTATACCATTTGTATGTATTATATCTGTAGCTGCCGTCATATTGTATTCACTGTTTTTTTATTTTTATTCTTTCTATTTAAAAAAAAAAAAACAGTTTTATTTTTTTTTTTCCTTTCGCTGTTATAGTTTTATTATTGTAGATACTTTTTCTGGGCTTATTACCTTATTACTTTGTATTTTAATATTATACTTTTGACATAATTTTGTATACAATTTCTGTTGCAAATTTAATAAATTTTGTTGGCTCTTTTGCCAACTTTTATTTTGTGTTTTGGAAATTTTAAAAATTCCCTTTTTCTAACCTTCAGTAAATAAATTCAAATGAGTGTTTTTATTTTCATTTAGCGGTTTCTATTTTCGTTGGCAATATTATATTGCTAAAGATTTGATGTGTTTTTTCAGCTAAAATGAAACCTTTTCCTTGTTGTCGTTTTATATTCTTTTTTTTTTGAGTTAAACTAATTTAATGAGGATGTAGTTTCTTTTCGTTAATACAATAAAAAATTGAGTTGCTTTAAATTTTCGCGTTGATTTTATCAGGTATTTTAAATACTTTTTATTTTTGACTTTTCGTTTTATTGATTTTAATGTTGGAATGTTTTAAGTTTTGTATCCTGAGTGTTGTTTATTTCTTTATTTTTTTTTTTTTATTAAATCCTTTTAAAGGAATTTTTATTCAGGTTTTCATTAGTTACAGTTGTATTTTGTTCATACAATTTTCGTATATTTGTATGTAAAGCCTTTAGGGTTTTAATATTTTAATTATTTATTACAGTTGTGGTTAGGCTTTTATTGTTGTAAATGCATTTTTTTTGTTGGTATTTTATATGGGGTGGCACTTTAAATAATTAATTCCATGATTTAATCATTGGCATCAACATATGCCTGATGCAATTTTTTGTAAATGCATTTTCATCAGTATATTTCATTGAGTATCTAGAAAATAAAAAAAAAAAACGTAAAAAAAAATATTTTTAAATTTTCTTGGTATTGAGGTTATGGAGATTATTTTGTTTTAAATAAACTATAAAAAAAACTACTTTGTTTCGGGGTTTCACGCCAAAAATGTTGCACTTGCATAAATGTCAAATTGGAAAATTGCATAATTCGTGCCGTGAGTACACTTAAAGCAGTTTTATAGTAGAATCTACTGAAAATGACAGTTTAAAAAGATATATAAATTCTGTTAAAAATGCGACAAAGGTAATAACCGCTAAAATATATTTTTTTTTGTGCGCCCCGTTAGGCTATTTGGTAGCGTGCTGGATTATCAGTGCGAGGGTCGTGGGTTCGATTCCCACCAGAGGCACTGGTCTGTTTTCGCTACAACGCGCCGAAGGCCATAGTTGCTAGTGCTCGGTTAGGGTAATAGTATATAATTTGTAATTATATGATTATTAATTAATAAAAAAATATTAATTTTAAAGTCAAAAATTTTCTATTTATATAAAAAAAAAATAGTTTTTACTCTGGCTCAAGTAATATTTTATACAGTTTTATTAGTTTTTTGTTTTTATATACATCGAGATTATTTTAGTGTTATTTTTATTAATTTACTAGCTGACCCGGCAAACGTTGTCTTGCCTTCAAATTTTAATTAAAATTAATTCTTGAAATCAAGAAATTTTTTTTACGCAGATAAATAATTAAAAAAATAAATTCACATTAGTAAATCATTTTAAAATTTGTAATTTCATGGGAAGCCCAACGCCTCTTTGTCTTTCTATAGCCTTTATTTGCTGAAGTATATAAAATGAATAGCTGAAAACAACTGACATAACAACTGCAACGTAACCTATCACCGGTGCATTGAAGCGCCGCTCATGCTCACCAGCCGGTGTCTTGTCAGCTCTTTTCACAACCGTAAATTCATCTGTCGGCATCTGGTCTAGGGCTGTTTTGAATAGACGGATGAGGCTGTTGTGTTCGTGTAACATAGCTTGAAGATTAACATAGGTTTTTTGTAAATATTAACATAGGTTTTTTGTAAATATATTCGGAACTACATAACCGATTTAAGAGTTTGATATCTCGTTTTAAAAACATGACAACGGCTTTCAAAAAAAAAAAGAAATTATTAAATAACCTTGCAAAAAGTCTTGAATGTGATGATTTATTTTAATGCTTATTTGTTTTTTGCTTTTGGTACCACGCCCATTTATCCCATTCAGCCCATTTTCAGTTCGACTACTAATATTTGTAATTGATGGACTCGTACAAAATTTGAAGGCTATATAGCTAATATAGAACCCTAGATATTTAATATTAATATTAATTTTGTATATGAGCTAAATAATCACTTTGTATGGGAGCTGGCCACGCCCACTGGTATGATCCCGCCCAATTTTCCCATGACTATTCATAATATAATCAACGTGCACAAATGTCTAAGACTCTGGCTATTATAGAACTGTAGATATATGATATTAAATATTTACTTTGTATGGGAGCTGACACGCCCACTGGTCCGATCACGCCCATTTTTACCATGACTATTCACATTAACAAATAATCAACGTGCACAAATTTCTAAGACTATGGCTATTATATTACTGTAGATATATGATATTAAATATTTACTTTGTATGGGAGCTGACACTCAATATGCTCACAAAATTTCATGAGAATCGGTCAAGCCGTTTCGGAGGAGTACGGGAACGAACATTGTGACACGAGAATTTTATATATAAGATAACCAGCTTCTAACCTCCTTATATTTATTTTAATTACTTGCCTACAGAACTCAAGTTCTTAGAAATATCATTCTACACTTTAAAATGCAAAATTTTGATCTATGCTCAAGGTAATGAGTTATAATATTTTTGACATTTTAATGGAACGTGTCATTGTAATATAATATTGTTGTATATATCTTATTCATTGGTTTACAGTGCCTTTATATTGTTTTTCTCTTTTTTCTTTTAACTTCTAATGTTTTTACTATTTTATAATACATTTTTATTTCTCTTTTTTAATATTATGTATATGTATATTGTTATTTATATTTTTTTCAGTAGTCTTAATTGAAGAATAATAAAAAAATAAAAAGTAGGTAAATTTCAACATTAAAAAAAAAAAATTTTAAAAAAATGATAAAAAAAAGGTTTTTCAAGCTCAAAATCGGAAAATCAAAAATAAAAGCTGAGAAAAAGCAACGAAACGGATCAAAGCTAATTTGTCTTCAGTGTTTTTTTACTTGCTAGCATTTAAAATTAATGGTGTTTTTCTTTTCTGGAAAAAAAGTGTTGCATTTTAAAGTGCAAACATTTCAAACATTTCACCCTCGCCCCAATAAAATGCTTAATTTTTACAAACAGAATAGAACACAATTTTATCACATATTGCTTTCTTTAAACATGTGTGTTTATACAATATTGTTATGGCAGTCCCGGTTCGAATCTCAGCCAACATGAAGGAATTTTTTTTAATAACTATTTTTTTTTAATTAAGTTTTAAGTTAGCTTCATATTTTTTTTTTATAATTTTTATTATAATTTCGTTTTTTTAACGAAATTTAGGTTAAAAATTATTAAATACTTGCAAACAGAAAAAATTAAATATTATAAAATGAAACAAAATGAATAAAACTCGGGCCATCTTCAGCTCATTGATGTTTTCGAATATGACATAAATTTGCTTTTATCTAATATTTCTGCCTGGATGTTAAATTGTAATTTGAATATAAACTCTACCAAGACAAAAGCTATGCTTTTTAAACCACATAACTCTGAAGTGGATGTATCTATTACGATAAATGGCGAGCTTATTGAATTCGTTGAAGTTATGAGATGTCTAGGTGTTTTAATAGATAACAATCTAGAGTTCGGTCGACATATAACCTGGTTAAGTTCCAAAATAAATTTTACCCTGCGTAGATTATATGCCCTAAATCTTTATTTGCCACTTTCTATTAGAAAACGCATAGCACATTCATTATTAATGTCCAACTTATTATACTGTATTGAAGTTTTTTCTGGGTGTAGTGTCGATGACTTCAATAAATGTAATTTACTGTTTAATAAAATAATACGTTTTGTTTACAAATTGAAGCCATATGATCATGTTTCGAGGCATATTTCTGATTTTTTGGGATGCAGTTTTAAAAATTTTGTTCGAATTCGATTGCTATTATTCTATCATAAAGTCATGCTCTCTAATTGCCCTGAATATGTACATACACATTTTATACTCTTGAACACTGAAAGAAACCCTCAACTTTTATATCCCATTAGAAATTATATTATTCATGAACGATCATTTCATGTTCGTGTAGCTAAGTGTTGGAACCATTTACCCTTACCACTTAGATCTTTTGATCTATCTTTAAAAACATTCAAGTGTAAACTTGTAGAATATGCTTCTGTAAATGATATTTGATGTGCAAAATTTTCAAAAATCCCCAAAAAATTATCAAAAATTCCCAAAAATTTTCAAAATTCTCTAAACTGCAATACTTTTTGTCATGTGAGTTTATGCCATATTCTTTATTCTTTAATAATTCTTTTCAACTTTTTTCTTAAATTTTTGTAAGTTAAACTTGCTATATACAAACTGTTTTATATTGTTAGAAAATAGGATATTTAAGGTTTTATAGTTTTAAGTGACATAATGAAGTTGATTGTTAATGTTGGTCTACCAACTATATATGGCCCGAAGGGCTCGGTTGGTTTTTTGAAATAAATTAAATTAAAAAATTAAATTAAATTAAATTATAATAAAACAAAATAGTGCTCCAATGACGGTTTGAACCTAGGACCTTATGCATCAGAAGCCAGCACACTACCCTTCGGCTACCAACAACTTTATAATATATACTACACATGAGATTGATAAATCGAAAAAACAGGGCAAAAACAACCCTGTAAATAATTTGAGACCGCTAAAATTGCGCTTTTTGAATTTTTTATAGCAACATTTTTAGAAAGAAATACGACACCCTCTCAGGGTGTTCGCCTTATTTTAGAAAAGAACACAAAAAAGGAACCTTGAGGGCAAAGCACACAAAAAATGCGATATTTTTGTCAGAAAAGATAACGCCATAAGAGAACCCATGCAAATTATTCCAACGAATTCATATTTCGTTGAAATTTTGTATATTTCAAAGCATTCGAAAATGCCGAATAATTCTAGACGAAAAAACTGGTTTCTCAAATAACTCGAAAACCGACCTTTTTCAAAAACATGTTTTAAAAAACCGGAAAAATAGGTAAAACGGTTTATCGCATTATTCGGAAACCGGTTTTGACAATTCTAGTAAAAACAACAGTTTTTCAGATTGCTTTTCACAATTTGTTAAATAAGTTTTGGGACTTTAGCACATTTAATTACTATAAATGCAACAGTTTTTAACAGTTTTTTCGTTATCTTAACAATATTTTTTAATAAAAAAATGTTTTTTCTTCTACAACTACAATAAAAATTTGTATTTCCTACATCCTACTTAAATTGAAAAGGCAGAATTCCAAACGGTACTCCAGTTATGGAGTAACGGAGATCAAATTAAATTTTCTAATTGTTGTTTGCAAACTAAGAACATATCAATAACATATATAAACTAAACGAGAATTGTCAAAAAAACCTTATATTTAGAAAAGAACATAAAAAGGCTATTTTAAAATGTTTACACCTGCTAACTTATCTAAAAATAACCAAAGTTTAGGGCTTCGCCATAGTTTATAAAGTTAAAATATATAAGCAAATCTATAGTTACACTTAAACTCTGGAAATCTTTTAGCAAATTTACTAGGCCTTAGTAGTTTTTTTTAAATCTGTACAAAAATTTAAGAATTCATTAAAAAAACAATATAAAACCGGTTATTCAAACCGATTGTGTAATTAAAAAAACTAAAACCGATTTTTAAAAAACTTGAATTTTAAAGTATTCGAAAACCTGTTTTTTAAATAGGTCGAATATTTGACAAATAAAGAAAATTTTTCTTAAAATTTGTTGTGTTTTCTTTTTTAGGTCGGCTAATTTTAGGAACACCCTCGTATGAAGACCTTATCTGGGTATAATCACCCTGCATATAAAATTTAAGGGTAGTCCGCCTTATATAAGATTGATGTCAGCAACTAAAGGGTGATTTTTTAAGAACTTTCAGATTTGATTTAAAAAAAAAACACATAAAATTTAGAGAAATATATGAAATCTTTGAGTCTATAGAACGATCTATATAATTCAATGTTTAATGATGATTTCATGAAAATGTTGAACGCGGCTACGCCTCAAATGGTTCATAAGCTGAGTCCAATTTTGGCATACTCTCTTCTCCAACATATCGGCCGTTATCTCACGAATAAATTCTTCAATATTGGCTTCCAGTGCGTCAACCCTTGCGTGCTTGTCCCTATAGACATGAGCCTTAACATAGCCCCACAAAAAATAGTCTAAAGGCGTTAAATCGCACTATCTAGGCGGCATATTGACCGGCCCCAAACGTGAAAAAAACTGTTCACCGAACTCGCCTCTCAATTGGGACATTGTTTCGTGTGCTGTGTGGCATATGGCACCGTCTTGTTGAAACCACATGTCACACAAGTTCAGCTCTTCCATTTTGGGCAAAAAAAAATTTGAAATCAGCGCTCGCCATTCACAGTAACGTTCCTGCTTTCGTCATCTTTGCAAAAGAAAGGTCCAATGATGCCACCGGCCCATAATCCACCAAACAGTGCATTTTTCGGGATGCACTGGCAGTTCTTGCAATGCTTCTGACTGCTCTTCACACCAGAAATGAGCTTCGTCGCTGAACACAATTTACACTTTCTTAACAGAGCATGAATTTTGATAATAAAATTGAATAATCTGCAAGCGTTGTTCGTTTTTAAGTTAAATTATAGACCAAACTGAACATGTTTAACAGTAACATGTTACACGAAAACAGCTGAGCTGCCAAAAACAGTGCTACCAAAAAGAAAGTTACTAAAAAAATCACCCTTTATATCTTAATTTCTGAACTATAATAAATAGAGCATCTTGGTAACTTCGATTTTATATTTAAACTTTCTATCTGAAGGATTATTGCTATAATTCTTTAAAATAATATATTTTTAATGAAAATGAAAATTATCCAAGTTCGAGGCCATACTCTATATTTCTTTATTAGGATATTGTCCTAACAAATAATCTATTGAGTTTTTGTTTTCAAATTTATTAATTGACCACTTTCAGGAATGTGTTGATAGATATATTTCGGGAATTTTCTAGGATCCCATGCTCAGAATACGTTTTGAAAGAAGTGACAATCCCATGCAAAACATCAAACATTCATATAAACTAGTTTTCCATTGCGCAATTAAATGTCGAAAAAACATCAATTTTTATTTTTAATAAAAATTATATCAAACTTAATAGTATATTTTCTTCAAATAAAAAGTACTATAATAAAAAATATTCCATAATTAAACCCAAAAACTATAACAACAACAACAACAATTTCATTATAAGGTCACATACCAGACATTTTCTTACATATTTGAAGCAATAAAAAAATGTTTTCCAAAGTAACGAAGCCTTACAAAATCAAATCGATAACTTGATGTTCACTGAATATTACAACTTTAGTTCAACATAACTAAAAATTTATCTAATACGAATATTCTAAAATATTTAAGAGATTTTTTTTTTTATAAAATATTAATTTTTAAAAAAATATTTTATAACTTACCAGTTTTAGTATTTCAAAAATAAAAACTATAGACACTTTAACTACACTTGAATATTGAAAATGCAACAAAGTAAATAGGGAAACAAACTACAACTGAAGTTTGCATTTAAAAAAATCAACGAAAACACTTACTTGGTTAGATATGGTACTGCCAAAGCAGTAGACGACTGCAGTAAATGTATGTATAAATGAAATGAAAAAGAAGGTAATGGGTGTATCATCGGATGTAATATAAGGGGACGTAAAAGGATTGAAATAGAATTGAGGGTTTTTTCTGTATAATATGGCAAGGAAAATGTAATATTACTGAAAAAGGCCTCCATCCTTCCTTTCATCATCCATCCTTTCACACATCCATCCATCTACTATTTAAATGCAGCAACATACCACAAAACCAAATGAAAATAAACAAACGAAATGTAAAAAAAAAATGCAGAGAAATGAAAATGAAAAATATGCAAAAAACGAAAAAAAAAAAACAATAACAAAAGACTAGAAATTACTGTACAGTTATAATTTCCTAACATTTGGAATATATTGCAGTAGTAGCTACTACATATGTATATGATAGGCACGGCTACGGGGAAGAGTCAAGTATGAAGAATGAATATTGAAAAATATTACATACGAAAAAAGGGAGTAACCCTCCAAGGAGAGTAAAGGTTATATGATGGAATATAACTAGAAAACAAATATAAAATCGTGTAAAAATTGGCAAAAAAAAAAAAAAATATGCATTAAAATCTGGGAGTTGTAACGTTTACAAAAACAAAAATAACAAAAACAACTATAAAGAAATGAAATTGTGGTCGTTAACCTCGACATTTACAAAGCCCAAGCAAGAGTGTAAAACCGAAAAAAAGGAGTGCAGTATACGGTGGCTGTGCAACATTGTTGCGCTCAATGTCATCGATTTTACTGTTTGTTACATCAACCACATGTTGTTAGATCTTCTCTACAATGAAAATGACACGATAATCCCTTGTATAGACTAGGTTCACACACGGCAATTATAATTGCGCAATTCTTGAGTTTATAGAAGAGAGAGGGAAAGAGAATGATAGGGGGTACAGAATTGCCCGTACTCCAATTCCGTTTTGTTTCGTCATTCGCAATTTTCAATCCTTCTGGTTGATATACGAAAATTGCTGAAACAAGCTTTTCCTGTGTGAACACAAGAGCAAGTTCAAAAGAGAATTGAAGAAGAATTGGGCAATTATAATTGCCGTGTGTGAACCATGACATAGGGACGGACGATAGGGTAGATACACTGCTTGGCTGGCAAAGGAATACATAACAACAGAAATTAAAAAAAAAAAAAAAAAGAGAGAGTGCAAATTAACATTGAGCAACAATGTTGCTTGTACTCATTTTGTTTATTACTATTACCGTAATTTCTCTTTTAAGCTTAAGGAAATGTCTTTAGGGAGCTAAGGTCAGTGTTACCAATGCATGGAAATTATACTTGTACTTTAATAATTTAAAACATTCCTTGTGCGCCCCGGTAGGCTAGTTGGTAGCGTGCTGGCTTATCAGTGCGGGGGTCGTGGGTTCGATTCCCACCAGAGGCACTGGTCTGTTTTCGCTACAACGCGCCGAAGGCCATAGTAGCTAGTGCTCGGTTAGGGTAATAGTATATAATTTGTAATTATATGATTATTAATTAAAAAAAAAAAAAAAAAAAAAAAAAACATTCCAAATAGAGTAATCTGAAATTCCAATTCCTTAATATTATTTTCAAAACTCAGTTTAAAACTTTCTTATAACTTATTTTTGCTTTAAGAAATCGTCTGTACGGAATATCTCTTTTGTGGCTGAAGCAAAGTTGTTGATATTGAATAGGAGAAAAAAAGTGGAACAATCCTACCCGAAAGAACATTCTAAAATTTAGAATATTTTCAATTATAATTGAAAATGTTTTAAATTTTGTTTCCATGCCTAGATAACATATAAAAATCTAATATTTTCTGTGTAAGAATAGCTGTAATATGAATCGGAATTTTTATTTTCATGCAAAATAAAGTTTATAAAGAAAAAACAGCATATTATTTGGATTTGGATTGGATTTGTAATTCAGTTATTGAGCAAAAAAGGGGAAAAATTTTTGCGATTTTTAAGGCACCGGATACACTTTTTTCGGTTAGGATTGTTACGCATTTTTTCTGCTATTCAATATCTACAACTTTGCTTAAGACACAAAAGAGATATTCCGTACGGTATACCGAGATATAACGGTGCTAAAATATAAAAAAGTGCTTAAAATCCTCCTGGAGCCTTATTACTGTAGCCAACTTGACAAAACGAATGATGCAGAAGTTCTTATTTTTGGGGCTATTTTTACGTGCAATTCCCAGAATTGAGTTCAAAAATCATGTGTTGAAAAATGTTAGATATAATTATATATGCTGTTGAATGTTCAAAAATTTGTTTATATGGTGCTATATAAAATTATATATAATCATATATGGTCCAATATATAATTATATCAAAAATTTTTATAATTTATATAAATTATATAAAATTTTATATACTCATTTTTCGGATATAATTACTTATAATTATATCTGATTACATCAGATTTTATAGCATTATATATAAATATATCCACAAATTTCCGTATATAATTATATACATATAATTATATCCACCAATTTCGGTATATAATTATATACAATTTGATATGGTTTATATAATTTTTTTCAATCGTATTATTTACATTGTACTTGTACTTAAACACTCGGTTAATTTGAATAAAGATTAAATAAAATATACAAAAAAAATTAAATATTAAGTTTTTACCGACAAGTTTTATTACAGACCGTTTTCCTCTTGTGTCCAATTTTCGGCACTTTTTCACTTCTCCGATTGTGGGATTTTGATTTCATTGAAACAATTGAACTTCTTTCAATCCAAAGAGCCAAAAAAATTTGTACAGAATCATGCGGAATTTTAAAAATGCACTAAAAACTGCTCTACATCATTTTGCGTTGGTTTTTGAAATGATCAATTGTTTTTCAGATTTATCAATTGTAATTCAGAAATAATGAATTGGTTTCAGATTAATAAATTGTATTTCAGAAAATATTAATTGAGTTTCATATTTATCATAAGTTTAAGATATATTTCGATTGTTTACCACAACTTTTAAAGTTTTTAGAGCAGAAATGTTAAAAAAAATTAAATTGGAAATTTCTCTGATTTTGACGAATTGTAAAGGATATAAAATAAATTAATTTTAAAAATCGACCAATAGGAATCGATCTGGAATTAAATTTTTCAAAATTTAACTTTTTTTCATATTCGTTTAAAACTGTAGCTCCCGAGTAAAAAAATTTATTTATAATTTATATATATTTATATATAATTATATATAATCATATATATATTTTTATATATAATTATATATAATCATATATAGCACCATATATAATTTTATATAATTATACATGCGGTTGATTATTCAAAAATTTGTTTATATGGTGCTATATAAAATTAAATATAATTATATATGTTAACATATATAGTCATATCTGCCTTATATATGTAATATCTAATTTTATATAATTATATATTATATATAGCCGAGTAAAAAAATTATATATAATTATATATATTATATATATTTATATATATTTATATATAATTATATATAATCATATATAGCGCCATATATAATTAGATAAATTTATATATGCGGTCGATTATTCAAAAATTTGTTTATATGGTGCTATATAAAATTATATATGGTCCAATATATAATTATATATGCCTTATATAATTATATTTAATTTTATATAATTATATAAAATAATATATACCCATTTTTCGGATATAATTATATATAATTATATATGTTTATATCAGATTTCATAGAATTATATGTAATTATATATAATACATAATATATAATTATATATAATACATAATATATAATTATATATAAATATACATAATTATATATAATTATATATAAATATACATAATTATATATAAGTATACATAATTATATATAATTATACATATATAATTATATCCACCAATTTCCGTATATAATTATATATAATTTGATATGGCTTATATAATTTTTTTCAATCGGGTACCCATTTTCGGATATAATTATATATAATTATATCTGATTATATCAGATTTTATAGAATTATATATACTTATATCCACCAAATTCCGAATATAAATTCTATAAAATTTGATATGGCTTATGTAATTCATTTCAATCGGACTGTAACCAAATTTTCTCAAAAAAAAAAATCAAAATCACTGAAAGGTTGTATCAATCGAGAACATTTGAGTTTATCCAAAAACTTCATCCGCCTTACACTGATCCACTATCCCAAGAGTGGTACTATTAATCCAACTTTATATAAGTTGGCAAAAACAAAGTCAACTCTATAACATGTTTTTATTTCAATTTACTTCAACTTTCACTTAAAACTGCATTTGTTATTTGCAGAATTTTAGCTGTAAGCATGTCAAATTAACATTGTTGCAAAATGACTAAATATTAACATTGTATTACAGATTTAAATCTTTGTTCACTCTCCGGACATCATACTTCCTCAATGTTTATATGGGAACATATTGAATCTCCCAGAAATGATGGCGCATGTCAAATATCATAGATTTTTATGGGATTTACGTGATGTGACGTAGTTGTTGTTACCGGCAGGGCCAGGAATACATAAACCCACTTTGTACAACAATGTTGTGATAATACTAATAACAGCAAAGTTAGCAAACAGTTGATTTGTAAAATTACTTTGACCGAGATTTCCTGCTCTTCTCTGTACAAATCTCATTATAGCCTTCTTGCATACTGTTCTCGATGTAATGTAATAATACACTCTTTTGTTGTGTATGGGGAAAACACAAATGAATATAAAAATAGAAAAAGCTAGCACAAAATAACGAAAATTCCATAGGAATTTTTTTTTCTTTAAATCTATGGGAATTACAACACACTAGATATTTCTGCATATATATATTTACAAATGAGTTGAGATAAGGTTTTTTCGTCATTAAACCCCTCCTCAAATAGAATTAGCAAAAAAAAATGTGAATTATTTTGTAATTAACTTTATTAAAAAATTGTTAACCTTCTTTCTAACCTCAAAATAAGTAAAACAAAAAAAAATTCCATCCTTCAAGTACAATGTGTATACATTTTATTGGTGCTTCTTTTTTTAGCACACACAATTTTCCAATTACTTTGTTGCAAGGAAAAAAAAAATTACAATGTTGCAAAATGTTATCACATTTTTAAAACATTGTAATAAAGTTTACTACTTACTTGTTTTTTATTATTTTTTAGTCGCTACATGTTTATTAAGAGTTTTTTAAGGAATATTTATTATTTTTATTACATTTATTACACTTTTTCACAATTAAACTATTTTTTCTTTTCACAGTTAATCAAACGGTACGCACTTCCAAGTTTTCTACATTCTTTTTCTTGTGTGTTGTCTTTTACTTTGTGACAATTTGCTTGTTTGTTGTTGTAATACTGTGTACAAGCGCGCGAGAATTGTCATTATTTGGCATTTTTCCATTTCTGTTTCACTGACATTTCTATGTTATAAACAGTGCTGCCAAGTATATTTACAAATCCCACTAAATTTTCCAAAAAAAAGCCCTAAAATTACTAAACTACCAAAAAAAAAATCGCCTAAAAATTATTTTTTCTTAAAATCTGCAAAATTTAGTTTTTATTTAAAATTCTTTAAATGAAATTTTTAAAATACATTAATTTCGTTAGAGTTTTAATGTTTTCATAGTCAAAATAAAAAAAAAAAACTTAAAATTATGCCAAAAATTTGACAAAAATAATAATCAAACCGAAAATTTTATTTTTATAAAGGCAAAATTGTCTCATTTGTTCGGATTTTTAACCCCCCAAAATTCTAACAAATTGCTACGCCCCTAAAATCACTCTAAAACATGGATGGTATCCTTAAGGGTGATGCTATTTTCTTTTATTTTGGTAACGGTAATTTTCGGGTAACGTTATTTCAGTTACTTCGGTAATGGGGTTTTCTTAGCGTTAGCGGTATTTTACTTATTTTGGTAACGGTATTTTAGCGGTAACGTTATTTTAGTTATTTCGATAACGTTTTTTAGGGATAACGTTATTTAAGTACTTTAGGTAATGTTAATGCACAGCGATGCTTTTAGCCCCATTATGCCCGAGTTTTATGACTTGCCTAGTTTATGATCAACCTTTGAGAATTTATTTAGTGATTTTTTTTTTCAGATTTTGTCAGATTATTTCGGTAAGGTTTTAAGGATAACGCTCTTTCAATTATTTCGATAACGGTATTTTAGTTATTTCTGTAACGGTATTTTAAGGATATTGATATTTATGTTATATCGGTAATGGTATTTTACGGATAACAGTTTTTCAATTGTTTCGGTAACAGTATTTAAGGGATAACGATAGTCAGTTAAAAGAGTTTTGAATCGATAGCGGTATTTTAGCGGTACTGCCTGCCATCACAGCGCTAAACGACTGAAAAACCCCCCAACCTAGAGGCAAACCCCATAACTTGGCAACACTGGTGGGAAAGCAGCCACAGACTAAACAGACTCGACACAAGTGACAGATAGAAAAATTTATTATAGTCGTATTATGTTTAAATAACTTTTTTCGCCTCCAAATTTTTATTTACACTCATTCAAAGAAAAAAATATTTTTTTACTGTAATGCCGTGAATCTTAAATACATTTTAGTTAATACACAAATTTAAGCCTTTAAATTCATATTTATAGACATATATTAACTTTTACAAAGGTTTGAAATTGGTATTTTAAGCTAGTATTCGTTTAAGAATACAGTTTTAAGGCTTAAAATGTGTTTCATTTGAATTAAGATTTTTTATGAATACGGACGTAAGTCTTGCTGTAGAACCAAATATATTCCGGTATGATATCGGTGAAACTCTTTAGTTACCGTTTTTAGAAAATAACGACTAGGTTATTTGAAACGGTAACGGTTTTATATCGGTAAAGGTGGCTAACATCGACTTATATTTCAAATTAATTTTCACTGTCAAACAAAAATTAAATTTTCAAATCCATTATTTTTGTATCATCAAATATTGCATGTTAGTAAACACGTTAATTCCACAATCAAAATGGTATGTAATTAAAAATTGTATACCTAAGTAAATTATGCCTTAAAGTACATCATTTACCACATAAATTTCAGGCTCATTTGGATGCAATAATACGCGCTAATGCAAAAAATACCGATCGTATAATGAAAAATGCTAAGGGTTATGTAGTTTCAAATAATACCTATGGAACAATAGCCACATCTTCATATGACAATACAGTATCGGTGGGCATAATAAAACTGATATGTGGTGATTTAGTATCTGCTGCAAAAAGTGCCGTACGAGATATTGATTCGACTAATGATTTGAGATTTTTACGTATTGCTACCAGAAAATGTGAATATTTGGTAGCACCAGAAAGGGAATTTACTATTGTTGTAGAACAATGAAGGATACCTGAAATTGTATTTGTATAATTTTTTTTTAAAGAAATTATTATTAAATAAAAAGATTTGGTCAATTAAAACTATTAAGCAAAATTTAGAAATAAAAAATTATGTGCTGTGATAACGATCTTGTGCCTTTTGTATGACCACTACAGATATTTTACCATCTGGCACGATAAGAGTTTCATTTAGCGTTGTCCTTATTCTTAACATGGTTAATTCATCGTTTGGATTAATTTTTTGTAAGCCCATTGTAACTTTGTCACGCAATATCTCATAAAGACCAGCATATTGTATGGCTGTTGGCAATTCCATGGTAGTTTTAACTGGATTTCCTTTTTTATTTAAAACTATAATATCCGTTATATCTGGTTTTGATGCGATTTGACGAAAAACTTCGTCCACATAAGATTTAGTGCGTTTGTTCTAAATTTTTTTAAAATTAATTAAATGCAAAAGGATATAATTTTAAACAAATATTACCGGATCCTTTTTATCGCTTTGCATATTTTTTATTGCTTGTTTTTGATAAAATTTATTTTATTTTTAAGTTATTTTGAAAACAATTCATATGAAAAGTAGGTTATTGGGACATTATTGGGATAATAAACAAGTTTGTTGCCAGGGAAACCCAAAAATAATAAATTTAAACGGATTTGTAATAAGAAAGAGTGGCAACTGTTGCAGATTAAAAATTTTTCATACATACACACAAAAAATTTTTAGAGGAAATCGATGAAAGCATATTTAGTGACATTTTTTTTTTCATTAAAATTCTGTGAATTTTATCAAGTTTTGTATAAATTATGTATCCCATTGTGTTAATTTTCTATTTGCATTTGGATAATTTTCCTAAACTACTTTCCACGTAGTTTAGTCATTTCATACATCATATAATATTACTGTTCCTATAATGCTAAATCTTTACAAAAAGTCACTTATATTACATACCTCTAGCATTTTGTGTACATATTTTAGTCAAGCATTACTTGGTAAAATGTAACAAAATAAATATGTACGAACATAACAGATAATAGGTAATTTCTTAAACATAAGTGTAAAAAGATAACAATTCTTTTTTCGTGAACACAAAATAGTCTTTGAAATAAAATACGTATTAAATAAAAATTTATTTAAATATAAATAAATAAAATCTTATAAATACATAATTCATCTTAAAAAGTAGCCGAAACGAAAAATGAAATATTTGAATTTTGTTGAGTGGATGGTCGGCACGAGTTTATTTTAGTTATTTATTAAAGAACTGAATTTAACCACTATTTTATTTTTTCTAGCTTAAAGTCGTTACATTTGTGAAATTGGATAGCATATAGCATATTTCTTGGTGCTAATATGAATGCTGTACTAGTATTAATTAGAAGAGGTATTATTTAAAATTAATGTGTCTAATAAAGTAACAAAAAATAAAACAGTATATTTGATCTAAATATATGGGAAAATCTAGTGATTGTTTTGAAATAGAATATATAATATTATTACGATTTTCTGCTTAATAGTCATAAAGAAAAAAAGGAAGAATTACTAAGTTTTTGTGATTAAATGACAGTATAATTTTAAACAAATCATTTTCCTAAGTTGATTGCCAAATTTTGCTGAAAATAGTTATAAGTTGAAATGCTTGTTGAAGCACTTATTTTAGTACCAAAATACATAAAATGAAATACAATTTAATATTTCAGAAAACAGTTAATTTTTGTTAGTTATTCAAAAAAAAATTAAATATATAGTTTAAAAATTTTCGTTTAGTTTATATTTGTTTTTATTGATATGTCCATAGGTTGCAAATAATAATTAGAAAATTTCATTGTGCCATAACTAGAGTACCGTTTGGAAACTGTGGGCGTTGTGGTGTAATGGTTAGCTCGATGGACTGTTACACAGATGGTCCCGGGTTCGATTCCCGGTGACGACAACATCAATTTATAAAAATAATATGTATGAGTTTTCTATCACTTATATATATTGCTGCGCCCACCTTCGGTGTTCCCATAGCACTTAACCCCACCGAAGTAAAATAATGAATCAGGGCTATGAAACAAAAAGCTTCAATAAATTCGCCAACTCTACATCAGGTGGCGAGCAACAACTGTTCTAAGACTTATCTCTACTCGCGCAATTACAGTGTTTCCATTTTTGAAGCCCTTCATCTTTCACCACCTTTCATCTCTCCACTATAGCCTTTGCAAAGAAAGCAACAGATTAATTAATAGGAAAAATTTCCTGAGTGTTGCTTCTCTTTTTTAAAAAATAAATAAAAATATAATATTTTACTACATTTTTTGCTTGTTTTTCAACAGTTAAAACAATTAAATTTTAGTTAATGAAAATGAAAATTATTCAAGTTCGAGGCCATACTCTATATTTCTTCATTAGGATATTGTCCTAACAAATATCTATAGAGTTTTTTGTTTTCAAATTTATTATTTGACCCTTTCAGGAATGGTTGATAGATCTATTTCGGGAATTTTCTAGGTTCCCATCATCAGAACACGTTTTGAAAGCGGTAACAATCCCATGCCAAACATCAAACATACATATGAACTAGTTTACTAACTACATGAGAACTAATATACATATGAGTTTGAAGTTAAAGATTATAACCATTGATCAAAAAATAAATTGAAACTTGAATAATTTTCATTTTCATTGCACAATTAAAGGTCGAAAAAAACATAATTTTTATTTTTAATAAAAATTATAACAAACTTGTAAATTTTAGTTATTTTAACCGAAATAACCTTTGTCAAATTTTTAACGGAAATAACAGTAGTTGTAACTGTCATTGTCAGTAGATTCTACTGTAAATTTTTTTTGCAAACTGTAATTGCAGTTAAGAACAACAACTACTGCTTTTTGTATTATATTAATTTGATGTTTTCGATTGGGAAGCGACCTTTTCTGTATGTTTTAATTGTACATTGAACTTTATTAGTTGAAATGCTTCTAATTACTTGGCAAAGATTTTTTTGTGTTTACCTTTAAACTGTAATTTACTTCATATTTTGAAAATTATTTTTGTAACCGTTCAGTTAAATAATGTTTGCAAAACTTGGACTTAAAATAACAAATTTGCTACTTTTTTACAAACTTGGCATCACTTTAGTACACACACTACCAAAAATATACAACACTGACAACAACAAACACTTTCTTTTGACATGTCTGCTGTGAAAGCGCATTTAGCCGGAGAAGAAAACCACAAGTAAAAATCATTAAATTGTTTATAAAAAACTAAAAAAATACTTTAAACTTTTTAAATTTTAACTAATTATAGATTACAGCATCTACTTAATCTGTTTAACAAAATGTCTACAGAAGAATTTTACTTACGTTACTATGTGGGGCACAAAGGCAAATTTGGTCATGAATTTTTAGAGTTTGAGTTTCGCCCAGATGGCAAACTACGATATGCCAACAACTCTAACTATAAAAATGACACCATGATTCGCAAAGAAGCATTTGTTCATCAATCTGTAATGGAAGAATTGAAACGTATTATTTTGGATTCGGAAATAATGGCGGAAGATGATTCACCTTGGCCACCACCAGATCGTGTTGGAAGACAGGTACTATTAGATTTGTTTCAACACATTTAATTCCATTAATAACTTGTTGCCTTTAACAATTATTCTTTTTAGGAACTCGAAATTGTTATTGGTGACGAGCATATATCTTTTACCACCTCTAAAACCGGTTCATTGGTAGATGTTAATCGTTCCAAAGATCCCGAAGGTTTGCGTTGCTTTTATTATTTGGTACAGGATCTTAAATGTTTAGTTTTTTCACTCATTGGTTTGCACTTTAAAATTAAGCCTATATAATAAGCAGCACTTGGACAATGTAGGAGATTATTTTGTCTATTCATTTTCTATTTAGTATAATCCCCATTTAATTACAGTTTATATTAACTCAAATGTATTTGCAATACAAATAAAAAATAATTTATCACTTTTCACTTTATTTTGCGTAGTTTTACTCAAAATCACTAAAATTATCATGTCAGTCACAGAGATGTAAGACGGCTGGCTTAAGGCGGCCGGTAATTTTCACATGTTTTAGTTGCCGCCGTTTGACTTGGTACGCATTGGCTTAAAACAAATAAAAAATCTTTGCCAAGTGATTAAGAGCATTTTAACTAACAAACTTTATTTACAAAAATTCTGCGAAAACTAATTTATACTAGTTTCTACTTAATTATTAAATAATTTATGCAAAACAATTTTATTAGTTGAAATGCTCCTAGTTACTTGGCAACAATTTGTTTTGTGTGTCTATAAGCCAGCTACAAACAAGAAAAAACTTGGTAAAATGATACAAGTACAAGTTTTTACATCATTTTTGCGAATAAACTTTTTTAGTTGAAATGCTTCTAATTACTTGGCAACGATTTTTTGCGTGTGTTTTTATATAACAAAAGTTTTCATGCAGACAAATTTGACGCCGCCAAAAATTTGGCCTCGTCTTGGCACTCTGATCTCTCATTTTGTATTTCGCTCAAAAAAAAACATATAAAAAAACACATAGTTGTATTTAAATGGTACATTTTTTGATTAATCAACCAAGGTTTCGTTGAATATATGCTACTTTGCTTTTAGTACCGTTACTAGAGAAGACAGTTATTTTAAATGCTCTAAAGGAAATTTTAATCAAGAGAACCTGTACTAAAAACATGCTTGCAAACAGAGCTATAAAATAAATTGACAAAACCCAGCTGAACTTATTGGAATTTAGTGCATTTAAACTATTTTTTAAAGTAAAACTTACTTTATTTTAGCATTTAAAATTGGTTGAGCAAAAATATACAATCAGAGCTTTGAAGAATGCTTTCCCTAATTAATATTTTTGAATTTTAATTTTAGGAACGAACAAGTTTAAAGAATTTGATGAATTCTTGTTTTTTTCATTCTATTTGTCGTGAGGGAATTCATTCCTTTTTTAAATTCCGTCATGAAAATTATGGAATTTATTCAGTAGGGAATTCATTTAAATCTAGTCAATTCAACTTTTGGTCAGGAATTTCATTCTCAAGGGAATTAATTTATTTTATTTTCGTTTAATTCCCTTAGGGAATTAACTTTTCTGTTTAATTCCTTAATTCACGCCGAAACCTTTTTAAAATTGTGATAGCGGAAATTAAACATAATGACAGTTTTCACACTTTCGTGCAGAAAAACACGAAAGGTCCTCTTTAGCTAACAATACCTTATCATTTAATTCAAAAAGTACCGTTTTATTCAAAAAGTACCTTTTAATTTAAAAAGTAAATTTTGTATCTCTAATTAACCCTGCTGCGTAAGACGCATATATACGTTTTAACAAAACTATATTCTGTTGCGTAAGACGTATATATAAGTCTACTATGCATGTGTTTTTAATTTCGACGGAAAAGGCGAAGTTTTTTTTATTTTAACTACGCAGTTAAGTAGTTTAAGTATAAATAGTATCTTTTTATTCGAAGCGTAAGTTTTATTTTAAAAATTAGCATTTGTTAAAAAATAAACCCTTTACTCTAAAAAGTAGCTTTATTTAAAAAAGTATTTTTATTGAAAAAAGTAATTTTTATTTTAAGAAAAGTATTTTTTATTTTAAAAGTATTTTTTATGTAAAAACGTAATTTTTATTTAAAAAACAAAGTATTTTTTTTATTTAAAACAGTAGTTTTTATTAAAAACCCATTAAATAAAATCGAAATAACGGGTTACAGAACAACTTGTTCTATTAGACAGTGAATTAAATCTAAATTAAAGTTAATCCACCTTTTTAATCTTTTTTGACAGTTAAAAGCTCAACTTGATAGCTAAAAGATTAACTTTGTCCGATAGTGATCTGGCATAAGAGGAACAGGGAAAATGTCAGCAAATACTTTGCCGACAGCACCAACATTTTTTTGCGGCAGTATCTAGCGTTAATTTATATCTGACTGTGTATATATGTTTTTCAGCGTTGCCAAGCGAAATTATCTTTTGCTCTGCTTATTATCTGTAGAAATAATAAGCAGAGCAAAAGTTACAGGGAGTTCAGACTGTGAAACTAATCTACTTGATTAACGTTAATCCACCTTTTTAATTTTCTTCGCACACAAATAAATCTTTGCCAAGTAACTAGCAGCACTTCAGCTAATAAAGTTTTTTAACATAAATTATTCAATAATTAAGTAGAAACATGTAAAAAACTTGGTTAAATGTTACTAGTTTTCGCAGAACTTTTGTAAATAAAGTTTATTAAATGAAATGCTCCTAATTACTTGGCAAAGATTTTTTGTGTGAGTTTATATAACATTTTTTGATTAACTTGACAGCTAAAAGATTAACTCTGTCAGTTTTAAATACCAAGGTGGCGCCGATAGTGATCCAGTATAAGAGAAACAAGGAAAATGCCCTCATTAGCAAAAATGTTTGTCGACAGCGCCAAACTTTTTTTTTTTTGCGTCAGCCTCTTAACGTTAATTTTAACCTGACTTTGGATGTATGTTTTGTTAGCGTTGCCAACCGAACTTATATAACAATATAGAGTTGCACACAATAATACAGAGTCCCAGCTAGAAATTGCCTATAGTACCAAACAAAAGTAATACTGGCAAACCACTGCTATTTTTGTAAAACCCACCATGTTAAAAAAAACCCACCAAGGGTACAAATAATATTGTACAAGGAAAACACTATTTTGTTTCCAAATCGTGTAGTTTGCCAGTACCACCCGCAAAATTCTTTGGCAACATTGTTTTTAGCAATATTACAACGAATTACAAGGATTTTTTTTTTTAATTTTATTTCACAAATTTAAATATGAAGTATAAGCCTAAGACCGAGCTGTATTGCAGCTTTTTATTTAAGCTATTTTAAAAACGCCAAATTTTTTGGATTACCAACGTTATGCCAACGGTGGCACGTTACCTCAAACCAACAGTTGGCCACTGTTATCAATCGGTTAACTGGACAATACTGTCAAGATTGTTAATCCCACGTTCTGCCCACGCATAACCGACCGTCGCCGATGCTTTGCGATTACATTTTTCTGCCAAATAGTAATCAGGTAAAACGTTAGATTAACGTTTAATCAAAAATATTAAAAAAATGGTTTAATGAAGAAATTTTTAAATTAATAAGTAAACATTGAGATAGGATAAAGAAGAAAAAGCATTCTAGTTGAGAAATGAATTGTGCATTGGTATTAGTTAATTCTGTCTCTTCTGATCGAAACAATACTTGCGTGTACGTAGTATGACCAAACTCCACTTTAGCCGCAGTCATCGCTGTGTCGACCGTGGCTCAACTCGTTAAGAGGTGAGATTACGATGCATAGCTTGATGCTAAGGTAGTGAGTTCAAATCACAGTACGACACCAAAAAATAAAAAGTTTTTCATATAGAGCAAATTAACAATATAAAATACTTTGTTCAATTGACACATAAATTAACCACTGACGAGTCCCAGGAGGGGGACGAAACTGCGGCAGTCTGGTGTATCCCTTGTGTCCGTAAAATTTTTCAATAAAAATGTTTTCTTCTTCTTCTTCCTGTAAAGAGACTAACTAAAGTAATATTCTACAGTAATTAATATAAAAATTAATTACGATTGTCATTATCTGACGGTTGCAAAACACTTTCTAACTTGAACGGTTTTTTGTTTAACAAAAAACAAATGATCTTGATCTTGAATAATCAAGCTCACATCATAATTTATGATAAGAGAATGAAAAATAAACTTTTGGTCTATTACTTAGAGGAACTGGTTAAATTTGTGTTAATGTCTTGAAGTTAAACGATGTTTTGCAATGAACTTCATATCATGTGCTCCACTCGAAAAACAAATAATAAGTTCTTCCACAAAATTGTTTATCGTTGCCTAATTTATGCGATATGAGTCAAAATATTTAAGGGTGCATTTTGAAAACTAAAGCATATAAAAGAGAAGTTTCGGACAAAAATCATTTCTCTTACCAAGATATAAATACACTCCAAAAACTATTTTTTTTCTGCTTCTATTTAAGAAGATATCGCAATTTTCGCTTTTTGGAAAAAGCGAAATAAGGCGAAAAAGTATCTAAACTTCAATTTATATTAAATTTATTTTCATCGGGATAAACATTAATTGCATTTATAGTAATTAAATGTGCTAAAGTCCCAAAACTTATTTAACAAATTGTGAAAAGCAATCTTGTTCAAACTTCAATGCTTTGCAATTAATAATTAATGTCTTCTTTCTGCAAAATTTCATAAAAATCCGTCTATTAGTTTATAAGTTAACATGATGTCTTTTAAAGGAATCCTGATAAAATTCTGTGAGTCCTGGGACTAAAGTAAGGACTTATTATCAAAGATAAAGATACCATCCTACTTATATATTATTATAAGGAGTTTTTAGTCAACTTAAATTGATTTTTTAGATTTTTGAATTTCTATGTTTTTTTAAAAATAGTTTTTGAAATTTTACGAAATTTTGATATTGAAGCTTTCTCGCTTCCAAACCGTGGACGGCACACGAAAAATTTCTTTGCAAAGTTTTTATAAAATTTAGTTTTCTTTCGGAATATATTAATTTCTAAGTATAAAACGCTCATTTGAAGCATTTGTAGTAAATTTTATGAAGACTGCCCTGAGGCAGCCTCACCCGTTAGATGGTTATATTTAAATAATTCTGCTAATTAAACAAAGTTTTTTTATTTTCGTTAATATGTATTTTACATATGTAAATAAAACTTTATATGTATGCATTTATATTTAAAAATTTTGTTTAAAATATACAATAAAAATATTTTGTTTAATACGTAAATCTAAGATCATTAAAATTTAACACTTAATATCTAAGGATATCTTAAATGTTTTTAAAAACTTTTACAAGATAATTAACAATATTTTTTTTAAAAAAAGTACATATTGATTCTTATGACTAAAATGTACATACTATGTATAAATGATATGTTTAATGTATAAAAATTTCGTTTTGATATGTGTAAATAAATATATTTGTAAGTCAATTGAATGAGTTTAAGTACACCGTAGAATTTAAGGTAAACATTTATGATTAAGATAATTGAGCCATTCATTCTATTTATAAACTCGTTTTGTTTAATAAGTCATCAGTCTTTGGATAAGGGAGATTGGATTACATAAAAAAAAAACACACACAAAAATCAAAAATTTTAATAAAAATAAAATATATAAAAATAAATACTAAAATATTATTTACACGATACAACCACATAATTAAACACAAAATATTTTAAGTTTGGGTTGGTTTTTTGTAAGGCTTGGTTGGTGGGTGTTCATAAAGGCAGGGTTGGCATAGTAGGGAAAATTGTACTTTTTTTGTTTAAAATTGCTTCTCAGTCCACTGTTTTAAACAAATTTGAAACAATCAAAATTAAAAAAAAAAAGAAAACAAAATTTGTAAAATAGCTGACTAAATTCCAGATCGATTCCTCAAGATTGATTTTTAAAAGACATTTATTTTATATTCGTAATAAATCGTCAAATTTAGCAAAATTTACATTTCATTTTTATATTTCTGATATAAAAAATTTAAAAGTTGTGGGATATAAACGCAATACATATCGCACTTGATCAACAAGAGGGTATTAACTCAAAATTTTAAAATTTTCAGTAGAGTCAAAAAACTGTTTATGGCTACATTTTAACAGAATTTAAAAATTCAAACATATCATAACAAGCTAATTCCATTTGAAAATATATATACATTGTTTTTATTTTAAATTTTACCACTCATTGCAAAAAAAAAATCAATATTTTGAGTTAATACCATTTTTTTTTTTTGAAATTTTATCGATTTAAATTCATAGAATAAAAGAAATTTTATCAACAAAACAGTATCAACTCAAAATACAACCAAATATAAATAAAACAGTTTGATTATTTTTAACATAAATAAAGGCTCATATCAAAATAATACATTTTTTTATGAAAATATACGATTCATTTCTATTTGAACTTTTGTATTAACTCGAAATAATACCTTTTTGTTGAAATAAAGGTAATCACTACATTATCATGAAAATGGTCTCAAAGTGGGTTTCGAGATGAAAGAGTAATCGGAATACGTTGAATTTTTTACTATAGATAGATATTGATGTTGTTAGTTGATTTCTTGAAAAAAGTGATATTTTAAAAATTTGGAGTTAATACCCTCTTGTTGATCATGTGCGATATGTATAACTTAAATCAAAGGTTCTGACTATCAATTCTATATATTGCGGGCCTGCTGACTTCAATGGCGTACTTTATTTTTCGATATATGCAACAGCCCAGGTAGAAAAATACAATCTTTAAAACGTTTTAAAAGCATTTTTCATGATGGTACAAGCGTTTTCAGAACATACCAAATTACAAATTTAAAGCGTTTTGAGAATGTGCAAAATGATAACCCAAATTTACGGTCTGAGGATGGTATTTATAACGTTCTCAAAACATTGCAAAACAAAATTTTTGAAATGCTTTTTCAATCGTTAAATAAGTATTTGCAGAACATTTTGGCTTACAGTTATTAAGCGTTATGAAAACGACCCAAATGATAACCGCTTTGAGGGTTGTAATTTTGAACATTGTCAAAAAGCTCGAAAGACAAATTTTAAAGATCTTTATGAATTGTTCATAAATACCAATTTACAGTTTTAACGTTCTCTAAGCGTTAAAAAAGCTACAATTAAAGTACTTTGTCATTGTTTTCAACACAAATATCAGAATAATAATTTTAAACAATTTTATATATTTACATTTTGAAAAATAATATTTTTATTGAATTTAATTAAAATATATTTTAAAGTAACAAAATATAAAAGCTAACATTTTACAAAATGATGGTATGAATGTTTGAGAATATTAACATTTTTAAATTCAAATATTTTAAACTTTTTTTTTGTATAGGTATTCATATAAATGGAAAATATTTCAATTTTAAAATATTAGCATTTTGCTGCGATATGCCGGCTCGTGCCTTTATTAAATGTTGCAAAGGACACACCGGATTTTATTCTTGCGAAAGATGCACTGTTCACGGAGAAACTGTTAACAACACTCGTGTATTTAAAGAAATTAATTGCGAAGAAAGAACTTTGCGATCATTTAGGGGGAAAAAAAATCCGGGTCATCATTTAACTAAAGAAAACAGTCCGCTTCTAGATCTAGTAAACTTTGATTTAGTAAAATTCGTAGTCCTTGATGAAATGCATATGTTGCATATTGGCGTTAGCAAATATTTGCTACAAAATTTAATTTGCAAAAAATCACATTCATTTGTTTCTCAAGAAAGTGTTGCGGTTTTACATCAAAATTTTTTGAACATTTCTAATGACGTAACATCAGAGTTCCAAAAGAAAACATTTGATATAATAGATATAAGAAATTGGAAAGCTACCCAATTCAGATTTTTTTTATTATATGGTGGAGCTCTTGTTTTAAAAAATGTTTTAAGTTCTGATCAGTACAGACATTTCTTACTTTTATATACATCTTGCAGAATTTTGTCGTCTACCACATTAGCGACGTTAAAAACTGATTATGTAAAACGTATTTTAAGGAAATTTGTTGAACTTATGCCACATTTTTATGGACCAAATTCGCAAACAATGAACATCCATAATCTTATTCATATTACGGATGACGTAGCTAATATTGGGGCTCCTATATCTCACTTTCGGCTTTCGATTTTGAAAACAGTTTAGGCTTTATAAAATCAATTGTAAAATCACCGAAAAAATCCTATTGCACAAATTCAAAGAAAATTGCACATTTTTCACAACAAAAACGTACAAAACAATATCCCGTTGGTTTATCCAATTTTTAAAAACACAAAATATGCTCTTGGAACCATTTTAGAATCCTCAAAATCAAAAGTATTGTTTTCCTTTGTAAATATTGAAGGTTTTAAATTCACTACATCTCACCCTGATAATGTATGCTTACTTAGTAATGGAAATATTCTAGTAATTAATGAAATTTTTAGCATTAACAATAATGAAAAACACAAATATGATGATATATTTTTAAAAGGCAAAACTTATAATGAAATAAATGATGTATATCAGTATCCACTCTCATCAAATGAAATAGGTTTGTATAATGTTAAAAATTCAAATGAAAATTATACTGAAGTTAGTATGCATTTAGTAGAAGTGAAGTGTATACTTACAAAGTTCTACAATGAAACAATTGCTATAACGCTATTACATAAATAATAATGAAACATGTAAAATATGATTAAAATAATATAAATAAAGTAACAAAACATTGTAATTTTAAATAGTTTAACTAGCGTTTTATTAAGTTTTGAAAAGTTCTCTAAAATATTGCTTTATCTGTCCTCAAAATATAGTGCTTTATAAAAGATATACAAGGACTATACACTTTATAGAGTCGCTACATTATGGGCTGGCCATATTGAGTGATTTATTGAACTCGGTTCATGAAGAGAAAAGCATATAAAAAAATTGCATAAGAAACCGAGTTCGCATATAGATAGACCCCCTTATGACAGTGTTGTTTTTTAATCAGTAAAATATTTTGTAAAAAAAAAAGTATTTCTAAAGTACTATTGGCAAATGTTAGAAAAACGCTTTAACGCAATGGTTTTACATTGGTTTTATTTTATAAACCGTTGTAAATTTTGTACGATAAGAACTTCTAAAGTACTTTTTACAAACGTTGGAAAAACGCTTTGAACCAATGTTTTTACAGTGTTTTTATTTCACAAATATTTGTAAGTTTTGTATAAAAAGTATTCCTAAAATACTTTGTGCGAACGTTCGAATAGCAATCCAAAATAATGTTTTTTAAATGCTTTTTTTCGTATTATTTGCAATTATCGCTTTGGAAACGCTTTTATTTTAGTACCATCAAAAACAAACGTTTTGAAAACTCTTCGTTTTTTGTACCATCCCAAATTTCTACCTGGGCGAGTTCGCATATAGATAGACCCCCTTATGACAGTGTTGTTTTTTAATCAGTAAATATTTTGTAAAAAAAAAAGTATTTCTAAAGTACTATTGGCAAATGTTAGAAAAACGCTTTAACGCAATGGTTTTACATTGGTTTTATTTTATAAACCGTTGTAAATTTTGTACGATAAGAACCTCTAAAGTACTTTTTACAAACGTTGGAAAAACGCTTTGAACCAATGTTTTTACAGTGTTTTTATTTCACAAATATTTGTAAGTTTTGTATAAAAAGTATTCCTAAAATACTTTGTCCGAACGTTCGAATAGCAATCCAAAATAATGTTTTTTAAATGCTTTTTTTTCGTATTATTTGCAATTATCGCTTTGGAAACGCTTTTATTTTAGTACCATCAAAAACAAACGTTTTGAAAACTCTTCGTTTTTTGTACCATCCCAAATTTCTACCTGGGAGTTTTTCCGCAAAATGACTTTAAAGTTTGAAGCATCTTCATGCTATTTTATACAAAAATTTGCTAAAGCTGATTTCTTTCTGTTAAAATCTAAGGCAAGACCAGGGCCGAATTACGGCAGTCGTGATCGTAATTTTTCGTTAAAAATTGTTTTTTTTTTATTAATTAATTATATAATTACAAATTATATACTATTACCCTAACCGAGCACTAGCTACTATGGCCTTCGGCGCGTTGTAGCGAAAACAGTGCCAGTGCCTCTGGTGCAAATCGAACCCACGACCCTCGCACAGATAAACCAGCACGCTACCAACTAGCCTACCGGGGCGCACAAACTCGTTTAAAATTAATTTTCTATTTTCGAAAGTAAAACACTTTAACAAAAATTTTTTGATTAGGGATGTTGTTGTTTGGCCCTTGATTAGAAATAGATTAAAAACTTTGTTTTCATTAGCCGAGTAAAAAAATTTGTAATTGTATATAATTAGATATAATTATATATGCGGTTGATTATAAAAAAAAATTATTTATATTGCCTTATAGAATGATATCTAATTTTATATAATTATATAAAATTATTTATAACCATTTTTCGGATATAATTATTTATATATAATTATATCAGATTATATCAGATTTTATTGAATTATATATAATTATATCCACCAATTTCCGTATATAATAATATATCATTTGATATGGCTTATATAATTTTTTTTTTTTAATCTTATCTTACATATATTAACAATTAGTGTTTTCTATTTGTAATATTAACATTTAATTACAAATGACAATTGAAAATGAAATGCAGAATATTAATTTTCATCTCCATTAAAGACCAACGCGATTGGTAAACTTTTTATTTATTTTATTTATTGTTCTTCAATTAAAAAAACTAGCCCAAAGGGCCATCTATGGCTAAGAAATATCTACCCTACAAGAAAATGTTGTATTAAAAATAAAAACTCCCTATTTTCAACTAAATTTGTTACCTGATATTTGACATAGCGTTCCTTTTGTTACCCAGTTCGGCTATATTTTTTTATTGGCAAAAGATATTAAAAAACAAACTTTTAATTCAACACCTTGACTATAATCGTGAATAAAAAATTATGGAAAATTTTTATCCAGAGTTGGCAAATAATTATTTGAAAAAATAAATGTTTGACCTTTTTTTTGATGGTACTTTTCAAAAACTATATAAAAATATAAAAAAGTCTCATCTTTTATATTTTTGTTTCTCTGTCAGAAGTTAGTTTCTCTGCCAGAAATTAGTTCATCTATTGTATAAAATTTTGAAAATCTGACCGATCGAACGATACACTTTTCAAATACCCAAAGTCTAAAATATTGCAAAATTTATTCCGTTTTCACAGAAAACATAAATAATGGTTGTGTTTTTTTTAACACTACTAAACTTATAAAAATTATATCGTTAGTGCTAACATATGGCAATTCAAAAAAATTTTCAAAAACTACGATATTTTTAAAAAAAAAAAATTTAAATCGGTTAACTTTCAAAAAAATAATTTTTTTCATATCTGTTTTAATAAAGTTTCCATTTTTAAAATATCTTCAACCGTCTAAGATTTATATGCTGTCAAATTTCAACTTCGGTTGGCAATATTTCCAAGGCAAAAAAAAAAAAAAATTCTTAATGAAGCATGGTTTTCTATATTTGGAAAGTTTGGTTGAAAAATCTCCAGCGGATCTATGAACTGCCATTAATGAGTTAATACAAAACAATATAAAAAACTGATCGCAGATTTTATAACGTGTGCTACACAGAAAATTCAATCTTCGAATGACCTAGTGTTGGTTGTAAGTCTAGCTGAATGTATTACAAAACCGGTTTGAGAAGTTGCAATATACCCTGAAATTTTCGAGATAACGGCAAAAAAGTATCTTTACGACTGGCGTATTTAAACAGTCATTTTGTTAACCGATTTTGAATTTATAAACTGCACTTTTTTATATTATTAATATAAATATATCTAAAAAATCGGTCATGAGTCATCGATTTGGAATTTAATGAGAAATTTTTGAAATTTTAATTTTTTCAAATTCGTTTAAAACTGTGAGCTGTACGCAAATTTGCTCCAAGAAAAAAAAAATCCAATTTTCTCCACTCTGGATGGTGAAGATATGGGATCTACTAAAGAAAACTCTTTATAAGTTTTATACGTAAATCTCAAAGTCATAATTGTGGTGGCATCGGTAAGGGATTTGGTGATTGTTGCGATGGCTGCTGATGAGATATAGACGATGTTGCTGATCCCGCATTTGAGCCGCCACTTAATAATGGTCTTTCAAAGTATTGTGTTGTTGTATCTAAATTTGTTTGCATATTGGTGGCTAATGCTAATGTTTGAGATACTTGACCGGGTGAAGCTTGTGCTGAATTTAATAATAGACTACCTGTAGCATTACTAATGACACTACCAGCTGGCATGGTGGGAGCAGCATTTATAATGGCTCCTTCTTTAGGACAACCAATAGTTAATCTAACATGCAAACCAGATTCTTTAATTAAATTAACTACATCACCATGAGACATGCCAGCTATATCAATACGATTAACGGCTATAATACGATCTCCCACCTTAAGTTCACCACAACGATCTGCCGGACTACCAGGTATAAGTTTACCTAAAAATCAATCACATTCATGTAATGGATTTATCAAAAACAAAGGAATTCATTTGTATAATTACCTATAGTAGAGCCATAATATTGATTGGATGATGATATTATAACAAAACCGAAACCTTCATTTTCATGTCTTGTAACTATAACATCATAAGGATAACGTACTGGATTATTACGTAGCAATGGCTGTAAAGGCGGTGGATGTTGTAGTATACCACCTGCCATACTACCAACTCCAGTTAATGGTGGAGTATTTAATATGGATTGTTGTTGTTGCATCATTTGTGGTGACATTGTATGTTGCTGCTGTTGTGTTAGTTGGTGTTGCATACCCGGCCTTGTTCGCCTTCTTAAAATCATAGTCACTTGACCACGTAAAGCTGCTTCTCCCATTAAGGAAACTACTTTGTGGTGCGAAGAATTGACCTAAAAAAAATTTAAAATTTAGAGGATGATAATGACATTTTAAAAATACATCCCAAAGTCAGAAATAGCCAGTGGTACAAAAAATCAAGCAGTGTCAACCGAGAATATTACATTAAAATCATCGTTTGTTTCAAAAGGGAATGATACGCAATGTGGACCTACAATCTGTAGGTCCTACATCTGTTTTTTTAGAATATATAAACAAAACTAAGTGGAATATATCAAAACCAAATACAAAAGCTTATAGGCTGTATACATCTGGGGGTTACCGCGTAACTCGATTCGAAAAGAAAAATGTATGAATACGAACAAATTGTACCGCGTAATACGATTTTCGTACTTTTTTTCTCGAAAGTACAGAAATTTTTTTTCCCCCTTTTCGAACAAAAAAATCCCTTTCTAAAATGCAACTCTGCATTACGAAGATGAACTGTTTTTGCGATAAAAACGTTCGGAAATTGTTCGAAAGCTATTTTGCTAGTGGCAAGTGAAAAAATATTAAAAATGTAAGTATTTACACATTTAAAAAATAAAAAATGATTAAGAAATGAAGAAAACTTAATAATATTGTTTATTTATACAAAAATATTTATTAAATTACCCAATAAACATCCCAGTGTGCCATTTGAGTCCAAAAAGACTCATAAAAGAGTCTCTGGCCCTTCTAAAATCCTAACAATAAGAGGGTGTTTCCGTTTACAGGTGAAGCCTCTTTCTGAGTGTTCTTTTTTGACTCATAAAAGACTCTTAGTTATGAGCCTTCGGAGGGGAAATTTCCCTCTTTTTTATGAGTCATTTTTGAGTAATAAAAGAGGGTACTAAAGAGGTATTTCTTAAAAATTTAAAATACTCATTTTATTATACTTTCCAAGTGGTTTTAGGCTCATTTATGAGTCCTTTTTGAATAAATTTTTAATCCATTCTAAGCCTTTTTTGTGCGACATTTGGAGCCCTTTCTGGCTGCTCCGAAAATTGCTCTATAAAACTTATTCAGAAATAAACACGAAATAATGTTAATTTTTTTTATTTTATTTAGAAACTGGATAAATATAATCTTAAACGAAAAGGAGAGTTAAAGAACAATGACAACAATAACATAAAAGTATCAAAAAAAACAGAAAAATAACAAGTTAAGTAGTAATTCAAAATTAACCAAATAATAACGATTAAAATAGCATTATATAATAATTCTTAAGAAGTAGAATTGGAGGTTCCTGGTTCTTCACGCACAGTTTGTTTCGATTTTTTAATATAATCAATTCTACCTTTGGCCGTTTGAAACCACTTAATGGTTGTATTTTTAAACTCTTCTTCTCCGTTGTTGAATTTTGATGAGAACGCAGCTAAATAAACGAAACAAAATATTGAATAGAACTATTAAACTATATGTTCTATCATACTTACTTCTAATAATTGATGTTATATTCAATAAATGCACTGCAAACTTTTGATTTGCGCCGCTCCAGGAACAATAAACACTTCTTTTTTCGCAACACAATTTAAAATTAACACAATTTCCACAATGTATTTATGAAGACACAAATATTTTCAATTGACAAAAAATTGGGAAAATTGTTTGACAACAATTTATTTCAAAATTATTTGTAGGCTCATATTTTGTTCAAAAATTTTAACCTTTTTGGAGTGTTTAAAATTATATTCTTTTTTTCTACATTTATGACTCTTTTTAGAAATTTAGTTTGAAAATATTTAAAATTTTTTTTATTTTTTTTAAAACATTCAGAAAACACTCCAAAAAATTAGTAGTTTTTGAGTGTGTCATTTTTAATTTCCCCTTTAAAAAAATTTCCCAATTTTTTTAGATTGAAATTTTAATTATTTATGAATGTTCCAAAAATAATCAGAAATAAGTGCTTTTCTAGAGTAAGTTTTTGAAAGGCTCATAAAAAAGATTCAAATATAAATAATTTAGGACTCCAATTATGAGCGCTCAGAAATCCCTCATATTTTGGACTCAAAAAGGAGTCATAATTTCTGAGCGCTTAAAAATGTGTACACTGGGATGTTATATTAAATGTAATAATATTTGTGTTTTCAATTTATAAAGGCAATCTCCAAAAAGAAATTTATACACAAATAAAAAACAATATGAGCTAATGGTCGACTTCATGGTCAAGCATTCAGACTTGGCAAAAGCGCATCTAAAAGTCCCAGATGCTAAGAATAAGTCAAACAATTTGTGCCAAAGGTTGCGTTCGGATTTGAATGTTTTCGGACCACCCGAACATGATGTCAATGGCAGAAAACATAAGTAATGAGCGTTTTTAATAATATATTTTAAAACATATTTTTCTAATAGGTTTGGGCCGATTACAAAACTCATGTAAAAGCTAAATGCCGTCGTAACCGAAGCAGCATTTCTGGAATCGGAGGTGGTCCAAGCAGATACTGTTCTCTTACTCCATTGGAACAGCAAACGTCCAATTTGCTATCAATTGAAAAGGGCGTTAGTGTGGTACTTGAGAGTTTGGGGCCAGAACTTCTTTAAACACCATGGGATCAACAAGTGGAGATTCCACTCTTGAAACTGGCATTGAAAATCAAACTGATGTCAATATGAGTTCAGATTCTTCCTCTGAAGAGGAAAGTAATGAAGTATCTACTTCACAGCAGCCAAAAATAAACGTTTTTAACAAAGATACCTCTTATCATATAGACTCATAATGTCGGACTTGTCCCTTACTATTTTTCTCTGGATTCTCTCAGGAATGGAATTATTGTCATCTTTATCAAACCACAAATAAACGCAATCCATTTTTGTTTTAAAACGAAAAAACAATTTCTTTTTTGATTTCAAATTTTGTTTGTTTTGGGATTTTTTAAAATTTTGACATTTGATAATAGTGTTGCAAACGTTTTCTTCAGTTTGTTCCCTCTTTATTATGAATACAACTCTGTAGACCTTCCGAATGAATTACACAGTACGCATTTACTTTCGATTCGGGAGTTCTTTTCGAAAAATTTTGATTTTCGATTCGAGTTACGCGGTAACCCCCTGTTTTTTTAGAATATATAAACAAAACTAAGTGAAATATTTCAAATCCAAATACAGAAGCTTATATGCTAACCTTTTCTTTTGCCATTTTTTTGGATATACATATATATTAGGGCGGGTCGATTTAAAAATCGCTCAACGTTTAAGAAAAATAGTATTCTAGGGATCAAAATAAGAAACTTTGCCGAAGAAACCATACCTCTAAAATGAATTCTGATGTCCCGACAAATTTTGAAAAAGCCCACTTTGATATTTCAGAAAGTAGGATGAATCTCTCCAAGATTATGGGAGCTACTTCTTCTCCGGGAGACGCACTAGCAGATTAATGCATAAATCATCATTCTAGGTGACCGTTAAGGGGTTAAAATTTAAGTTTAAAGAGGTCCTTTTTAGCCGTGTTTTTATAGCAAAATGAACAAATCTCGGGATAGAGATATTTCAGAAAGTAGGCGTCTTAGCAAGATTAGGGTCTCTATTTTTCTCCGGAAGACGCTCTAGCAGATGAATGTATAAATTATATTCGATTGGGTTGGATTCGATTGAGGCACTCTAAATGGGTCAAAAGTCGGGACATCAGAATTCGTTTTAGAGGTATGGTTCCTTCGGCAAAGTTCTTATTTTGATCCCTAGAATACGATTTTCCTTGAACGTTGACCGATTTTTTTGCCTCCACACAAATCGACCCGGCCTAATATATATATATATATATATATAGATCATTTCCTTATGGCAACTAATATAAAAAGTTTTATAACAATTTTCAACTCAACTCATACTTGACAGTTTATAATTTTGATATTTTAATGCAACAACACGGAAAAAACGAAAAGTCAACTTTAGCAAATATCTTTATATTTTTATTCAAAAGAAACTTTTTATTAACCAATGATTTTTTTATTAAAAAATTACCATTATACTCAAAGAGTACGTTTTATTCAATAAGTCCCTTTTTATACAAAAAGAACCATTTTATTCTGAAAGTATCTTTTTATTAAAAACCCTTTAAATTTAAAAAGAATATTTTTATTCAAAAAGTACCATCTTATTTAAAAATAACATTTTTTTTAGGAAAGAACATTGTTATTCAAAAAGTAACTTTTATTTAAAAAGTACCTACCTTTATATTTAAAAAAAAATATATATTTTTTAAAAAGTATCTTCATATTTAAAAAGTATTTTTTAATTAAAAATTACATTTTCATTCAGAGTAAATTTTTATTTAAAAAAGTATCTTTTCATTCAAAAAGCTAATTTTTATTCAAAAATTACGTTTCTCTTCAAAAAGTATATTTTTATTCAAAAAATAAATTTTTATTCAAAAAGTATATTTTTATTCAAAAAGTATATTTGTATTCAAAAAGTACCATTTTATTTGAAAAGTACCTTGCTATTGAAAAAGTAACAGCTTAATCATATTCAAAAAAGGTATATTTTATTTAAAAAGTACCATTTTATTCGAAAAGTACCTTGTTATTAAAAAAAATTAGCTTTTTATTCAAAAATGTATCTTTTTATCCACGTTTCTATTCAAAAAGTATATTTTTATTCAAAAAGTATATTTTTATTCAAAAAGTATATTTTTATTCAAAAAGTTCCATTTTATTCGAAAAGTACCTTGTTATTGAAAAAGAACCAGCTTAATCATACTCAAAAAAGGTATATTTTATTTAAAAAGTACCATTTTATTCGAAAAGTACCTTGTTATTAAAAAAATTAGCTTTTTATTCAAAAATGTATCTTTTTATAAACGTTTCTATTCAAAAAGTATATTTTTATTCAAAAAGTATATTTTTATTTAAAAAGTTTATTTTTGTTCAAAAAGTACCATTTTATTCGAAAAGTTCCTTGTTATTGAAAAAATACATTTTTAATCAAACATGAAAATTTCTCTACTAGAAATAAGATCATCGATTGTATATAATTTTTGAAAATCTGACCGATCGGACGATGTTTTTATGAAATGCACAAAGTCTAAAATATTCCAAAATTTATTAAATAATCGATGATTTTTATTAAAATACTACTTAAAAAATTAATACGTAAGTTTTGTGGTATAGCAATTTTAAAAAATTTGTCAAAAACCCCGATATTTTTCCAAAATAAATTTTAAAGTCGTTAAACTTAAAAAATTTAATTATTCTTATATTTTTGAGCAAAGAATTTTTGCAGAACATTATATAAAATTGAAATTTTTAAAATATCTTCAACCATCTAGGATTTATATTCTATCAAAGCTTAAACTTTGGTTGCTAATATTTCCACTAGAGGTCGCTTTTACGAAAATAAAAATACAAAAATTACAAAAGTACATTTTATTAAAAATATACCTTTTATTATCAAAAAAAAAAGTATCAAATTCAACTTTTAAATTCAACTTACCACATTAATACCATCAATACTTAAAATTTCATCTCCCGTTGTTATACGATGATCATTATCAGCTGCACCACCGGGTACAATATGACCCACCGTAACTTGAGATCCTTCTTCGGTACCGCCAACAATTCTAAAACCAAATCCCAATGCCTGACGTTGTAATGTCACCTCAGACAGAACAAATTGTTCTCCCGAACCATCTAATATATCAGACGTATCAGGAAAACCATTGCGCATTAAACCACCAGTAGTAGGTTGTAAAGTGGTAAAACCCACCATGGCATTGTTGGTCCAGTTGCCAAGTTGTTGAGCTGGAGAATGTTGTTGATTCATTAGCGGATGTGGTGGATGTTGATGTAAATGTTGTTGCTGTTGTTGTTGTGAAGGTGAATAACCACCACCACCACTACTACTTCCTCCTCCTGCTGCATTAACTTGCATTTGATTATGATGTTGATGATCTAAAGGTGAAAAACCCACACGTCTTCTATCATTTAATAATTCATTAACTCTCTTTTGCATACGTTCATTTTGTATATGAGCCGCTTGTAAACTGGCCGAAGAGGCGGGTGAATATTGTGAATGAATATGTTGTGGAGGATGATAACCAGGATAATAACTTCTTGGTGATGGTTGCTGTTGTAGCAAATGTTGCTGCTGCTGTTGTTGTTGTTGTTGCTGTTGATGATGATGTTGCGGAGGTGGTGGTAATATATGATTTGCAGTAGAATTTCTTAAACGATTATTACGATAATCTTGACATTCATAACAAAAGCAAGACTCATGATGATTATGATATGTACCAACACCAGCAGGTGGTGCTAATAGTCCAGTTCCTGTGGCTGCTGTCGATGTTGGAGGTGGTCCATAGAGACCGCCGCTTAAAGGACTCATAACTGGTGGCATTTGTGCTAAACCATAAATTGAGCTATAATTACCACTAACATAATCGCTCTGATTTTCGTAATTTGGTACACCAGAGGCCGTTGTTCGTAAATAACCGCCTACACCACCACCAGGTGTTTGTGAACCATTATTCATTAAGGCATCATTTTGCATAGTTACAACCCGCTAAACGTTCTGTTAAACTTGTTACCATTTTTGGATAGGGATCCATAAATGGTATATCATGATTAATACCATCTAGTTCTGATAAAGAATTCTGTGATTTATTACCCTCATTTAAATGGGTTTTACTTTCAGCTAAAGATCTTTCCAGGGCAGATTCTTCAGCAATTGTATTAACAGCTGCCACTTCTCTATCTTCATTTAATTCAATATTGGGTGTATTAACCCGAGCTCTTCGTGTATCCACTAGAGGAGTTTTTGGTCTGATGGGTAAAATTTCTTTTTGCATAGTACTATATAAATCGGCCGTAGGAGTTTTACTACGAAATAGGGCATTATTGCCAATACCACCAGTGGTAGCACCCAAGAAGTTTTTTCTTAATTTTGCCACATTTGCACTTCCTTGAGCCGAAGAATTTTGTGTGTTCGAGCTATTAGGTGATGTAGTATTTGTTGTTGCCAACGTTGCCGTTGTCGTTGTAACGGGTCTTTGTATTTTTACCAATGTCGGATTAGTTTTAGAACAATCTTTTAGTATTTGTACAACATCCACATGAGATTTATTTCTTACTACAATATCATTAATTTCCAAAAGTATATCACCCTCCTGTAATTGATTACAACAGTTACGATCTAAAATCTTTTTAACTTTTTGCCCATACGAAGAATCGGCTATAGTAAAGCCAAAACCCATAGCCCCTTTTATTATTGAAAAGGTATGAACTTCGGGTTTTTTCATTAATATAAAACCACTATTGTCAATTGCACTACCAGTACTTAGATTATGTTTATTGTTACCACCACCACCAACAACACCACTACCACCGCCATTACTGCTAGCACCGGAAATATCTAGAAAATTATAATTTCCATCCATATTGAGATCCATTAGCATACGTCGTTGTTTTTCTGGTTCATGACATGAAATGCCATCGACGGCTATGGTTGTTACAACTTCTGTGTTGGGATCATTTGGATCAAAGGGTAAGGAGTAACCACGACATACTTCAAGGGTAACAGTTTCGCCAGGCATAATTGACTGGAAAACATTGACCTAAAAACAGAAGAACATAATTAAAAAAAAACAAAAAAAAAAGTATAATAGCTGTGTACGCGTAATCAACATTGAGATTCCGCGGGATCATAATTTTTACAAAAACATTCGTATACTCAAAAGTTTGTAAATGAGAGCGGTCGACGTCGTTAACGCAGATTCATGTGGAAATCCAATTTACCCGAATCAACGATAATTTACAAAAAAATTCTCAAATAGAAACGCTTTATGGTAAAATTGGATACCCGCGGTAATGTACGTCGAACAATGCTATTGTTTTTATCAGCTGTTATATCATCAGCTGTGCTATCAGCTGTTGTTTATTTACAAACAGGTGCACTGTTGTTTGGTCAAAAACCGCATAATGAAGACCGCCAAAAACAAAATTTGAGTGAAAAGCGCCTAGTTGGCAACAGTGACAGTTTTGCTTTTATTTTTCGGCTAAAATTAAGTTTTTTTTCGTTCGCGAATTTTTGTCTCGTTGTGAGAGTACTTTTTGTTAACTCTCATTTTACCGTACTTTACTCAAAAAGTAAGAAAATAGTAATTAGTAATTGTTTTTCGGTAGATTAGACTTCCACACTAATGCGCGACTTTCTTGTCACGATGTCATAGCTTAAGTTCACTATTTGTTGTATACAAGGAAAATATCCGCCAACCTCCAATGAAACTTATGTATGTGATACAGGGAACAAAATTAAGAAATATTTGCCTATATACCTGCCTAATCAAAAGTATCAAGTAAATTGGGCTGCTGTTTATTCGAAATGTTTCTATTCGAGAACTTTTAATATTTTGGCTCATCTGGCATGATCTTCAAAATACCTCTCATTTCAAAATAAATTTGCATTTGTTTTTTCCAACCCAACATGAAAGAAACTCATTTCGCCCCAGGATACCTCCCTTGTTAGTCGATTATTAGTAAAATATCAGTGACGAGTATTATGCACGATAACGTATAATAACCTTCCCTAAAATCTATCTGAGGCATAAGCGGTTACAGAAAAAATATAAGGGAAACACCATATGTCGCAATGGACAAAAACAACAAACAGTGTGAACTCGTATCTCCAAACTCGTACCAACTTCTTCACTGCCGGGAACATGCAGCTGTCCACGCAATATAATTGACGACTATCTTTACAACATGGACAAAGTAAGCCTCGAACTAGATGTTGAAATTGACTGTATCAGAATTTCGACTGTGAATCCCACAGGGTAGAGGTCTCTCCCCGATCTTGTATAGAATCTAGTTTTCTAAACTCCCGGCACTTTCAAAATTCGTGGAAATAAAAAAGTAAATTCGACAGTTTCTACTTGTCCCCATTGCATGCCATTGCAACATTCAATTAATTGCAAAGTAGAAACAAGATCCTCAAGTTGCTAGCCGTCAGCACTTAGAGCACGGATACAAAAAAAAACATTGTTGGATACGTATAAAATCATTCGCCAGACAGTTGTTAACAGTGGAGAAACTTTTGGAGCTGCCAACATTCAAACTGGCTGTTGCAGATGACCTTAGAATACCATGCACAATGTACATTGTACATATAGAATACGGTTAAGGAATACATCCACATTTTTTCGAAGAACTTCCTTCTGGGAGTCACCGGTGGGGGCATCCGATCCGGCATCCGAGGTATGTTAGAAGACATCGTCAAGACTTTAAAAGGGAAATCCAACGTTATATAAGGGAGCCATTGGCATACCATTAATGAGTTAACGGATGAACGAAAACAAAACTAATACAACATTTTACACAAATTTCAGTGTATGCAGCTACAACAACATGTTTAAGTACAAGCGAAAGTAGATTTTCAGGCGGCTTTAGGAGATTCCGATATTCGCGAGCGAGATTCGTTATTGGCAATCTTGCCCAGAACAAGACCTTGTATTTAGACTTGTAAGACCTTGTATTCAGTTAGGGCTCAAGAAAACAGGAATCTTTGTCGACAGCCCTAAGGCACTTATGTCTTTAAAATCGTAGACTACGAGGCGGATCAATAAGTCCGTGACTTTTCGAACTTCCCTGGTTTCGATTTTAAATGATCAGTTGGGCTTAAGAAAGCTGTCTGCAAGATGGGTGTCGCGTTTGCTCTTAATTGATCACAAACGTAATCCTTTGACAACTTTAAAGGGTTGTTTGGAATTGTTTAACCGCAAATCGAACGAGTTTTTTGCGGCGTTTTGTAACTGTGGATGAAAATTGATTCATTACAAAACTCCAGAGACCAAGCAGCAATCTAAACAATGGGTTTCTCCGTGTGAACTGGCTTCGAAGAAGGAAGGTAAGTTTGTCGGCCAATAAGGTGATGGCAACAGTTGTTTGGGATGCACGCGGGATTACAGCGATTACCTTCAAAAGGGAAAAACAATAAACGGCGAATATTATGCCAACTTATTGGACCGATTTAACGAGGATTTTAAAAATAAAACGACCCCATATGGCCAAGAAAAAAAGTTATTTTTCATCAAGATAATGCACGTGTGCAGTCTCAATGGCAAAATTCCATGAATTGGGCTACGAATTGGTAGCTCATCCGACATATTCTCCGGATTTAGCCCCCAGGGACTATTGCCTATCGAAAGAGATTTAGCTCCAACGATGAAATTATTGATCAAACAAATCCCCATTTATGGACCTCGAAAAATCCTATTTTTTGGAAGGGATACAAAAATTGGAGAAATGTTGGACTAAGTGTATTGAGCTAAAAGGAGATTATGTTGAAAAAGATTTTTTTTTTCGCATAAAAAACTGTATTTCATTCAAAAAGTCACGGACTTATTAATCCTCCTTGTAGATCTTCTATACTTGTCAGTCAGTGTAAAGAAAAATTGTCTAGACTAAGTAGCAGTCCGTCATTACGTTGATATAGGCACCCTGATCATAGGAACTTCTACGGTAATGAGCGGCGGACCAGTTGCTAAAGGCTGGTTTGCTTTGAATTCGGCCTCTGCAAAGCTTGATTTAATTAAAACTAAACCTATTTCAACTGCAGTTGAGTAAATTCCAAATGAAACTGCGATTTTACATTTGATAGTTAGAAAAATCCAACGATATTATTGTGACTTTCCATTTAAAATTGATTAATATTTAGAATTATATAAGATTTAGATTTTCCATTTGAAACTGAGGAAGTTCTTAATGTTATCAAGATTTTCTATTCAAATTAAGATTTTCAATTTGTTATTGAGTACATTCCATTATAAATTGAAATTTTTCATTTTAAATAAAAATATAATTTTTCCGCGCGAAATCTTGTAAACTGAAATTGTTTGGAGAGACCTTAATCTCCTTTTTCCAAATATTTAAAAGTTTAAACTTACCATTTCATGATGCGTAAACCCCAAAACACACGTATCATTAACATACACCAGCACATCGCCCATTTGTAACTGACCATCTAACCAGGCTGGACCATTAGGTACAATTGATTTTATTTGTAAAAATTCTTCAACACCATCATCACCACCAACTATAGTAATGCCCAAACCTCTGGCAGATTTCAATAGTGTGGCCGTAATACGTTCACCTTGCATTTCCGTTGGATTTCGTGTAAATTTGTAAGGTAATAATGTTTGTTTATTGGCATTTTGCTCTTGGGACGCCATAGGTGGTGGTGGTTGCATAGCTCTTTGTGATATATCGACTGTTGAGAGAGTTGAAGCAGATGAAACAGAACTTAAAGCGATACTAGCACCAGCACTATTTAAAACACTTGAAGATGAGGGTGTTTGAGGACGTTGTTGAGATTGTAAATGATGTTGCGACTGATGTTGCTGCTGCTGATGTTGTTGTTGCCTTTGTTGTTGTTTTTGTTCAGCCGCACGTCTTTTAGCTTCTAACACTGGATTTTCATATTGTGTTTTTCTATTTACATGATCAATATAGTAGGTACCATATAGAGAATCTTCAATTTTTTCCCAACCATAGGGTAATTCACCTTCACTACATTCCTCCAAAGATTTCTTTTGATATTTCGATAATCTTGGATCAAGCCAATGGGAAGTTCCCGTGTTATGACTAGAAATTAGTGTGATTTTAATTTAAAAGCGAGCCTTTAAGTTTTTTTTTTAATATCTTACTTACTCTATAAAATATAATTCTCCTCTTTCGGTGTAGGCAGTTTCCCATTTAGGTGGTAGTGGACCTAAACCATCACCCGGATCATCATGTTCTGGTATATTTGATGAGCCTGGTCCTATAACACCTGTTTCACTACCAGTTGTACTGCCACCCTCCTAAACTGCCGTTGCAATAGTTATTTTGTAAAAGATTTTCTAAAAATAAACAAAAAATATGTACGTATTTTATTGAAATGTCGGGAGATATCGATACCGATTTTATTTTAAATGTATCCAATTTAAAATCTAAAGGGTCCGCCAAATAACTTTTTTTTTGAAAATGCTATAAAAAAACTAGTGAATATTTTCTAAATTTTTTTTTTTTTTTTGAAAGTATAATCCTTCCGGTTGATAATGGAAAATAATTTCATTCAAATGGCTGCCTCGGCTGGCCATGCAGTAGCCTACACGATCGGTCCAATTTTTAAGCACATTATCGATTGTGTGCAGCTGTATTTCACCAGGCCCACTTAGCGAAACGAAAACGCATTGGATGGTCAGTTGGCTTCAACTCCTGAACCAATTAGACTTTGTATGGCGTCATACCAAGGTCTTTATGCAAAATTCGTCTCACGGTGCTTCTCTTCTTCCAAAATCCGTACGCAATTTTCGCACACATTCTGCAACATTACCATGATTTTCAAAGTAATGTCGCAATATTTCCCAGCGTTGTTCAAGCGTATACACAAACATATTCGTTCAGCGGAAGGATAAAACTAATTATCTGTCAAATCAAACATGATCTAAGTGTTACCATTCACGAAATAAGCACTAGTTGAAAAAAAAAAAAAGTTAGATGGCGGACGCTTTATAAATATTTTCTATATTTTTAAATTTTTCTTCATTACACATTACGTATGATTAATATTTGTTGTTAATTACATATTACTTATGCGCAAAAAATACGTGAGAAATCGATACAGATATTTTCCTTAAATTTATCCAATTTACAAGTTTGATATAATTCTTATTAAAAATAAAAATTATGTTTTTTCGACCTTTAATTGTGCAATGGAAATGAAAATTATTCAAGTTCGAGGCCATACTCTATATTTCTTTATTAGGATATTGTCCTAACAAATAATCTATAGAGTTTTTTGTTTTCAAATTTATTATTTGACCACTTTCAGGAATGTATTGATAGATCTATTTCGGGAATTTTCTAGGTTCCCATCATCAGAACACGTTTTGAAAGAAGTGACAATCCCATGCAAAACATCAAACATTCATACAAAAATTTTGTAACTTTTTAACCCCTAAATGTGCGATACGTGTCTAATATTTTCTTGTCTTCAACACCATAACCAAGTTTCATTAAAACCTGCGGATTCATCAGTGTGTAGTTTCCTTGTTAGACTTTTTAATATTTTTAAATAATTTTGAAAAAAGTCTTTGATAAGAAAAAAATAACACAGAGAAAAATTTAGCCATTTCTCAACTGAAATTCCGTTACTACGACTCAAATTCGGTCACTACAACTGAAATCGATTGGTACAACTGAATATTGGTTATCATAACAATTTTTCAATTAATACAACTAAATTTTAGTATGGTTGAATATTGTTGTACTTACCGAATTAATTGGTTGTTAACACCAAAATACACTTTTCAATTTGGTTGGCACTTTATTTCTCTGTGTGTAGTTTTCAGCGCTGGATAACAATTTTAAAATTTTTTTTATTTACGATTGTGTTTCCACTTACGTGTTTTGAGCAAAACATATGTTTTAGTGAAAAAAAAAAAAAAATATGTGGGAAAACATAAACAAACTTTTTTTGTTTCAAAACACATTCAAAACACCTTCAGTGGAAACGTAGCATACAATATTTTTAAACAACTTAATTATCTTTATCCAGTACAAAATATAGCCATTTAAAAATACTGGGTTAAAAAGGGAACGGTGCACCACTGTGCACTAATGAAGGTAGCCGTAGTGATAGTTTTCAACAATAAGGTATACAAACTATATATAAGTATAGTTAAATATACATAGAAAGGTGCTAAATTTAAGTAACAGGTTAATGAAAAAAATAAAACCAATGCCACCACAAATAATCATACAAAAGATATTGACACGGTATCAAGTGTTACCAGGTTTGACGATTTATTTCATTTTGACGATTTTTAGTACCCAAACTAACTAAATGATGATTTTTGCTTCCAAAATGACGATTTTACGACCATACCCAGCAAAAAATAGTGCTTACTAGAAGCGCTTCCGGAAGGCATTATTTGATAACGAAGCGCTTCCAATGCAAATAATGAAGGCATGATTTTTATTCGCGATGTCCCACTTGGTATGTCTCTTTTAAAGCGCTTCTTTCATGTGCTCTTAGAAGCAATAAATTCATGCCTTCTTAGGCAATAAGAAACGCTTTTTTGTATGTTGACAACATTAATGCTTCGTGGTATGCATTCTTTATTGCTTAATTGTAAGCATTATTCACTGCTTCAAAGAATGCATTTATTTTCCATGTAAAATAGCGTACGGAATCCGAAAATTAAGTCGAAAAGTCCAAAAGTAGAACAGTTTTTAAGATATCGCCAACTTTTGAAATTTTCGATTTTTAAAAAAACGTGGTTTTACTTAAATAAAAATATCTCCGGACCAAGACGGTGGCTTTGAATGTTTTTTAAACGCTTTATCAACTCTACATACAATATTTTTTAATCCGATTATCGCCTTGGAAGCTATTTATCGATATATCGTCAACTTCGCTTAAATTTTAACGAAATTTAGAAAAAAAGGTAAATTCTATTGTAAATTTCGCTAAGTTAAAATTGTTTTAAAATTTATTTCTCTCTTTGGACTTTCCGACTTCGTTTTCGGATTCAGCGCACTATTTTACATAGAAAATATATGCTATATGTCGTGGGTCAAAATCACTGTAAACTAGTGTAATAAATGCATTAAAACGCTAAGAACAAATATGATTGCGTACACGAAATTATCATATTATGATCCTAATTATCATATCGTTCATTTGCAGCAATAACGTCATAACTCAAAATACATATGATTCTGTCTGATCATATTATGATTACCGAGAACGATCATATTATGATTTTCAGGCATTGTAATCATAACATGATGCTCTTAAACTATCATGATATAATGCTATTTTCTCTGCATATGGAAATCCGAATTTAATAATTAAAGTAAAAAGCATTGTTAAAGAATTTCCAAATTTTGTAAAAGAATTTAAGATTTAAAAAATTGTGCTACTCAAATGTTGTTCACAGAATTATGTAGAAGAATTATATGAAGTGATATCGTTGTAAAATATCATGATTTTCGAAGTTTAAACCATGGAATTGTCCAAAATCGTGTTATATTACAACAATAGCACGTTATCACTTAAAATGTGAATCACAATTTTACGATTTTTTTTACAGATTTTTGACGATTTTTCAATATATGATGACGATTTTGATGACTTTTTCTGGAAAATTTGACGATTTACTCTCAACAAACCTGGCAACACTGACGGCATCATTTGATAGTGGTTAGATAGTTGTAAGGGTTTTTTGAAGCATAAAATCTCAATGGTTGATTGATTTCTATTGGTCACAACGACCAATAAACATTACAAAACCACATATAACAAGTATGAAAACTTCAAAGAAGAAAGAAAAAACAATATTAAAAAGAAAATCCAATTGACAATATACATATTAAAAATTTATACTTAACTGAACTAATGACCTAGATTTTAAGAGGAAACTTAAATTATAAAATTGATTAGTTGCCAACTAATTTATAACAAAGAATGCCCATGAAATAGTGCTTACAAAGTGAAATGTTATTAATTAATCTTGATAGCAAAATTTGTTGAATATTTCGCTCATTTACTAAAAGACTGTTTACTAAGACAAAAATCACGATTTTTAAGGCAATGATACAGATTTATTAGTTATAACATGCAAATTAATATGATGTATCATTTTCAAATTAGAGAATATAAATTATTTTTTCTGAAAAGTAGGTGCAAAGAGTATATACTTTATGGAGAAACTGTGCTACTCACGAGTCTCTGTATTATTATCGAATACGCACACACTCTCAAGGAAATAATGCATTAAAAAAACCTATGTATAAAAAACGTGACCAAATAAATAGAAAAAGGGTCGAGCGAGGCAGATATGGTTTGAAAACTTTAAAAGAGTTTTCTGCAAAATCGTGTTTTTTGAGTTATTTATGTCAGTCTTCTAGTAAATAAGCGATTTGTTGGTAAATGTTGCTTATTTGCAGATAATATTTTATTATAGTTTTATATGAACAAAAAATATACTACCTCTGTTCCATATTATGGTACAGGTTTGGGGGGTTTCTTTTTGGCCCATAAAACGGTAGTTATACATTTAAATAAAAAGTAAAATCCCGATGAAAAAAGTTTCCATATACTCATATCAACATCAACAAAGTTCTGCCTATTATGGAGGCTCTAGCTTTTCTAAAACTTCGGGTTCTGATGAGATCTTCAGCCAGATCGAAATACTTGTATCAACCTAGCTAATATGTTTGATTTGCTTTACTTTTGTAAATATACGGAGGTTGAAAGCTCGTTATAAATTGAAAATTACTATTTATATATTTTATAAATGAATTAAGAGTAGTACTTAATTGGATTAAAATAAAAAGTACTGATACCTAAAACATTTAAAATTATTTAATTAAAAAAATTATTAGATTAAATAGTATCAAATTATATATAATTTGATAATATTTGATAACCCATTTTGAGAGATCCCATGAGATCAGCTTATGTATGCCACTTTTCGGATTAGAGGTGAAGTGATGTTTAGTTATATGTGATACTATATATAATCATATATGATTATATCGGAACTTTTTTCGTCGGGATAACAAATAATAATAATTACCCATTTTTTATCAACGTGGCTTTATAGAAACTGAAATTTTTAAGAGCCTCTAACTTCTGATAGGGAAGCGACATAATGACGCAATAAAAACCATGTGAAAGTTTGAAGTCTTGGTTACAAATGTGGCTTAAAATTTTTTGAAAATTGTAGTTCCATGGTTGCCATACAATGATTTGAAAAGAACTATTTTTGTTTTTTATTTCACTTTTGAATTTCAATTGATATTTTCTAAAATTCAATTAATGTTTTCAAAATTTCAAATGGAATATCTGAATTTTAATTGATATTTTCTAAATTCCAATCGATATTTTCTGAATAACAGTTACAGAAGGGATAGTTTGGCTATATTTTAATATTTGTTTTTAATTCAATTTAAGAACCCGAGTAAAACAGTTTATATAAAATTATATATGATCAAATAGTTTGATCCGAAAAATGGTTCTATTAAATTATATCACTTTGGATCTAATTATATTTAAATAGATACAATTTAATAAAAAACTATTCAATTTTATCCGAGTTTTGTCCCGATATAATAGCATATAATTATAGTATTATTGATACAATTCGATATAGTTAGATACAATTAGATACATAATAATTTAAATGTATTTAAATTAAAAGATATTAAGTTACATTTATTTGACCAACATAAAACGGGTTCAATACACAAAATGTGTGATTGAAATTTGGAAATAACTTAAATTTTGTTTATATTTTTTATGTCCTATTAGCAATAGGTTCTTTACCTGCAAACTATAGAACTGGTTATTGAATTGGTTCTGGGCAACTGAAACCTTACAATTTGACTCCCAGGAACCTGTTCTAGAAACGGTTCGATGTAACCGGTGCTATTCTAGAACAGTTTCATAGGTAATCTGTTCTAAAAAATTTTCTGGAGGGTATGTTATTTGTAATGGAAATCGATTTCGCAAAATTGTAAACAATTTTTGTAAAATATTTTTGCGATTTTTGAATTATGTTTAGTTACATAGAATTTTTCAGTTTTGGATTATTTATAAGTGTGTCTAAAATGACAAAAGACGTTTTTGATGTTTGTATTATATTTAATTTTATAAAATTTTAATCGAATTTATCAACCATGTATTATTATCATATATAAAATTCAGTATAGTATTTTTTTATACATGATTGGATGTGCTTATACATGACTTTTTTTGGTAAAACATTTTGAAAATATTATTATATATAAATAAAAAATGATACATATCGAGGGCTTATATTCAATACCGTCTATCTACAAAAACACAATTTTCAGGAGAGCCAAAAAACTGTTTTATTCGCAAATAAGCAACAATTTCGATGAACTCATCTTCTACAATATTAACAGAATGTGTCTAACAAACGTTCTAACTAAAAAGTTTCTTGAAATTCGCGTTATTTTAGCTTCTATGATAGAAAGACGGTATTGCCTCAAAAATAAAATCATTGTGTATGAAAATAATATGTAGATAGACGGTATTGCCTTATTTTAAAATTAAGTTTGTATTACGGTTTTTGTATGGGGACCCCGAAAAAGGTGGGAGATAGGGGGTAGATATGTTCACAAGAAATGTTGGGGATAGAAAAATAGTAGGACCTGTTCTAACATTTGAACCCTTCAGGGAGCTAGGGGTTGTTTTTGACTAGTTTTTGTTTGTTTTTGGCATGGGTGTCTCAAAAAGGGTGTCAGATAGAGGGTAGGTGTGTTCAGAAGAATTGTTTAACCAGTTTAAATTCAAAGACAATGTTTTTTATAATTTTTTTATTATAATTTATTATAATTTTTACTGCGCGTGGCTAAGATTATCATAGAAGTAGTGATACTCCTCTGGAATTACCGCCTTAACTCCTGTAAATGTTTCCATTTGTTTTGCTGAATTGGTAGTCGACCGGTATACAATTGTTTTGGTTCTATGTGACCTTCATATTGCTTTATTCTAATAGGTAGTTCAGTGTAATTATGATCAAAATTCACTTTAAACTTAATGGTACCACTTGGGGAATATAAGAGAGATCTTAGTTGGGATACTGTCGGATCATTTTTTGCTCGACCAGGTCTAATACTGGAAAATCGAATAAGGTTCGTATCCTTATAGTTTTAAAAAAATCATACTTTAAATGTAATGCATCAAATGGCATTTAAATAATTTTGTTCTTGATTTTGACTCTTTTGCGGGCATCTTTGGTTACAATGACGTAGTCGTATGGCAAATATATGGTTTGATTTTTCAACTTAGCCTCTATCTTTGCATGGGCACTGCCACACTCCATCTGGGTGTGTCCTTTCTGCAAGTATTTTTGTTCTATGATTTTGTTGTTTTCTATTGAAAAATTGGACAAAGCATTCGACAAAAAGTGATTACGGTTTTGGTAACTGCAACCATCGGAGTAAATTATTATTGGTAGAGTATCTGTTAGACAGTGTGTTGACAAATGGTGCATTATGCACGAAATAAACGTCGGAGCGGAGAGGTCTCCATCAGTCTCGTTCCACCAGTAATTTGTACATTGATGCGTGGCGAGATTGTACACGGTAAAGTTGTGCACTTGTGCTGGAAAATAACATAAAGGGCACACCACCGCATACACAGCGTATTATGGTAGGTATTGATCGTTCGACAAGAGAAGTATGTATCCCAAAAACGAACAGTGAATAAATAGATATCAAACAGAGAAATAGCCTGAAATTAAATAAAACGACAAAATTCTATGATGTAGATAGACGGTATTGCCGTCATAAAATTCATAAATAAGTATCTTTGTAGATAGACAAATGATAAAATACAGGGTATATAGTACTAAAAATAGTTTTTTTCCACTGAAATTTTTACAGTACATGCAGATGGGGTCAGAGATGAGTTTGGCATAAAAAAAAAATTTCGTGAAAATGTAGATAGACGGTATTGAATATAAGCCCTCGATATGCTATTATATATGATCATATATTTAATATTCAAGAATATATCGTTATATATAATTTTTTTTTTTACTCGGGAAGAATTTAATTTATAGCATTGACTTTTATAAATAGATTTAATAAATTCTAGGAAGAATTTCATTGTTTGAATTCCAATAAATTTTTTCATTAAAGCTGTAAATTATTTAATTTATACGAACAAGAAGATAATTTAGAGTGACCCAATAAACAATTTTGTAAACACACCCAAATGACAAAAATATTATCTTTAAAATCTTTAAGAGAAAATATGAAATTGTTTTATTAATTACAACACTTTTCATAAATATTTTCTTATATTATTAAATAATTAATCATATTGTCTAACGTGTTATTTAAATAATAATTTTGAAGAACTTTGTATCTGAGATGATTGATTATTGTCCAAAAAACTCAATCAAAGATTTCTAACGAATTAAGCAATTAACCGTTTTACATTTAAATTTTAAAATATAAAACGGAAAGAAAGAAAACTAAATATAAAACAAAAACAAAAATAAATAAAAACCAAAAGAAAGAAATAAAAACAAAAAGCAAACAAATCTATGAAAGAATTGTGTTTTTTTTTTATTAAGCCATGTTTAAAACTGGTTTTATTTGTAAACAAACTGTTAGTACCCAAACCTACGTACGAGTAGCGCACAATGTTGTATGAACTTTCTTTAGCCGTTTTTTTTTTATATATAAATTTTTGCGTAGACATATTTGGACATATGATTCATACTTTGTTGTGCACTGGATTGACTGGATGGATGCCATTAAAGTTTTAGCATGTTTAGCAGTATAAGGGAAATACCTTGAATTTTTATGAGTATTAACGTGAAGGATTTAAACAAAACACAAAGAAATTTATATATTTCGCTGATCACATAAACCAAAAACATGGGAATTTAAAACTTTTATTAAGAATCTAGTTTTAATGAATCACAAGGAAAAAATAACACCAGTACAGTGAGGTACTTTTCAAGCACTGTGGTTCACACTGTGTTAAAACAGAGTGTCATTTTATTTATACCGATGAAATACTGTTATCGGCTCAAACTGATACCGTTATCGACTTGAACTGACTATCGTTATCTCTAACATACCGTTACCGAAATAATTGAAATATCGTTATCCGTAAAATACCGTTACCGATATAACTAAAATACCAATAGCCTTAAATAACCGTTAACCAAAATAACTTAAATATCGTTATCGCTAAAATGCCGTTACCGAAATAATTGAAATAGTGTTATCCTTAAAATACAGTTACCGAAATAATTTGATCGCTGTTAATTGATTCTTCCCAATGTTTGATCATAAACTAGCCAGGCATTGGAATTCGGGCATAATGAGGCTTAAAAATATAGGTGTTCATTGAGATTACACTCAAAAAAATAAGTTAGTCCAAAAGTTAGTAAAACGTCTTGTAAATCAGGTATACTATTTTTTAGCAAATTTTTTGCTAAAATCGTGTTTTCAGCTAAAATTTTTGTTATACTTATTCAGCACTTAACTGTTTTAATACTAATACTTTACAAATATACTAATGTTTTACTAATTAATTTTGCTAAAAAAAAATGGGCTGACAAGCATATTAATAGTGTGGACGACAGCCAGATTGAAAGATATACGCAGAATGAAGCAGATGTCGCGGCATGTCAAGATGTAGTAGAGAAGAGGAAAATGATACTAAAAAGTACAACTCTAATAAGACATATAAAAAAAATCAACCATGGAAGACTTTTGTATCTGTTTTTCATACAAGGCTTTTTTTATTTCTAATCTACTAAGTGTTAGCAAAACTTTTGCTGAATCTACTAATTTTGTTGCTTAAAATCAGCTCGCTGATTTTCAGAAAAAGATTTGCTGACATTAGCAATTTTTTGCTAGCACCCCTCCTAACTAAAATTTTGCTGACTCAGCAAAATTTTTTGCTGACTTTACAAACTTTTTTTTTGAGTGTACCTGAGTAACGAAAATAGTGTTATCCTTAAAATACCCAACCCTATCGTGAATATTTTTTCCCTCGAATTGTTTTCCCTTTTCACTCAATTCCAATCGTGAATAAAAGTTCCCTCGAAATTTGCTCCCTTTGTCTAATCATTCACTCGTGAATAGCATAATACAATTTCAGGGGAAATTCACGATACCAATTTGCACTTGAGGGTGAATGAAAATTACATGGGAACAAACATTTCCCTTTTTATTCACGATAGAGGTTACCGTTAGCAAAATAACTGTAAAACCGCCGTTACTGAAATAACTTAAATACCGTTACCGCTAAAACAAAGTACCGAAATAAGTAAATTACCGTTAATGCTATGTCCCTATGTTCCTCCTAGGAATTTAAAGGATTATATATATAATGCTAAAACACCGATACCGAAATGACTTAAATATCGTTACCCCTAAAATACCATTACCGAAATAAACGAAAATAGCGTTACCCTTACCGATACCCCGCATCGAATAAATTCACCATCAATGCAAAAAAAATCAAGTTCCTCGAAATCCAAAAAAATCAAATAACTGCCCTAAACAAGGGTACCGGGGGATATTTTTAAAATTTTTTATTTTCATTCCCTTAAATGTATTTAACAATTCCATGAGGTTCAAATCTCATTTTATCGATTTTTTGAAGAAAATTTTTAAAATTTGAAATTAGAGATTTGAAAACATACCAAAAATATTGTCCGTTTTTGACATCACCTTACGGCAGGTTAACCCTAGAACACACACCCGGGTACAAATGTATCCACTTGCAAATTTTGCAGTGCTGTAACTCAGGAACGGCTTAACTTAGGGCATAGAGATTTCGGATCTAGGAAATATAAGTAATTTCTAATCTTTTAAATTATTTGATCCAATTCAGTGGTTTAGTGGTTCAGGAGCTACGAGCTCCCAAAGTCGACACCTACGTAAACACACACAACATTTGGCTATCCCATGTCCGTGAACTTTTTTGCCTATATCTCTTAAAACTGGTAGAATATTTGCATAAAACAAAAACTAAAACATTTGTAAAATACGCATTTAAATAAAAAATAAAATAATGAAATTAAACCATTTAAACATTAGAAAAAGCCGAAATAAGCAAACGTATCCCGGGTGTGTGTTCTCGTAGAAAAAGTTGGGTATGCATCGTACGGTTAAAGTGATCCTAAAAAAAAATTTCATCTTACAATTTATAAGTCCATGAAAAAAAAATATGTTGCAGTAATTAATATCAAAAACGTTTACGATGAGTAATCGAATTTTGTGGTCAAGTGTTATTTGGCACATTAGTGGTCTGGGCACTTTCTATTACTGTGCTAGTTCTTAGCCGATTTTGGATTTTTATACCTTTTTGAAAACATTATGTTGTCTATATATCGATTAATTTATCATATAAACTAAATAATAACTATTACATTAAATTTTTTTTGCAAAAAACTGAAAAAAAAGTAATTTTTTCCACCATACAAAACACAGTTTCAATTTTCAAACGATTTTCGCCTCGACTTTTCTTTATCCAATCGGCACCAAACTTCATATTAAATGTTTTTATATACAAAGGAACCAAATAAGCCTATTCGCTGGCTTTAGAATACACTTTAATTTATTTGAACACCTCTAGTGTGCATGCACACATATTCAAAAATAACTAAAATAACGTTACCCTTATCCGTAATACCGTAAATACCGTTAACGCTAAAATACATTTAACGAAATAATTAAAATACCGTTATTGCTAAAAAAGCTATTACCGCAATAACTGAAATATCGATACCCCTAAAATGTCGTTACCGAAATAAAAGCAAATCACGTTACCCTTACCGATAACCGCATCGAATCGATTACCATCCATGATAATGTCTTTTTAAAAGCTTAACTCTGCTTCCACAATCGCTTTTAAAACATTTTATGCACTGGATTACAAACTTTATATTTAATATGCGGCATAACGACCCACTGTGGGTCTTTACGCCGCACATTAAAATAAATAATGAATTTTTAATATCAAGACTTACTTAAAAGTGTCACAAGTTAGTCACGAGCCAATGATTTTTAAAACTACTATGTAAACTTACTTTATTATAAACTTAAAAATATGTCACGCACTATTAATGTCAATTACTCGTGCAGATGATTCGTGTGCTTTAAAAATAGAATAAGTGTCAATTTGTAGTGTTACACAAACTTTATAACTATTCAAAGGAACAACACATTAATAAATCTGCCTAATATATTTTGATCATTGAATTTAAATAATAAACTACCCAGTCAGAAATTTGCAATGGTCTGAAAAATCAAGCACTGGCAGAGCACTGTTTGCCAATGGTCCAACAAATAAAGTGCTGGCAAAGCACTGATTTACAACGCTCTGTCAACGTTAGTAAACAGTGCTTTGCCAGTACTTAATTAACACAATTTACAACAGTAAAAATAATAAAAGCACTGGCACAGCCCTGGCTAAGAACGCTCTGCCAACGTTCGTAAAAAGTGCTTTGCCAGTACTTGATTTATAAAATTTACAACCGTAAAAATAAAAAGCACTGGCACACCACTGGCTTAGAACGCTTTCCCAACATTAGCAAAAATGGCATTGCCAGTTAACATAATAAAAACAGTGGCACAGCCCTTTTTTCACAACGCTTTCCCAACTTTATTGGTAGTTCTCCCAATGATTTGCCAACGTTTTAAAATTATTATTTTGGTACTGCCAAAGCGCGCATTACCAGTGCTTTGCAAACGTTTTAAAAACGAACGGCCAAGCCCTGCCCGGTGTTATCATTTTGTGGTTGGCAAAGCACTTAAATCTTCAGAAATCCAACGCTAATACCACCGTTGAAAGCACTGGGCCAATACTTTGCCGTTCGTATTTTTCTGGCTGGGTAATTGAAGCTAATTGTTGAAATTTACATGTTACATGAGAATTATTTTTATTGTTTTCGATTTTTATGTTTTATTAAAAATCACGATTTCAATAGGCATGTTTAAAATAAACTCTTTGTTTAAAAAAGCCGTCAATTTTGAAGTCACGTTTAAATTACACGGCATGACATCAAAAAAATTAATGAGGTTATACCATCAATTCTATATATTTCGGACACTCTGATTTAGTGGCGTACTTTATTTTTTAATGTATGGTAAATGCAGTTTTTTAAATACACTGTGAAAATTATCTGCATGATATCAATGAATTTTTGCATTAGATCTATGAAGTGTCACTGGAATTCCTAAATGGAAACTTTTCATTAAATTAATGTAGTTTTTCATAACGTTTTATTAAAAATTTAATTTTATTTATTACAAATTTCATAAGCCTAATGAAAAGGTTTTTTTAAAAATAGTTTCATAATAATTATGAAGCTTTTTCATAAAGTTTATGAAATTTTTAATTCACTTTGCAAAGAATACTTAATTAGTTTAGTGAAAAATTTTATTAAAACTCTTTCAAGAAAATTCGCTTTGTGTACAACAATTTTTAAATGCAATAAATCTAATTTCTTTCTGTTGAAATCTAAGGACAGCACCAGTAGTAATTTTTTTGGTAAATATTTGATTCCCAAAGCTTAAAATTAAATCCGTTGCGTTTTCTTCTATTTTTTTTCTGTTTTCACGAATTCGATTACTAAATAATCAACGGACGTAATCAAATGTTTATGTAGTGGAAAGAGTTATTTAAGAAGAGGTATATCAGTAAGAAAAAAGTTATTTACTCAAGGCGAATTAAATTCAAAAATTTTATCATGGCAGTATATATTTCCAGAATGACACTAAGGTCCAACTTTTAGAATGATATGTGAATGCTTTTCAAAAGTATATGTCAAATTAAAAGTTGTTTTTATTCGACCTTTCAGTTTAATAAAATAAAAATGCTCGAGCTCGAGGCCAGTTGTGGTTAATATAAAATTAATTTATTTCTCATCTTCAGGAGAAGTACACTCAGCGAACTTCTGCTTTAAAAATATGTAGTTGTTTGGGTTGTAATACAGTTTCATTATTTTTAATGTAAGTGTAAGTCATTTGTAGAACAAATAAAATTTTTAACTAACCTTGTAGTTCATTTAAAAAACAACTCACATCAAATGACTGTTTTATGATTTTACATTAATTTTTTACAGTTGTTTTTTGTTATTTAAAAAAACAAAAAAAAAAAAATTTTTGGTTTATTTTTTACTACCATGTGGTTCATTTTTACTACAATTGGTAGTCATTTTTTAAACATTAAAAACAAATGACAATGTTAGTTGAATTTAATGAAATGTTAGTCGTCCTTTTTTTAAATGAAATTTCATTTGTTTTTGACTACAATTGCTGTCGTCTTTACCAACATAATTTCCTAAGTGTATATTTAACCCTCAAATGCCTGATGCTGCCTTTTGTCACGCTTAATAAAATTGAGCACAAATGCGTCGAATGAAGGTTTTATACTTAGAAATTGACATATTTCGATATAGAACTAATTTAGCTAAATGTTTTGGGAAAAAAATTTTCGCGTCCCGTGCACGGTTGAAGCGCGATAAAACTTCAAAGTCCAAATTTTGTAAAAAATCAAAAAATAATTATTTTTTAAATAGCTAACACTTCAAAAATCTAAAAAACAAATTAAATTTGACTAAAAACTCTGATAATGAATCCTAGGTAAGATTAAAGCATTATATTTAATAATGAGTCCTTACTTTCGTCCAAGGACATACAGGATTTTACCAGGATATCTCGAAAGCACATCCTCTTAACTTTTAAACTAATGGCTGGATTTTTTTGAAATTTGGAGTAAGGAAGGCAATAAGTAGTAGTAGCAAAGTGTTAAATTTTAGTTTACATATATCGAAGTTAAGGCACTTTTTCGCATAATTTCGCTTTTTTCAAAAAGCGAAAACCTCCATATCTTCTTCAAAAGAAGCACAAAAAGTTTATTTGTGGATTGTTGTTATATCTTTGTAAGAACAATAATTTTTGGTAAAAACTTTTGTTTTGCTTGCATTAGTTTTCGAGATGGATTTAAAATTTTGTTTGCTCATATCGCCTTAAGTAGGCGGCGAAAATCGTTTTTGTAAAAGCAGTTATTATTTATTTTTCGAGACGAACACATGGTATGAATTTCAGTGCAAAACAAAATTCAGGCATTAGAGGGTTAATGTTTACATAAAAACACAGCTTAGAACTATCGTTGTTTGTTTGTCAGTGCAATATCAATATATGTTTGAGTGCAATATCAGATGGTGACAAACAAACAACGATAGTTCTGAGCTGTGTTTTTATGTAAACATTAAATATACTTCTACTGAAGATGACTTTCGACGAATGTCGAAATATCGAGAAATATATTAATTTTATATTAACTACAACGGGCCTCGAGCTCGATCATTTTTATTTTATATGTCAAAATTTGCAGGCAAAAATATATTATATTTGCAAAAGTTTCCCTAACAAAGACCTCAGTACAAAAGTTTGGTGAATACTCAAAGTTGGACTCTGGGTAAATCTCGGAAAGATATGCTACCATACAACATTTTTAGCATATGAGAAATTATATTAAAATAATTGTTTTCTTGGCAAGACACTGCATTTACATGCGCCAAACTTTAAAGTCATTTGTGGAAAAACTGTACCATACATCAAAAAATAAAGAACTCCATTGAAATAAAAGTGCCCGAAATATATAGAATTGGTGGTCATAACCTTATTAACTTTTAAAAGTTAAAATTTTATCTTCCTACTACATAAATATTAGTTAAATGTTTTTCAATTTTATATAATTTTTTAAAATCTGACCGATCGGAACACGAAATTTTCTTATACACAAATTCGAAAATATGCCAAAATATACGTTTTTACTGAAAACATAAAAAATGGCTAGTGTTAATAAAATTCTACTGCACTTATAAACATTTTATTGCTAGTGTTGCAATATAAAAGTATTTAAAATAGTTCAAAATCCACGACAGCAATTTTAAAAATCGGTTAACTTAATAAAAAATGTAAATTGCATATATTTTTGAATCAAGATTTGTCCATCAAATTATACAAAATGAAAGTTTTTTGAATATTCTCAAAAAAAAAAAGTTAGTTGAAAAACTAGTAAAAAGTCTTGTAATTTTTTTTGCTGAAATTGTGCTTTCATCTAAAATTTTAGTTATACTTATTCAGCACAAAACTAATTTTGAACTAATGTTTTACTAATTTATTTTGCTACCAAAATTGTGCTGATAAGCACTTTCAAAAAGTGGACAACACTGTAAGACATGTACAAAAACCAACCGTGGTAGAATTTTGTGACTGAGTGAAAACATTTCAACTAAATAAAAAAAATGAAATTTTCGGATTTACCATCTCCGATTTCAATGTTGAACATAACTGTCGAACTCGACAAGAACTTGACAAAACATACATTTCAGAGCCCAGATCCTTTTGGTTTCCCAAATATAACGTATGAAAATTGCAAAAAAAAAAAAAACGTTAAAATTTGACAAAGTACTGTTGCAAAATGGACTATAACATTTAAACTGTATCAGATACAAAAGATACGTGATTGTCTTATAGGTTTAAATCAGAGATAGGCAGAGATTTTGTCGTTGTGTAAGTGAGCTGTAGCTCTCTATTACTCAATGCACTTAGAGAAACTTATAGTCAAAATAAGAAAACATACATAAATAAAAAAAAAAAGAGGAAAACCGCCTCAAAAAAAATATTGCCCCCTCGGGAATTAAAAAAGACATTTTTTTTTTCTATCTTCGGTATCTTCGGCCCTAAAACTGGTATTCGCAGAAACATACAAGTGTGGGTACTCAAATGAAAGGAGGCTTCCTCAGGATTTCAAAAATTATATTATTTTAATGATCCGTCATCCGTAGCGCCCTCTAGAGTATATTTTGGGAACAAAGTCCTGGGGTCCCCGGCCCCATAACCGAAAATAGAAAAAATTATTTTTTCTTTTGTAAAGTGCAGTTTAGGCAAAAAAAAAGTATTTCATATAATTTAATTTTTTTTTTCCAATACAAAAATAATGAACACACCAACTAAATTACTAAATTAAAAGTTCTATAATTAATAATTTTCTTTCATCATTAGATAAATTATTTTATTCATAATGGTATGTTTTAAAATGTCGAGCAGCGTGACAAAGTACGTTGACATACTAGACATTCTGGATTACCGAAAAAATGTTCGCTAAACAAGAATTCACATTCGAAATGTTCATTCATTCTCACAGTGCATATGAAACAAAAAGTGTCGAACCAAAAAACGAAAAGCGTACAATCAAAATGTTCGTTCGAATGCTCATGCGAGACTGATTGTTTTTTTTTAATTTTTTTAATGTGTGAAAGCATGTAGGTGTGAGAGCAAAAACGCCGCGTCGTGGTTTTGCCTACCTCTGGTTTAAATGTACTATTTAAAATGACTGACACTTTTTATTTATTTTATATTAAACAATTTTATTAAAATTTTTACGAAATACATTTTTTTACTTTCTTTTTAAAATTAATTCCATAATTGAATTGAAAATATTTGACAATAATTATAAAATAGTTTTGAAAGTTGTATTGTGGAAGCCTCCACATATGCATACTTATTTTTTTGGTGTCTTCAGTTCAAATGCCCATATCTCGAAATGCGCATTTTTCTAAATTCTTAAAAAAAAATACATATATGTTTATAATGAACCCTCTTCTATACTTGTGGAAAGTTTCAATGTGTTATTAACTCATATAAACTAGGGCGATTCCCACAATTTTACCACTTTACTCACCCTCCTGATTACAAATTTGCTGACTTTACTGACTTTTTTTTTTTTTGTGTAGAATTCGTATGCAGACAAATTTTCACCTTTTTTTGTTTTTATAACTCAATTTACAGTTTCTGTACTAAGTTTTAGAATAAAATCATTTTAGTACCAATTTTTACTATTCTCTATTTACGAATTACAAAATTTTGTACTAATTTTCGTTGCTGATTTTAGCAAATATTTTACTATTTTTAAAACATTTTTACTTTCTTGTTTTATAGTTGAAGTTTTTTTTTTTATTTTTAAGTTGAACATTTTTATAATATTAAAAATTAATTTAAAATTTTTTTTGTAAAGTTTACTAATTTTTGCTACTACTTTCACTTTACTAATAATTACAGACACGCTTTGCTTAAATTATCTTATCGGTGTGCTGACCTGAAAATAGTTAATTTTTCTGTAAGCTTAAGAGCTTTCAAATGTTTTAATATTTTAAATAGTACTTTAGTATTTTAAATAGAGTACGCACACTGCTAACATAGATTAGTTTTCTGTCTAATGGCCGAAAATACAATACGTAACGCGTAAAGAGGTTTCAATAACTTAAGCTAAATATAATTCCGAAAACGTGCAAAAAATTATACCAACGACTTTCAATTCTAAAAAGCAACTAAACAGAAGTACTTATGAATATTTTTTTAAAGATATTTTTAAAGCCTAAAGTAGTTAGTTAAAGCTTTTATAAAACAATTTTTCATTTTGTTGATTTTTCCACATCTATTCAATATGACAAACTCAATAATAACGTGAATGAGATACATTATATACACTCATACAAATAAGTCTATTAAAATAGCAGAAAAAGTTACTACATTGCAGAAAAAAGCAGTAAAAACAGCAGAATCTTTTTGCTAAATATTAGTAAAAAAAAAATAGTAAAATCTACTAAATTTTAGTTAAATTTTTAGTTGTTTGCATGAAAACTAAGCGCCATCTATTCATCAAAATTATATTATAATTAATAAGACAACTAAAATACAGCTCTGTATTTATAAGATAAATAAAATAGAGTTGTATCTGCCTTTTATTTGTCTTTATAATTTTCTTTGTTCCTCTTCATGTACATACGTACATCAGAATGCCATATGTCAAAGAGTAAGTGGGCTTTTTCAAAATTTGACCCTACGGGTCAAAAGTCGGGACATCAGAATTCGTTTTAGAGGTATGGTTCCTTCGCAAAGTTTCTTATTTTGATCCCTAGAATACGATTTTCCTTGAACGTTGAGCGATTTTTTTGCCTCCATACAAATCGACCCGGCCTAATATGCATCCATTAATGAACATATATGAACTCACACATGTCCATATACCACCATATAGAATTCATATGTGTTCATAAGAGTTTCGTTAACGTACACATATGACCACGTATGAAAATGTATTGACATGTATGATTATATATCTAAATATTACCTCAATTTCCATTAATGCACACAGATGAACATATATGATTCCTCATATGAACATATAAGAATAGTTTATGAACACATATGAATCATGTATAAAGCATGAGTGAATCCATACATGTCGATTTTTAACAGGGTATTTTATTAATATTTTAAACATTATAAATTATATTACAAAATAGCAAAATTTTTAACTAAAATCTGAATTTGAACTAAAAGTTAGTTTAAAACCTCCAAAATAGGGTTACTAACTTACTTTACTAATTTTTCTACTAACATTTTTATATGAGTGTACATGTGAAACAAAAAATATCTTGCAACTAAATTGGAGCAAACATTTTCTAAAGGGTCTTAAAATGCAAATATTTGCCTTATATAATGAACTTATTATCATCTACGACACATAGAGTAAAGTGACCATCTATTCTTTCGGTGGTCTTTTCCAAGGAAACTGGGTTTAAGTAAATTTTTTTTTTCAATTGGAACGTTTTTTTAAAAGAAGACAAAAGAGGTTTTACATCAACAGAATATAAAAATGAGTATATTAAGTAAGTCATCCTCGTAAGTAAAAAAGGTTTAACCCTCTTACCGGTAAGCCCGCCCCGAGCGGAATATTTTAAATTGGTCATAAATGCGCCAAAATAAATGTTTCATAAGTAGAACTTAAGCAATTTCAATCAAAAAAACCAAATTTACAAAATATTTTGTGAACAAAATGTTTGTGTGCAGTACACGGTTTGGAAGCGATTAATTTTGTAAAATAAAAAAAAAATATATTTAGGGTATTCATGTCAGCAATTGTCCTCTTGCAAAAATAGACAATTGCGAAATTACACTATTGCTGACTTGAGCGCCCTTTTTATCAATTATGATTGCGAGAATTCAAGCGGCTGTGTTAGATCCCAATTGTTCTGCATTTATAAATACAGTTTTAAGATAACGTATCCTTTTTACAATACCCCGGGAAGGATCTACCTTTGTTTCTTCTAAAAATGTTTATAAAATTTTTGTCATACCTCAAAGTCTCGATTATAGACAAAAAAATTATCTATTATTAGAATACTTCAGCATTGATCCAATTTTTGATTGTGGGTTTCATTTTATTCACATTGTTTTACTTCTTTTTTAATATTTTTAGTTTTAGAATTAATTAGCCCCAGACAACTTTCGATTTGCCCCAGACAACTTTACAACAAACACTACACAACATATTCTATTCTTATTTAACTTTTAAAAGTAAAAAAGTTTTAAAAGCGTTTTTGAAAGGGAAATAGTATGTTTTCTTCAAGGAATACATTATTTAAAATATATTAATTTTCAGGGAAGTCCTTAAATTATGGAATTATCATATTATGCTTTAAGTATTGTACACTCATATTAGTAAATCTGTAAAAATGGTACAGTGAAATAACTCCCAAATGAAATAAGTCCCAATGGAAAAATGAAATAAGTCCCAAAAAATTTTCCATGTAAATTGGGACTTATTTCATTATGAAATAAGTCCCAATGCGTTGGGACTTATTTCATAATTTTTGTTGGGAGTTAATTCATTATGAAATAACTCCCAAATGAAATAAGTCCCAACAGTTTTTTGTTGGGAGTTATTTCATTTGGGAGTTACCATTGGCACTTATTTCATCGCAGTTGGGACTTATTTCATTTTAATTGCAAACACAATTTTACGATTGGGAGTTATTTCATTTTTGTTGGGAGTTATTTCATTTCTCTTAAAATTGCATTTTAGTAAATTCTGATGGCTTTGTAACGGTTCTTAAAACTGGGGGTTGTTTGTAAATGAATATTTAATTTTTTTTAAATAATTTTTTTATCAAATTATAATTATTATTAATATTATGTATATGCTTACGGTGGAGTGCAATAATGCCTTACGAAATAAGGCCTTTAACGCTTTATTTCACTTTCAATTGAGAAATAAGGCCTTTATTTGCAAAAAGGCTTTATTGCACTTTGAAAGTGAAATTAGGCCTTTATTTAAATTTAGCCAATGGGTGCAATAAAGCCTTTATTTTGTATTTTTTGATTCTTTTGTTACACTGTTCAGTTTTTCTGCGTGGCGGCCTGCGGCCGATCTTAGGGGTTTTCTCCTCCATAGGATGCGGCAGGTGGCTTCGCTGAATACAGTTTTCCTGCGCCCGTCTCATTATCTTCCCTAGTGTGACGCGCGCAGGGAAACTTATTCAGCGAAGCCACCTGCCGCGTCCCATGGAGGAGAAAACCCTAAGAGCGGCCGCAGGCCGCCACGCAGAAAAACTTTATAAGCAAGATTTTCAATATTGTTGCAGTTAAATTTTTTGTTGAATTATTAATGTTCTATTAATTTTTGTTAATATGAAATTTTTTTATAATTGTTCAATAAAATATAAGAAGAATAAGAATAAGAAATTTAATTGCTTCATTTAAAAAAAAAAATTTAAGTGAAATAAGGCCTTTACGGCTTTATTTCACTTTAAAGTGCAAATAAAGGCCTTATTTCTCAATTAAAAGTGAAATAAAGCCTTAAAGAGCCTTATTTCGTAAGGCATTATTGCACTCCATCTATGCTTACATATACTTATGAAATAAAAAGTGTTCTCTAACAGAAAAACAAAACAAACAAAAATTAGGAGTTAATTCATTTTTGTTGGGACTTATTTCATTGGGAGTTAATTCATTTTTTTTGGGATTTATTTTTAAATTTTGAAATAACTCCCAAAAATTGGGACTTATTTCATTTGTCTCATTGGGAGATATTTCATTTTTTTACATTGGGTGTTATTTCATTTTTGATGGGACTTATTTCATTGGGAGTTATTTCATTGGGACTTATTTCATTTGGGAGTTATTTCACTGTACCTGTAAAAATAGCTGAAAAAGCTACTAAAAATTAGCAGATTTGTTTGTAAATATTAATAAAATAAGAACAGCACCGGTAAAATTTTATTTATATTCGAGTTAAATTTTAGTTAATTGAATATATCAAATAACTCTGCTAAAATTAGCAAAAACTTTTACTAAATATTTGTAGACTAAAAACAACAACCAAAAACTGTAATATCAACAAAATTTTTGCTATATTTAACTTTTATTTAGTAGAATGTAAGTAACAGTATATTTTGCTAAATCAACAGAAATTTTTGCAAAATTAATAGTACACACAGGGAAATAAAGTGCCAACCGCATTAAAAAGTGTACTTTAAGGGTAACAACTTATAACTTCAGTTATTACAAAAACGATATTTACATTATATTTCTGAACATTTTAGGTGTTGCAACTAACATTCAGTTGAATTAACCGAACTTTGTTGTGAAAACTAATGCTAATTCGTTTTTTAAGTCGAACGATTCGTATGTGGAACAAACTTCCCGCAGAAGTCTTCCCTGTTACTTACAATTTAGAAAAATTTAAATCAAATATTCACAAACACTACTCCCTCTTTCCTCCTTCCCATAACCTATTTTCCTGATCAATACAATGCACTGCATGAGTAGGGGGCATCCCCTGAGTATTGGTTAAATTATTAAAAAAAAAAAAAAAAAAAAAAGGAGCTGAATTTTTCTCTGTGTGTAGATTACTGATTTCAAAAGGCCATATTTTTTCGAAGGACATACAGGATTCAAATAGTATACCTCTATAGTAAAGGACATCGTCTTATTCGTTTTTCAAAAAACGAATATCGATATATCTTCTTAGCCCAATAAAAAAAAAAGTTATGTCTCAAATACAAAAACAGATCTAATTTGATCGATATTTTTATTCAAGTTTATCTCGAAATTGGGACATCCAGTAATATCCAATTAGATCACTCAAATATATTTCTGGATTAAATTAGAACAAAATTTATCTCAAAATTCGGTGATCCAATTTGATATTATTTAAGATCCTGATGGATGCCAAAATATCCCATAGAATTAACTTAGATATAATTGGATGTTATTATATCCAAAAAGATTAAGTAACTTTTGGTGGATCGAGTAAGATATTTTGAAATTAAATTGGATTAACTTAAATCCCATGAAATATTTAAATCCATAAAAAATTGGAAAAAAAGATTTAGTCTCAGGCGCATATATAATTATGTATGTATATAACAATATATAAAGGGTGTCGCAAGAAGAGCGCAATTTTTAAATTTTAAATAAACACAGATATTTAAAAAAAAAATCGTGAAACTTTATTATATCGTAAAGTAGACAGAATGAGGTTATGTATGGAACAATATATCGTGCAGATGGCCGCCGCGGCTTGCTGGCATGCACGCGATCTTTTAATGAAATTTTCAATGACCGTTTGCATGAATGCTGCGGTATTTCATTAATGCAGCGTCCAATTTCCTCTTTTAAGGCTTGAGTCTTCGTCGGCTTATTCGCGTAAACCATAGACTTCAAAAAACCCCAAAGAAAAAAATCTAATGGTGTTAAATCGCACGATCTAGGCGGCCAATTCTGATCTCCAAAACGCGAAATAACACGACCGGGAAATGACTGATGCAGCAATTGAATTGTTTCTTCTCTGGCTGCATGACATGTGGCGCCGTCTTGTTGGAACCACATGCCCTCCACATTCATTTCTTGCATTTCTAGGCAAGAAAAAACTGGTTATCATTTCACGATACCGAACATCATTGACTGTTTGCGCTTGACCTGCCTCATTTTCATAAAAAAAGGTCCAATGATTCCTCCAGCCCAAAAACCACACCACACAGTGACACGTTGAGGATGCATTTGCTTCTCGTGAATCACTCGAGACCCAGTTTCGGCAAATTTATCCATTAATCTCTTACAGTTGACTCTTTTGGAGCATTATTGTGACCCCCAAATTGATCGCAATTTGCGAACTGTAGCCGCAAAACTTTCAACCATTTTGGTAAAACAATTTCACAATGAGAATGCGTTGTTCATTCGTGTAGCGCTCCATTTTTACTAAACCTCGTACCTTCTACTAGCAAACAATAACAATTGTTCAAATGTCAAACAATGACACTTCGAATGTTGCCAGATTTAAAATTGCGTTCTTCTTGGGACACCTTTACTTATCGTGCACTTCTTCCAATTTATGGTCAGTTTGGGCGACCTTCTGAGCCGGCTATTCGGTATCTTGAGACTAAATTTCGCACCAAATTACATTATTGGACATTAAACCACCAACACGCATACGTAGAGTTCGGACAGAGGAAAATATAGCAGCTGTATCCCGCCAGTGATGTTGATGACCGTGAATTATCGATTCGGTGCAGTTAGCAGCAATTGGTCCTCTGTTACTCCACTACGTGGAAAATTTTGCGGAAGGATTTGGGTGCAAAACCTTTTAAAATAAAGCTATTGCAAGAATTGAAGCCACACGACCTTCCACAATTTCTAACTTTTGGTGAATGGGTGCTGGCAGTTGGACGAAGATCCACATTTTTTATCGGAAAATTGTGTTTAGCGACGAAGCTCATCTCTGGTTGAATGAATACGTGAACAAGCAAAATTCCCATGTTTGGTGTGAAGAGCAGCCAGAAGCATTGCAAGAACTTTCAATGCATCCAGAAAAATGCACTGTTTGGTGTGGATTATGGGCCGGTGGCATCATTTGATCGTACTTTTTCAAATACGACGTTACTGTGAATGGCAAGCGCTCACGAAGTAATAGCACAAAAAGTTTAATTTTGGACTGTAGTTATATCTTCTAAATATAAATAATTTAAGCTTAAACATATTCATTTCTATGGATTAGTTGTTAGGTTTTTTACTCTAAACCTAATTTGGCCCATTTCGCCTAAAATAGTCAACGAAAAAAATTTGGTAGAAAAACATAATATGTTCTTCTACCACCGATGACGTGGTGGCAATTTCATTGTAAAAAAGCTTAGGCCGAGGTTTTGAGGGTTAAGTGTCAATAGAAATGGTCATCTTTTAAATATGCTATTTTTTAATACGCTAATAAGAAAGAGATGCTGCTGTTTTTGTTTTGTATGTTGGCATATATTAAAAATATTAGCAAAAAGTTTTAAAAATTTATACTAAGTAAATAACAAACATTGAAAAGTATCGTGATAACGTTCGTTAAGGTATGAGTAAAAGTTTTGAAAAAGTAGGTTAAATTTTATTATGTGGTTATTTGTACAAGTATAACTAAAAGTTAAATTTCAAAACTATGTTTTTGTAATTTTTTTTTTAAGAAACTTCGAAAAGATATTTTATATACACCATTTCAATGAAAAAGTGTCTATAATATAAGAATATACACAGGACATTCTTTTCAACATCAAATTGATGTCAAACTGTCATCAAAATATAAATGAAAGGGATCAAACTTTCCTTTTTAAAGCACAGGTTTCTTCAAGAGATTGCATATTTGACGAAATATATTTAAAAAACTTTATTGGATATGTGGTTCGACTCTTTACATATTTCAAAGTGAAATCTTTGCCTATACTCTGTTCGCAAAATTTTATAAAAATTTAAATTAAAATAAAAAAAGAAAAGTAAAAACGACGGCTTTCGGAATCAAAATCGGTGGGTGATACAGGGAATACCTTCCTTTTAAGTGATCGATATATTCAAAGAGGGCAGAAGATATCATACCTGATTCGTAGTCAGGTATTGACAGTGTAATGACAACAAATTAATCAATGTAAAAATTGACACAAGTAACTACACTGAAAGAATTATCCTTCATGATATTAGTGAAACAATTTCATAGAATTTTTTTCGTAGATTCAATGGAGAATTTCATTATATCAATAATTTTATATTAAGAAATTTTTCATAAATTTTTTCATAAAATTGCATAGCTTCATAAAAAAAAATTCATTCGATTTCATAAATTATTTCTTTTTTTGTTTTTCAAAAACATTTAAAAATTTCATTAATTTTCATACATTTAAAACTTTAGTTTAAGATTTAATTATTATTATTATTTCAATGTAGCCTTTTATAATATTTTGGACTTTAATGAAATTGTTTAAAAGTCATATGAAGCGGTTCATTGGCTTAGTTCCAATGAATTTTTCAAGACATTCATGAAGAGTTTTATTAATTTAAGGAAACTTTTTAATTTTAGAACATTTTATGAAACTGTTTCATAAATTCTATAAACGCTTCATTGTCGGAATAATTCATTAGACTAATGAAGATTTTCATTAATTCTACAAACAATAAACATTGACTATTGGGGATTTTTGAATTTTATTCATCGTCTTCTTAGACAGTGTGCAATTAATACTATAATATGCACATATTTTTCAATTGTTTGAGATAGGCGTGGTAGAGAAGATTAAGCATACTTTTCTAAAAATCATAACTACATTGTAAATTTTTTATTGAATTAGACTGCGCAGTTTCTGGTAATACAAACCTTCATCAGTAATCCTTTTTGACAATACTGTAATTATTTGTTATGGTTTTTATTGTTTGATTGCATCTATATGAAATGTTTATTTATTAAATGCAATCCTGACCGTGGCTTGAACCTGCTTTCTTTGCCACATGCACTTCGCACTACACTTTAGACTGAGGCTCTAACCAATTGATCTAAAGTAGGTCGATTTTTGCTGTGGCTTAAAACCAGTTTCAATTACACGGGGTCGATTTTTACATTTAATTGTAATTGCAGAAGATAGCTAAGACAAACACCACAACAATTCACAATTGTTAGAAATCATATGTAATCTAATTTCCACTATTTCCCACATTTTGTGAGTTGGCGCAACTATGATGTATTTTTTGTACATACGGTAGTTTGGCTATTCACGTAGTTGGGGAAGAGTTGCCAGGGAGCAAATTTTTGAAATATTTTATTGGGGATTTTTGAATTTTATTCATCGTCTTCTTAGACAGTGTGCAATTAATACTATAATTAATATGCACATATTTTATGTGTGTGAAGATAAATTCGAATTTATAAACCCAAGACACAAACCAACGTCTTTAACATACAATGATTTGGATGCTAACATTGCACTGTTACATACTTAACAGAGCTATGTAAACATTAAAAAAATTGTAAAAATTAAAAATACAGCAAATTTAAGAAAATATCACTATCCTACCACATGGAATCGATGGGCAGGAAACCTGTCTATCGAACGAGGGTAGCGGTAGTTCTCAAATAATTTCAGAACTTCAGAAATTTTATAAAAAAAATTAAAAATTTAAAATTTTTTACGTTCTTAACAGGGATGAGTGGTCACTATGGAGTCCAGGGAAATACTACCACTATCCCACTATATGGAATCGATGGGCAGGAAACCGGTCTATCGAACGAGGGGTAGCGGTAGTTCTCAAATAATTTCAGAACTATAGAAATTTTATAAAAAAAATTAAAAATTTAAAATTTTTTACGTTCTTAAGAGGGATAAGTGGTCACTATGGAGTCCAGGGAAATACTACCACTATCCCACTATATGGAATCGATGGGCAGGAAACCGGTCTATCGAACGAGGGTAGCGGTAGTTCTCAATAATTTCAGAACTTCAGAAATTTTATAAAAAAATTAAAAATTTAAAATTTTTTACGTTCTTAACAGGGATGAGTGGTCACTATGGAGTCCAGGGAAATACTACCACTATCCCACTATATGGAATCGATGGGCAGGAAACCGGTCTATCGAACGAGGTAGCGGTAGTTCTCAAATAATTTCAGAACTTCAGAAATTTATAAAAAAAAATTAAAAATTTAAAATTTTTTACGTTCTTAAGAGGGCTGAGTGGTCACTATGGAGTCCAGGGAAAATACTACCACTATCCCACTATATGGAATCGATGGGCAGGAAACCGGTCTATCGAACGAGGGTAGCGGTAGTTCTCAAATAATTTCAGAACTATAGAAATTTTATAAAAAAAATTAAAAATTTAAAATTTTTTACGTTCTTAAGAGGGATGAGTGGTCCCTATGGAGTCCAGGGAAATACTACCACTATCCCACTATATGGAATCGATGAGCAGGAAACCGGTCTATCGAACGAGGGTAGCGGTAGTTCTCAAATAATTTCAGAACTATAGAAATTTTATTAAAAAAAATTAAAAATTCAAATTTTTACGTTCTTAAGAGGGATGAGTGGTCACTATGGAGTCCAGGGAAATACTACCACTATCCCACTATATGGAATCGATGGCAGGAAACCGGTCTATCGAACGAGGGTAGCGGTAGTTCTTAAATAATTTCAGAACTTCAGAAATTTTATAAAAAAAATTAAAAATTTAAAATTTTTTACGTTCTTAACAGGGATGAGTGGTCACTATGGAGTCCAGGGAAATACTACCACTATCCCACTATATGGAATCGATGGGCAGGAAACCGGTCTATCGAACGAGGGTAGCGGTAGTTCTCAAATAATTTCAGAACTATAGAAATTTTATAAAAAAAATTAAAAATTTAAAATTTTTTACGTTCTTAGAGGGCCTGAGTGGTCACTATGGAGTCCAGGGAAATACTAACACTATCCCACTATATGGAATCGATGGGCAGGAAACCGGTCTATCGAACGAGGGTAGCGGTAGTTTCTCAAATATTTCAGAACTATAGAAATTTATAAAAAAAATTAAAAATTTAAAATTTTTTACGTTCTTAAGAGGGATGAGTGGTCCCTATGGAGTCCAGGGAAATACTACCACTATCCCACTATATGGAATCGATGAGCAGGAAACCGGTCTATCGAACGAGGGTAGCGGTAGTTCTCAAATAATTTCAGAACTATAGAAATTTTATTAAAAAAAATTAAAAATTCAAATTTTTTACGTTCTTAAGAGGGATGAGTGGTCACTATGGAGTCCAGGGAAATACTACCACTATCCCACTATATGGAATCGATGGGCAGGAAACCGGTCTATCGAACGAGGGTAGCGGTAGTTCTTAAATAATTTCAGAACTTCAGAAATTTTATAAAAAAAATTAAAATTTAAAATTTTTTACGTTCTTAACAGGGATGAGTGGTCACTATGGAGTCCAGGGGAATACTACCACTATCCCACTATATGGAATCGATGGGCAGGAAACCGGTCTATCGAACGAGGGTAGCGGTAGTTCTCAAATAATTTCAGAACTATAGAAATTTTATAAAAAAAAATTAAAAATTTAAAATTTTTTACGTTCTTAAGAGGGCTGAGTGGTCACTATGGAGTCCAGGGAAATACTACCACTATCCCACTATATGGAATCGATGGGCAGGAAACCGGTCTATCGAAACGAGGGGTAGCGGTAGTTCTCAAATAATTTCAGAACTATAGAAATTTTATAAAAAAAATTAAAAATTTAAAATTTTTTACGTTCTTAAGAGGGCTGAGTGGTCACTATGGAGTCCAGGGAAATACTACCACTATCCCACTATATGGAATCGATGGGCAGGAAACCGGTCTATCGAACGAGGGTAGCGGTAGTTCTCAAATAATTTCAGAACTATAGAAATTTTATAAAAAAAATTAAAAATTTAAAATTTTTACGTTCTTAAGAGGGCTGAGTGGTCACCTATGGAGTCCAGGGAAATACTACCACTATCCCACTATATGGAATCGATGGGCAGGAAACCGGTCTATCGAACGAGGGTAGCGGTAGTTCTCAAATAATTTCAGAACTATAGAAATTTTATAAAAAAAATTAAAAATTTAAAATTTTTTACGTTCTTAAGAGGGATGAGTGGTCACTATGGAGTCCAGGGAAATACTACCACTATCCCACTATATGGAATCGATGGGCAGGAAACCGGTCTATCGAACGAGGGTTGCGGTAGTTCTCAAATAATTTCAGAACTTCAGAAATTTTATAAAAAAAATTAAAAATTTAAAATTTTTTACGTTCTTAAGAGGGATGAGTGGTCACTATGGAGTCCAGGGAAATACTACCACTATCCCACTATATGGAATCGATGGGCAGGAAACCGGTCTATCGAACGAGGGTAGCGGTAGTGTCTCAAATAATTTCAGAACTTCAGAAATTTTTATAAAAAAAATTAAAAATTTAAAATTTTTTACGTTCTTAACAGGGATGAGTGGTCACTATGGAGTCCAGGGAATACTACCACTATCCCACTATATGGAATCGATGGGCAGGAAACCGGTCTATCGAACGAGGGTAGCGGTAGTTCTCAAATAATTTCAGAACTTCAGAAATTTTATAAAAAAAATTAAAATTTAAAATTTTTTACGTTCTTAGAGGGATGAGTGGTCACTATGGAGTCCAGGGAAATACTACCACTATCCCACTATATGGAATCGATGGCAGGAAACCGGTCTATCGAACGAGGGTAGCGGGTAGTTCTCAAATAATTTCATAACTATAGAAATTTTATAAAAAAAATTAAAAATTAAAATTTTTTACGTTCTTAAGAGGGATGAGTGGTCACTATGGAGTCCAGGGAAATACTACCACTATCCCACTATATGGAATCGATGGGCAGGAAACCGGTCTATCGAACGAGGGTTGCGGTAGTTCTCAAATAATTTCAGAACTTCAGAAATTTTATAAAAAAATTAAAAATTTAAAATTTTTACGTTCTTAAGAGGGATGAGTGGTCACTATGGAGTCCAGGGAAATACTACCACTATCCCACTATATGGAATCGATGGGCAGGAAACCGGTCTATCGAACGAGGGTAGCGGTAGTTCTCAAATAATTTCAGAACTTCAGAAATTTTATAAAAAAAATTAAAAATTTAAAATTTTTTACGTTCTTAACAGGGATGAGTGGTCACTATGGAGTCCAGGGAAATACTACCACTATCCCACTATATGGAATCGATGGGCAGGAAACCGGTCTATCGAACGAGGGTAGCGGTAGTTCTCAAATAATTTCAGAACTTCAGAAATTTTATAAAAAAAATTAAAATTTAAAATTTTTACGTTCTTAGAGGGATGAGTGGTCACTATGGAGTCCAGGGAAATACTACCACTATCCCACTATATGGAATCGATGGCAGGAAACCGGTCTATCGAACGAGGGTAGCGGTAGTTCTCAAATAATTTCAGAACTTCAGAAATTTTATAAAAAAATTAAAAATTTAAAATTTTTTACGTTCTTAGAGGGCTGAGTGGTCACTATGGAGTCCAGGGAAATACTACCACTATCCCACTATATGGAATCGATGGGCAGGAAAACCGGTCTATCGAACGAGGGTAGCGGTAGTTCTCAAATAATTTCAGAACTATAGAAATTTTATAAAAAAAATTAAAAATTTAAAATTTTTTACGTTCTTAAGAGGGATGAGTGGTCACTATGGAGTCCAGGGAAATACTACCACTATCCCACTATATGGAATCGATGGGCAGGAAACCGGTCTATCGAACGAGGGTAGCGGTAGTTCTCAAATAATTTCAGAACTTCAGAAATTTTATAAAAAAATTAAAAATTTAAAATTTTTTACGTTCTTAACAGGGATGAGTGGTCACTAAACATTTAAACCAAATTACGTTTATAGAAGATTATTTTATAAGATTTCCTTTAACAATTGAAATATTTATAAAATTATCACCAGTTTATTTAGTTTATTTTTTAGTCCTAAAGCCTTATGTCTTAAAATAATTACAATAAATATATATCGTCGG